>JASEVX010000005.1:44008766-44098270 GCA_031761405.1 Serripes groenlandicus
ATGATTAATAAAATACTTCAAATTAAAAAAACATATTCTCATACCTTTGCCATAATTTGTTAAAATCTTCATCTATCATAAATATTCCCAGTGTGGCATATGCTTCACGTAACTGTGGGGTAGGATTAAACACCAGGTTCAAACACGGATTGGGGAAACACTCGATGGCATCAAATTCCTGTAACATATCAGGAAAAATAGGCATCAAAATTCCTGTGACATATAAGGAAAAATGGGCATCAAAATTCTTGAACAATATATAAGGTAAAAACACTGGGCAGCAAATGTTTTGATTCATTTTAGGTAAACAATTATAAAAAATCTGCAGCAGACGACTTCGGAAATTATCTCAGCGAAAAAAGGGAATGTCTCTATAACTTATATGTGAATTATTGAAAAGAGCAATTTTTCCCACAATATTTCAACTGTATTGGATAGTTATACCTTTACCAATAGGGATTTATAATATTTACAGCTAGAAGCTTTTGAAGTAGTCTGCTGTAGATTTGTTGTATGTGGGAGGGACTTACCTTGACTTGCATTTTTCCTTAAAAATTGCATCTGAGAATGGCATGGAGGTGTAGGGATCATGAACTCGGAGGTCGGCTCGCTTTAGATAAGTTTCTGGATAACTCTGGTCTGAGGCGTGCAAACTCTGGGCTTGAATTGCACTCACCCAATTTTCTTGTCCTGAAATATCAAAGTACATCAAATATTTTCCAGTACTTTTTTTGGTTAGAAACTTAATCCTTTCCCTCATATAGAAGCTTTCTGACGCCTCTGCAGCAGACAGCTTTTTGAAAACATGGTGACAAAACGTACAATTTCTCCTTTTGCCACAATGTTTTCCACTTTTTGTCATAGATTATCCATTCAATTATGGAGATTTTTTATTTTTTGACAAAATACGTTCAATAAATTGTCTGCTGCAGAATTGCCATATGACGGAAAGGGCTAATACACCATGGTTATTTTGATGTATAAATCAAACGTATGTGTTTATCACATTATAAAATGACAGACATTTGAAATGGTAGCAGATATTTATGGGACACCCTGTACATCTTAAATTAATTTTTCAGATGTTTTTTTAAAAAGACAACAATAAGAATATCATAGTTCCATTTAACCCTTTCCCAAATACAACAGTTCTGCAATAAATCAAGCATAAATCTGGAAAATTTCTTTAAATGAGTTAAAAAAATGGGTGGAAAAGGAGAAATTGCTTTTGATAAGCAAATTCTCCCTTTACGAGATTTTCAAAAAATCGTCTGCTGCAACAACGGATGTAGAAAAAGATTATTTTGTGCAGACTCTCTTATCCATTCCAACATCCACATCCAAATTTATTTTGATGAGGCATGTCAACGGCTAACCGGTTAACCATGAAGGTAACCGTTTGATAAACGATTAACCGGTTCGTAATTCAAGTAACCGAGTGCTCGAAAAAGTAATTAAAATAAATACACAGTTCTGTTTCTCCTTGAGTTCTTGTCAATTTGTCACACGTAATAAATAAACATGGAATTAAGTAAGTGAATATTGATTTTATCCGGTTAACCAGTTAACCGATCGGATGATTAAACGATTAACCGGTTATTAATATCGGTAACCGTTGACATCCCTAATTTTGAAACATCTACAGCAGTCCACTTTTGAAAAAAATTATAGCAAAGGAGAAATTGCTCATAACTCTTTTCAATAATTATAGGCTCATTTTAAACTTTATTCTATATTTTAACCTAGATATTTTCAAAGTTGTCTTCTGCAAATTGACTGTATGTGGGAAAGGATTAAAAGATCATAATTTATGCCATCTTATAAAATTTTAAATAATAAAATCTATATTTAATTGCTATTGAAATAAGTTTTATTTTGTGGAAGCCAAAGATATATCTCAACTCTTTCCCATATGTAGACGCTTTCCAATGCCTCTGCAGCCGACGAATTTTTGAAAACTTTGTGACAAAGGGAAAAATTGCTCAAAAGGAGCAATTTCTCCTTTTGCCACAATGTTTTCAACTTTTTTACTTTTTTCAGTAATTATACCTACATTTATAGAGATTTTCCATATTTTCTATTAGACATTTTTAAAGTCGTCTGCTGCAGATTTGTTGTATGTGGGAAAGGGTTAAGTGTTATAAAAATACAAATACCTCACTGTCCTTAAAATACTGTACGAATGTTTCAAAGTGGATGGATGACTTTCCTTCTAAATGCATTCTGAAAAACAAACAAAATGTAAACAAGAGAACCATGATGGTCCTATATCGCTCACCTGATTTAAACCCCTTCCCACATGCAACACCTTGAAAACATACCCAGATTTTTTTGAAACTTGAATTGAATAGAGTTGAAAACATGGTGACAAAAGGAGAAATTGCTCATTTTGAGCAATTTCTTCTTTTGTCACCATGTTTTCAAAAAACGTCTGCTGCAGAGGCGTCGGAAAGCGTCTATATTAGGGAAAGGTTTAATAGAACTTCTTTAGCTTTCGATTTCTTTTTATTGTATACAGTGAGACAAATCATCCCATGAATTTGAAGAATTTGGGTACTAAGGGACTCCTTTAATTGAATGGTGACCCAAGATTGACAGACAGGTCCCTGTGACCTTGACCTTTGACCCAGTACCCTGGGTTCTATGAAACTCCTGTTATTGAGCTGAAACCAAAGTATGACATACAGACAGATATACTGATGGAAGGATGGACATGGCAAAAACAATAATTTATGTCTCCCCCCAGGGAAATCTAAATGCACGAAAGAATGATTATTGAATTGAGTTGAAATCCTTTTGGCAAGCAAAAGGAGAAATTGCTCATTTTGCAACAATGTTTTCAAAAGTCTGCAGCTGCATTGAAATGTGGGAAAGGGTTGAGTATGTAAAACTTACTCTCTGAGTAGTTTAGCGTACTGATCTGGGGTAACATAGCCACACAGTGTATAGAGGATTCTCTGTAAGCCTTCCCTGAAATATAGATATAATAAACATTCAGATATAATTAACATTCAGATTATTATGAGTAATGCCATAAGATCATTTTTTTATGGACTGATTGATTGATTGGGGCTTAATGCCATTTTCAACAATTTTTCAGTCATATCACAGTTGCCGGATTTCACTTACCCATGTGATTCCTGTTTATCTCACATGACTTCTCCAAATTACAACATTTCCAAGCAACTGGCACATAGACCGGAAAACGAATTTATTTTACTTTGCTCAAATGTCGTGAAGAATGTTGACTAAGCTGGGGTTCAAACCAATCCAATAGGAAGAATGTTGTGTTGTGTGTGAAAGTCAGGAAACACATGGTAAAGTGAACTGTCATAACTGAAAAATTGTTCAAAATTGCACTCAACTCAAATCATTCAATTAAAAACATCTATAGGATCTATATTGGATGAACATTCTGAAACAGAATTTAATGAAATGTATCCTTAACAATTCTAATCTATAGAAGGTCATCATAGAATCATTCATGCAGAATTCACAGTGGAACCTGTGTTATAATATCACCCATGGGAAGACAACAAGATGTCTTTGTTCACAGGTGATCTTTATTTGCAGAAAATTGATGCAGAAAATTGGTAATAAGGACATCTATAAGTGTGGTTGCTATAGACAGGGAATTGCTAATTTCAAGGTGGTTTTTAGCACAAGTTTGACTTTTGAAATCTTGCATGAAGTTTCAGAGGAGATGATTAAAATATATATATGGAGTAAAACTGTTCCAATAATTTTAAAACTAGTGGAACAAGAAACTGGCCTTTAAGCTTTTTTATAATGACTGAAAAAAGTTGAAACCATAGTGGTAAAAGGAGAAATTGCACCTTTTGAGCAATTTCTCCTTTTGTCACGATGTTTTCAAACGTCATCTGCTGCAGGTGCGTCAAAATGCGTCTATAGGAGGGTAAGGGTTAAATTGAATCTGATCTATAACCTTTTCCCACATACAGCATCTTTCCAATGCCTCTGCAGCAGACAACTTTTGATAAAATTGTGACAAAAGGAGAAATTGCTCATAATGAGCATTTTCTCCTTTTGCTACATGGTTTTCAACTTTATTCACTTATATAATTGTTCTTTCGTTTTAAGAGAGTTTCCGTATATGTGTTCAAAGTTGTCTGCTGCAGATTTACTGAATGTGGGAAAGAGATGATAAATGTCTGGGAAAACACTGTCAATATAGTTACCTTGATACGTTCCCCTTTCCAGTGGGATCATTGGATTTGAAGAGGTGCCGGATGCCATTGTAACCAGTCCCAAACTTCTCTCTTAACAACTCGACCAACTGACAGGAAAATAGAAAAGGAATGAACAGATAATAAATTTACTCTTTCCCACATACAGATACTTTCTGACACTCTGAAAATATAATGAGCAATTTCTCATTATGCCACAATGTTTTCAAAAGTGGTCTGCTGCAAATGCGTCAAAATGCATGTGGGAAAGGCTGAATTGAATCATATTCTTACACCCTTTTCATAAAAGAAATATCGGTATACTAAATAATATTATGTATATATAGGATCTGACATGAGTTATCTTTTCATATAAAGTTTAATAAAACTTTATGAAATGACAACGAATGTCACATTCTTTTTACCACATGACGAAACACAAAAAGAAAATAGCTTTTTGCTGTCAGAAAAAAGTCCCAACATGTAATACTTAATAGACTGTTAATTAATCATGTCCCTTTCCCTCGTTCATCTATTGTGACGTTTACCAGATACACGTTTTCAGCCATTTTGTAAACATTCGTGGATGAATACAAAAATAGTGATTCGGTCATGTTATATTACACATGTGACATATAAAGAAATACATAATTGGTATATTACATTGGATACAAGCATTGTCAAGTGGTAAATAAATCTTTAAAAATTTGTTTGTTGCAAAGACGTCATATTATGCACCCATATTGTTAACCGTTTATCGCAAACAGCTGACTTTTGATGTCTCTGAAAAAGATGACTTTTGAAAACATTGTGGCAAAAGGAGAAATAACTCATAACAAGTAATTTCTGCTGTTATCACATTGATTTCAACTCTTTTCAATGATATAACTTTCATCTATAGAGATTTTCCATATTTTAACCAAGATGATTCCAAAGGTTATCTACTGCAGATTTGTTTTATGTGGGAAAGAGTTAACCCTTTACCACCTTTAGACGCATCTGCAGCAGACGACTTTTGAAAACATCGTGACAAAAGGAGAAATTGCTCAAAACGAGCAATTTCTCCTTTAGCCACAATGTTTTTCAACTTTTTTTAGTAATTAAATCTACAATTATAGAGAGTTTCCATATTTTTTAGTAGACATTTTCAAATTCGTCTATATATACTGTAGATTTGTTTTATGTGAATGTTAAAAAGTGTTCCTTTACCTCTATTGTTGTTCTTGGTTGATAATTGTATTCTTTACTTTTGATGAAAGGCTTTCCTGGCCCTTTCAGGAACTCTAAAAGTATAAGAAATCTTTATAACTCTCAAACTCCTAGGATATCACCCTTCCCTTTCTAAGATACAAAGGCATCTGCAGTGGAAGACTTTCAAAATGTGCACTGCTGCATAATCATCAATATCTCCCATTCCTACATTGTTTCCAACTCTACTTAACCCTTTCCCTCATATAGACGCTTTCTGACGCCTCTGCAGCAGATGGCTATTTGAAAACATAGTGACAAAAGAAGAAATTGCACAAAACGTGCAATTTCTCCTTTTGCCACAATGTTTTCCACTTTTAGTCATAGGTTATCCATTCAATTATGGAGATTTTCTATTTTTTAACAAAATACGTTCAAAGTCATCTGCTGCAGAATTGCCGTATGAGGGAAAGGGTTAATATTTATACTTCTATTCACAGAAATGTGCCATAGTGTTTCCTAAACCTTTTCAAGGTTGTCTGCTGAAGATTTGTTGTATCTTGGAAAGGGATCATTTCAACTATTTATTGAAAATAGCAACAATCATGCAATTGAAATTGTTAATTTACTTAAAACTACATCAAGTGCATGCAAAAACAAATTTTTATTGAATTAAACTTTAATTTTCTATCAATCCATGCAAAATATAAGCTTAAAATATGGATGTTACTTTAAAAACATTATAAAAACATGCTTAAAACATATTATCTAATCAATTTCAATAGAAATTTAGAAAACATGGAAATTCTCAATGTTTAATTATTTTGTTTACAAACAAATTTAAAATCAATACAGAATCAACAGTCTTGTATGCCCAACATCTGTACTCAAAATGCTCAATACATATTGATCAGTTAATGTAAACTTTGCATAGTAATTTCAACTTATTTTGAAGGAATAATTTGGCAACATTATTGAGAAGAAGTTGTTCCAAAGAGCAATAGCTCCCCTATTACAAAAATATTTGCAGGTCTGTCTTAGAATAATTTTTAATTTTGGATAATAACATTACTTTTTCTCTGTTGTTGTTTTTAACCCTTTCCCACGTACAGCCTCTTTTGGATGCCTGTGTAGCAGACAACTTTTGAAAACATTGTGACAAAAGGAGAAGTTGCTCATTATGAGCAAATTCTCCATTTTCCACAATATTTTCAAAAGTCTTCTGCAGATTACATCAAAATTTGCCTACAAATGGGAAAGCGTTATAACATTGTCTCTTAACCCTTTCCCACATACAACAAATTTGCAGTAAATGACTTTGAAAACATCTAGGTAAAAGCACAGAAAATCCCTTTAAATGAAAGAACAATAAATGAATAGAGTTGAAAAGATGGTGACAAAAGGAGAAATTGCTTGTTTTGAGCAATTTCTTCTTTAGTCACCATGTTTTCAAAAAGCTGTTCGCTGCAGAGGCAACAGAAAGCATCTATATGAGGGAAAGGGTTAAAAATAAGTAAATGTAGGTTACAAAGTACATGATCAGACTGTTCATTCCTTTATCAGTTATAAAATGATCTCCACTTCAAGTCAGTGAGTGTGAACGAATTGTTAGTATGCAATTAAGCTCTTTCGTGTTATTTTCAACTCTTTCCCACATGAAGACCACTTTTGATTTATCTGATGCAGACGACCTATGCAATATCAATGCAAAAATAATATGGAAACAAAGAGCAATTTCTCCTTTTGCAACAATGTTTACAAAAGTCATATGCAGCAGATGCGTAACAATGTGACTGCATGTGGGAAAACCATTGCCGTTAGCCATTATCCTAGCCAGTTCTACGAAAATGGTTCCAACTTACTTGATATTTAGGAATATCTCCTTTTGACACAATGTTTTCAAAAGTGGTCTGCTTTAGATTTGTTATGTTTTGAAAAGTGTTAAAATTCACTGTAAAACATTTACATGGACTACAAGACACCAACAAACTAATGAATGACACAATTTACACATACTTAATTAACAACCCCCACCCCTACCTTTCCTACATTTAGATTCTCACACTACTGAATCCCTTGCAGCAGACTACGTTTAAAAATACTGTGATAAAAGGAGAAATTGCTCATGCCATGATAAGTAATTTCTCCTTTAGCTGCACAAGTCTTAAACTCTATTCAATTACCGGTATTTCACTTTCGTTAACCCTTTCCCTCATACGACAATTCTGCAGCAGACGACTTTGAACATATTTTGTCAAAACATAGAAAATCTCCATAATTGAATGGATAACCTATGACAAAAAGTGGAAAACATTGTGACAAAAGGAGAAATTGCACGTTTTGTGCAATTTCTTCTTTTGTTACTATGTTTTCAAAAAGCCGTCTGCTGCAGAGGCTTCAGAAAGCGTCTATATGAGGGAAAGGGTTAATTAACAGAGATTTTCACATATTTATTCCAAGATGTTTTTAAAGTCGGCAGCTGCAGATTGTTGTATTTGGCAAAGGGTTAACCAAAAACTTTCACCATCAAAAATATATTATAGAGTAAAAGGAAGAAAAAATATGATAAAAAAAAAAATAGGGCAAAATATTGTATATGGTAAAAAACAAGAGGCCCAAGAGGGCCAGTATCGCTCCACGGCCATAAGGCAAAAATAAAATCTCCAAACAGCCCTGCCCCGTGGTGGCTATTTTTTTTACCAACCACCATGGCTTAAAGGAATCTTGTAGAGTGTCACCAAAGGAATGTTTCTGCAAAATTATTTGAAAATATGCCTGACACTTTCGGAGGAGAAGATTTTTTAAGTTTTCACTATGGTCATATAAGTCAAAATAGCCCCGCCCTCTGGCGGCCATGTTTTTCGACCAATCAACATGGCTTGAAGGAATCTGATAGAGGGTCACCCAATGAACATTTCTACAAAATTATTTGAAAATCGGCTGAACACTTTCGGAGAAGAAGATGTTTTAAGTTTGCACTATAGCTATATAACGCAAAAAAGCCCCGCCCCCTGGCGGCCATGTTTTTCGCCCAATCAACATTTCTTGAAGGAATCTAATTAAGGTTCACACAAGGAACATTTCTACAAAATTATTTGAAAATCGGCCTGACACTTTTGGAGGAGAAGATTTTTTAAGTTTGCTCTTTAGCCATATAGGCAAAATAGCCCCGCCCTGTGACGGCCATGTTTTTTTACCAATCAACATGGCTTGAAGGAATCTGATAGAGGGTCACCCACGGAACATTTCTACATAATTATTTGAAAATCTGCTGAACACTTTTTGAGAAGAAGATTATTTAAGTTTTCACTATAGCTATATAAGGCAAAAAAGCCCCGCCCCCTGGCGGCCATGTTTTTCGCCCAATCAAAATTTCTTGAAGGAATCTAATAAAGGGTCACCCAAGGAACATTTCTACAAAATTATTTGAAAATCGGCCTGACACTTTCGGAGAAGAAGATTTTTTAAGTTCTCACTATTTTTTTCTTTCGGTTGCCATGGAAACCAGAATTTTGAATGGATCAAAAAAATTTGAAGGAATTTAGTAGAGGACATTGAGAGGATGCTTCCCATGAAGTTTCAACCAAATTGGCCAAGTGGTTAGGGAGAAGAAGTCGTTTAAAGGAAAAAGTTAACGCACGCACGCACGCACGCACGCACGCACGCACGCACGGACGCACGACGGACAATTCGCCATGACATAAGCTCGACTGGCTTTCAGCCAGTGGAGCTAAAAATCAAAACTATTTTATTTAGTGTGCAAACAAAATATCTTTCAATCATTTTTCTTTATCATTATAAAAAAGTAAAAAAATCAAAATGTTCATTTGAAATTCATCTCTGTGTAGTGTGTTTTATTATACTTGTTTTTTGAGAATGTTGGCATAACATTATAAATGATCAAAAGAATGATAATGTTGACTGATTCTTTCGTTGTACATTGGACTTCCAAGATTTCACAATATTAACCCTTTCCCACAAATATATGCTTTTTGCCTCTGCAGCAGACGACTCTTGAAAACAATGTGGCAAATGGAGAAATTGCTCATGATGAGCAAATTCTCATTTTGCCACAATATTTTCAACTGTATTCAATAAATATGCTTTCAGTTATAGATATTTTCCATATTTTTGCCAAGACGGTTTCAATGGCGTCTGTTGCAAATTTGTTGTATGTGGGAAAGGGTCAAACTGATGTCAAACATAACATGAAGGATGTACTGGCAATTAGTTAGCTCAAAAAGCGATCTTATTTAAAAATAATGAAATAATTGGTGAAAGCGCGTAGCCATTCATAAAACAACATGACACCAACAAAAATTGGAATAAAATGGGGCTCTTCTTGTAAACTAAAAATCAAATCAAATGAAGAACTTTCCTCGCCATCTTCTGCACTGGGAAAAGGTAAAATATTTAAGTGTACACTTCGTGACAAGCTGCAACATCATTTCAATGAAATTACAAAAAAGTATTAAAACAATCATAGCAACAATGATACAAGTTGTTCACAAAGTACTGACATTTACCATTATACCTTATACACATGTAGTCTGTTTTAGACATGTCCCCTCATATATAAATGGAAACATTTAAACAAATGGAATACTGGACATTTAATATTTCTTTGGAGTCGAAAATATTTGAAGCTCAAATCTCTTCTTTTCCAAACATGTTTTCAAAATATTGTCTGCTAGAGAGGAGCCTAAAATCATTTGCATAAGGTAAAAGGTTAAAGTATTAATAATGATACGGTGTATAACATATTGAATTAAAGCAATCCACATCACTAGCATTATTCACATGTGACCACGAAGAGTTACGGAACCTTCTTGCTCTTCAATACTTGGCAGAGGCGGTAGTTTTGGTATGGAGCCGACCTTGGGAAATTTATCAACCTTATTAGGTACTCCTGGATGATTTAAACCGATATCTGGTGTCCGTATATCTGGCAAGAGGCCCTCGAATGGCTTTTCTTTGTAATGGTAAGGTGGTTCTAAGTCTACAGCTTTATATAATAAAACACATTAAAATACATTAAAATATATTAAAATACAATAATCAGCATAAATAGCAAATAAGTTAGGCACTAGTCTTTGTATCTAACATGTACATTTATATACCTTTGATTGTCATATAATTATGTATATTTACCTGCTATGATATATCTCAGTAACTTTTGAAAACATTTGGGAAAAATCATAGCAAAATGAAAATTTTGTGTTCATAATTTTTAAAACATTGTGGAACCTCCAGAGGCATCAATAGAGCTCATGCCCTTTCCCACTTGTAGACACATTGCGTCGCATCTGCAGCAGACGACTCTTGAAAACCTTGTGGCAAAAGGAGAAATTGCTCATTATAAATGACCAATTTCTTGATTTGCCTCAATGTTTTCAACCCTATTCGATGATTATACCTTCATTTCGAGAGGTTTTCCCAATGTTTGTCTGTGTGTTGTCAAAGTCCTCTGCTGCAGATTTGGCATATATTGTAGCAGACGACTTCAAAAATATTTGGCAAAAACATGAAAAATCTCCGTAAATAAGGGTTTCATTACTAAAAAGAGTTGAAAACATTGTGGCTAAAGGAGAAATTTCTCATTACGTCTTCTGCTACAGAGGTGTTAGAATGTGTGTACGAGCTGGAAAGGGTTAAATGCAATTGATTGGTTCTCCAGGAAAACAAAGCTGTAGCGTAATTATTCCAAATGGAAATAAACCTTTTGATAACATTATGACAAAAGCAGTAATTGATGAGCCTTTTACTACAATGTTTTCAACTCTATTTAATAATTGTAGTAAGTTTGAAGTTGATACCTTTGAAAATAAATGAGAAAAGGGCTTGATAAGAAAAATTGTCAAAGGGGAAGCACTCCAAAAATTGGTATGTTAGAGTTATTTTCCTTATCCCTGTATTACCATAATACCTTGTATATTATTTTTTAGTTAAGCTTGGAACAGATATTAAATCACATAATGCCTCCCAAAGTTCCTTCAGAGGGTATAATACTAAACATTGTAGAATTTAAGTGATACTGATGGTACTGTTTTATCTAGCTAAACTTAAGAAATGAATAATAAAACTATGTTTAATCAAAGACCTAATAACAGTGTTATTAGGTCTTTGGTTTAACCAGGAACCTGGTTTAACCTCTCCCACTATGTCTGAAAGGGTTAGAGTAGCATCACACAACTAGATCTAATAAATATTGAACAACATGAAAACAAACATGATCTACATCATAAATAAAACCATTTTTCTACCTTTATGATAGAAGTAAAGAATTTAACCCTTCCATCATCAAAGGTCAAATTTCATTCAGCTTTATATACCCTTAACCACATACAGATACATCATTCAGGCACCATCTATACTACATACATAATTATGTCCACACTATTGCTTGACAATATTGACCTGATTCTGACCTTTTTATATCGGAAAAATGATAAAATGATGACTAAGCTCAGGATCAAACTCACAACAGCTTGCTTCGCTACAGAGCTGTCCGGGATCTGAGCTACAGACAGAGCTTCCCGGGATCAGCTACAGACAGAACTTCCTAGGATGAGCAACAGACAGTGCTTCCCAGTATTAGCTACAGACAGAACTTCCCGGGATGAGCAACAGACAGGGCTTCAGATAGAGCTTCCTAGTATCAGCTACATACTAAGCTTCACAGGATCAGGTACAGACTTTGCAAAAAGGTCAGGTTGAGGTCAATATGGTTGAGCTATAAAGTACAACTCTTGGACAACAGGACATTGTTAATTTCTATCCTCTACCAGAAACATCCACAAAAAACGCAACACGATAATCGGAAAACAAGCCTAAATTCTAACTTTTACCTGATTCATATCATAATTGCTGACTGCAGTGCATGACCATTGAAAAGATTGTAGGAAAAAGAAAAATTGCTTAGAAAAAACACAATTTTTTATTTTTCTACGATGGTTTTACAGTTTTGTATCTAAATAGCACTTCCAATTTAAACCTTCCCCACATGCAACAAATCTGCAGCAGACAACTTTTTAAACAGCTAGGCAAGAATATGAAACATTTCTATAAATGAATATATTATTATTAAATAGTGTCAAAAATATTTCTGTGCTGCAGATGCATCAAAATGCATCTGCAAGTGGTAAAGGGTTAACTGATGTGGCATTCTTCAAAGCAGTTTAACATTATAAATATCATATCAGTTAAGTAAGTAGATTTAACCCTTTCCCACCTGCAGATGCATTTTGACGCAATAGGAGCAGATGACTTTTGAAAACGTTGTGACAAAAGGAGAAATTGCTCAAAACGAGCAATTTCTCCTTTTGCCACAATGTTTTCAACTTTTTTCAGTAATTATACTGTCATTTATAAAGTGTTTCCATATTTTTGAGTAGACATTTTCAAAGTCATCTGCTGCAGATTCGTCATATGTGGGAAAGGGTTTAACCAACGCTTGGCATCTGACAACATAATAGTAACATTCTATCTTCTTCTGAGAGTCAAGCTGAGGAGACCAGTCTACACAAAGTCTGCTACACAAATAATGTACAATCCCCTCTGCGGTCTGAAAGTAGCACCACTGTAAAAGTTGTGGATTCATGCAAAACTGTTGTTTCAAAATGTAGTTACATCTGTTTTGTGTAAGACCATTGGATTTTATGAAATTCATAATTATGTATCTCAGGTACAAACAAGACGACTTTCATCATAGTGAGCTTATTGAAAACATCATAGAAAGGAGAAATTACTTTTGTATTGCAATCTTTTCATCATGCACCCGGTAAATGTGCTTTAAATGTCCTTCAAAATGATTCCCTCTTTCCACAATGGTTTCAATAGTCATATCATGCTGGGGAAGTGTTATTGCAAAACATCAAGAGAAAGGTTTTCCAGTGGCCCGGTTTAAATCACTTTGTACATTTTAACCCTTTCCAACATACAGAAGCTATCTAACGCTTCTGCAGCAGACGACTTTTGAAAACATTGTGTCAAGAGTAGAAATTGCTGAAAACGAGCAATTTCTTCCTTTGCCACAATTTGTTCAACTCTTTTCAGTAATTCTGCTTATATTTATAGAGCTTTTCCGTGTTTTTACCAAGATGTTTTCACAGTCGTCTGCTTCAAATTTGTTGTATGTGGGAAAGGGTTAAGAACAAGTACAAGGTCCATAGGTACAAAAAGACATGATTTCTTTTGTTTTATATAACCCATTAATAGTGGCCATGGTTGACAAAGTACTCACAGGGTTTTGATTTCCCCACCTACTATTTCTGTATTTATAAATTTAAAGAGACGTTATCGTTTTGATTTATTCTTATCCTTCGCATACAGATGCTTTTGGACGCCTCTTCAGCAGACAACTTTTTGAAAACGTTGTGACAAAAGTAGAAATTGCTCAAAATGAGCAATTTCTTCTTTTGCCACAAATGTTTTCAATTATTTTCAGTAATTATATATGTACTTATATTTATAGAGCTTTGCCGTGTTTTTGCCAAGACATTTTCAAAGTCGTCTGCTGCAGTTTTGTTGTATGTGGGAAAGGGATAAGTAAAGTGAAGCTCTCTTTTCTCCAAATTATTAAAAGAAAAAGGTTGATAAATTTTGATAAAGCTTGAACAGTCCTTTTGCCCTTTTATAAGAAATATTCATGATAATTGTATTACTCGTTGAAAACCAAGTTCTGTTCTATTTCATTCGTGCTTTTTTTTCTTTAACTGTAGAAGCTCTCTTTTCTTTTAACCCTGTCCCACATGCAGCAGATGACTTTTGAAAACATTTAGACACATGGAAATGTTGCTCAAAATGAGAAATTTCGCCTTTTGCGACAATGTTTTCAACTCTTTTCAGTTATTATTCTTTCAATTATAAAGATTTTTGCCAAGATGTCTGCCGAAGACTTTTTGTATGTGGGAAAGGGTTATAGAAGCTTTTCCCTATAATTAGAAATTCATACTTTTCTATAAGAGATGTTCATTCAAATATGCCAACCAAAGCTTAACCCATTACTTCACATTGCTTTTCATAGGTCATCTGCTTTACAATCATCAGACGAACAATTTCAATAATCTAGAAAAATGAAAGAATAATATTGATAAAGAGTTGAAAATATTGAAATCAAAGGTGAAATTGCTCGTTGAGAGCAATTTCACCTTTGATTGCAATGTTTTCAAAAGTCGTCTGCAACAGCAGGCGTCAAATGTCGTCTGTGTGAAGTAATGAGTTAACCCTGACCCACACACAACAAATCTGAAGCAGACGACGTTGAAAAACATCTACAGAAAAATATGGAAAATCTCTATATATGAAAGTAAAATGATTGAATTGTTGAAAACATTGTGGCGAAATGAGAAATTGCTCATAATGAGCATTTTTTTCCTTTTACCACAACGTTTTAAAAAATCATCGGCAGTCAAAATTCGTCTGCATATGGGAAAGGATTAACCCTTTCCGACATACAACAAATCTGCAGCAGACGACTTTGAAAGCACAGAAAATCCCTTTAGATGAAAGACTTTACAATAATTGAATAGAGTTGAAAACATGGTGACAGAAGGAGAAATTGGATCATTTTGAGCAATTTCTTCTTTTATCACCATGTTTTCAAAAAGCTGTCTGCTGCAGAGGTGTCAGAAAGCGTCTATATGAGGGAAAGGATTAAGGATAAGAAAGGATTATAAAAGAAAACATTTGAATGAACAGGGGTAATTAAAATCAATTATCATGAATATATTACTATTTAGACTTTCTAGGTCACTTGGTTCTTTGGTTGATAGATTAGCCTTTCCTTCTAGTTCAATATTGAGTTACAATTTGATTGACATAATGAAGGATTTTTCTTAAATTTAACCCTTTCCCACTAACAAATAATCAGCAGCAGACGACTTTGAAAATTAATACCTACCGGTAAGCAATAATCTCTACAAATAAAAGTGTAATTTTTATAAAGAGTTGAAAACAGTGTGGCAAAAGGAGACATTAGTTCATTAAGATTTTCAATCCTATTCAATTATTTAAATTTCGTTTCTAGAGATTGTAACATTGATATTTTCAAAATCGCCTGTTGAAGATACATGAACATGTTTGATGTACATGTATGTGGAAATGTTTTTTTCATTTAACCCTTTCCCTCATATAGACGCTTTCTGACGCCTCTGCAGCAGACAGCTTTTTGAAAACATAGTGACAAAAGAAGAAATTGCTCAAAACGAGCAATTTCTCCATTTGACACAATGTTTTCCACTTTTAGTCATAGGTTATCCATTCAACTATAGAGATTTTCTATTTTTCGACAAAATATGTTCAAAGTCGTCTGCTGCAGAATTGTCGTATGAGGGAAAGGGTTAAAACTATTATGAAAAGCATGTTGTAACTTTGGTAAAAAAAAGAATTATCCTTTGATACATCTGCAGTAGATGATCATTTGAAAACATAATGATCAATTTCTCCTTTTGCCACAATGCTTTCAACTTTATTTAATTATAACCGTCATATACTTTCATTTATGGACATTTTTTAACATTTTGGCCAAAGTTGTCTGCGAGAAAGGGTTGATTGAGTCAGAAAAGAACTTTTGTCAAAAATGGCAGCTATTTTTCACATGTTATGTTAGTTGTAACAGAGTCTAACCTATTTTGGAGAAATGTCCGTGATAGCCGGGAGATCCTGTGAATGAAATGATGGTGATAGAAATGATGTTGCACGATAGTATAGACGATAGTATAGACGATAGTATAGACGATAGTATAGACAATAGTATAGACGATAGTATAGACGATAGTATAGACGATAGTATGATATACGGTCAAACCTGTGCTTAAGACCACCTTTGAATAACAATTCCCTGTCTATAGCGACCATTATAACTTCCTTAATATGCATTTTATGTATAAATGGCTCAACAATTAACCCTTTCCTTCATAAAGACGCTTTCTGACGTCTCTGCAGCAGACAGCTTTTTGAAAACATAGTGACAAAAGAAGAAATTGCTCAAAACGAGCAATATCTTCTTTTGCCACAATGTTTTCCACTTTTAGTCATAGCTTATTCATTCAATTATAGAGATTTTCTATTTTTTGACAAAATATGTTCAAAGTCGTCTTTTGCTGAATTGTCGTATGAGGGAAAGGGTTAATAACAATTCCCTGTCTATAGTGACCATTATAACTTAAATTTCCCAAATACGCATTTTATGTATAAATGACCCAACAATTAAAGACCACCTGTGAACAAAGACCAGATTGTTTACTTAAAGTGGGTGGTCTTTAAACACAGGTTTGACTGTAACATGTAATCAGCAGCATAGATATAATGATGTAAACTGCTCTTCCACTTATTGTCTTACCAAACCCTGTACCATGATACTCATGCATTCATTAAGACGATACTTTTGAGTACCCACATCAAAGGGTTTAATAATCAAATACGAATGCTAACCCTTTCCACATACAGCAAACCTGCAGCAATGTCGTGACATTATGACACAATGTTTTCGAAAGTGTATACAAAAGTGTAATCTTTGATGCAATCACACACTACCTATGTTGTCATATTCGATGACACAGCTTTTGAAAACTAACCCATATATCTATAACTCATAGTTCTATCAATTTACAACCTTCAAGGATAAAACCTACCATACTTGACCTGCAACAAATGCCATAATTAAATAGATCATGCAAATGTGATAACAATTGCTATATAGGCCTGTAGAAAACGGGTTGGTTTTTTTCAAAGGTTCTACCGGAAGTATAACAAAGCGATATTGATATTTTCCGGAAGGTATAGATGTACATGTTTACCAAAAAAAAATCGCATAGAAATCCGTCTCTTACAAAAAATGTTATTGACGCTTCAAACTAGGAAAATTTTCCTTTATTTTATATAGGGAAGTGAAAGTAAAAGAAGAGTAATTCGGATAATACGTATGTTTCGGATATCTTCCAAAAGTATATGATTCATAAGGTTTATTGTTATTGTTTTATTAAAGACGTTTAACGTATTGAATTTATCAATGATTGTGTTTGTAAACGTGAAAATGAACCTATGTAATCGGCGTTTAAAGCAATTTAAAATGTGTACATAACATTGTCTAATTAACAGTTTACTTATCGTTAAGCACATAGAGTATGATCGTTCTGAATGCGCAATTTTAATACAGTTTTTATTAAATGAATTTATCTGAAATCAATTGCTTCATATATCAACGTAATAAATTATAAATGTCAGCGTGTCAATTTAAAATGATTAGTGGATAATTTTATTTAAAGCAAGTACATCTACATAATATTGACTAATTAACAAATTATTTATCATTCAGTCGACATTTAAATGGTCTTTATACTCTTTTAAAAACATGTGTGTGGTTTAATCTATCAGTTGAATATAGAGCTTGAATCAACTGATTTATTTTACAAGATAAAGTTCAAGTTCTTTATTCGCATAACATTTTACATGTTGTTGCAACATATACATAATAAACAATTGTATAGCAATACATATAGTATAGTTACATGTTGACATGTGATATATAATATTCGAGAAAAGTGTAATTAATATTAATGCGTACAAGTTGACTAAACTTGGATTGTTTATTTTGTGGATTTAAAATAGCACCCTTTTCGGATTTCTATCAGTCTATGGTACTGTTTTAGAATCGCGTTTAGTATTGGTCATGTATATGTATTTACTAAGTTTTCGTAATATACTTAGTTTATCATTTTTCATTAGTTGTTTAAATTGATATAGTGATGGCCAAATATGATACTAATTTGGAAGTAAATTGATTCTCAGTTGACGATACAAAGGACATATAAGTATAAAATGATATTCATTTTCAATAACATTCCAGTTGCACGTTTTACATATTTTATTTTCCCTAAGGATGTTATTATATCGTCCTTCCTCAATTAATAAATGGTGGGATGAACATCTTAGTCTTGTCATTGTAATTCTGTAATTATTGTTATTAACACAATCGAGATATTTTTCGTGTTCAAAGTAGCTTTAAAAAGATCTGTAATATTGTAATTTCGCAGAATTATCTAAATCTGAAAACCAATTTTGAATGTAACTATCTTTAATTGCCCAATAACAATTTCAACGTCAGAATTGGTAATGTCTGATTTCATGTGCATATATGATAAACCGAGACTATCCAGTAAACTGTTAATATCTTTGTGAAAAGTATTTACAATATTGCCCTTTGCATCCTTCATGTTAAAAACATAGGATAAACATAAACATTTATAAATGTCAGCGTGTTATTTATTAACTGGCCAATGGGTGTCGTTTGTTCTGACGTAAGCAGTGGCGCAGTTTTATAAGATATCTGCGTAAGAAAATTTCCAAGATAAACATTATACTAGCTAGTATGCTCTTGTATTGAAGAGATCAAGGTTGTTCTAAATCTGTGTTTAACATTTAATTTATTAACCAAACAATGGCTTCACTATTTTTGACGATTGTACTTTCAAGGCTAGTTTATGCATTATTTGCGACAAAAGTTTAACTGACTCAAAATTTGGCGTTAAGAGCTTTTTATCAGGCTTATATATGGTGTCATAACCATTTGCCTGTCATAGACCTACCTGATCGACGATTAAACGGTTGGACACAAAATGAAAATGGAACATATCGTCCGTCTATTTCGAAAAAGACCCAGCTCCAAAAGAAGTAAGAGACTTGACTCATATGTTTTGCACGGATAAAATGTGCGGATCAAGTCGGCAATGCCAGTGCCTTTCAGCAGGTTTACCCTGTCTTGAAAATTGTAAATGTTTTGCTGAATGCAATAACAAACTCATCGAAACAGATGTTAATGAAGATGACCTTAACGATTAAATAGGTTGAAAGCAGTACAAAGTTCGCTAACAAATCATATTTCAAATTTGAAAGCAATACTAACTCTTATTTTAGATATTTGTTCCGCTGAAGCCAAATGGGGCCGACAAATAAGCGGACTGACATATCTATGGGCGCAAAAATACGATACCTATATATGCCCTAAAATACTTTTAGGCCAACAAATCTCACCAAATGCTTGTTCTTATCATTCAGTCATTTTCAATAAATGGGAAATTACTATGGTTTGTGTTAATTATAATTACAGTCGACGCTCGTTGTGTCGAATTCGAAGGGCCCTTCAAATTTTCTTCGACACAAGCGTACTTTGACTTATAAATAAATAACAAGTACACATATTTAACATACAAATAGCACAACATAATTAAACGATTTGTCAGCATTTACTCATTGATGATAATTTAATTTAGATTATGAATGATTTTCGTTCACGATGATTATTGTTTTTAAATGATCGCAAATTATGCGAATCAAAATTTAATTAAAAGTTAATTGTAATTTACAGGCTTGTGTTTGGCTAATTAAACAAAGAGTGGTTATAAATTTACCTGTCAAGTCAACAAAAATGACCTACTTTAACTATTATCGTACACATACGCAGGTCAATTTCTAGTAGGGACCAAATAAAACTTTGACACAGGAGATGTTGTAAATTCTCGAATATTGACTTATCCGTTGTAAATTCATATAGACAAAGAAGGAAAATAATTGGGACCAGAAAAAACACGTTTGGACTGAAATATTAAAGAACTGAGGTATATTTACAGATTAAAAGTTTCGAAGATTTCCCAAATATCGAACGATAATTAGTCACAAAGTTACGGTAAAAAAGCATACATGACAATTGTGTTTATTGTTATTATAACAAAATTAAATAAAACAAATTGTGTTTATCGAAATGTTGAATTAATGAACGGACAGACGGATAAATGGATGGGTGAAAAAGATGAAAGGCAAAACTAACCCCTAAATGTATGTCTTGCTTCAGACAGGTTTTTGTGGCGATTGGTTGACAATCGCCACAGTGCTACCAAAACAACAACAACGAAAAAAAAAATATATAGTCGTATTTGAACAATCGGTTGGATATTTCTGCAAAGGCAATTTACTCACTTCCGTTAAACCGCCATATATATATATAGTTCCATCAGTGATGCAGGCACACGATTAATAATGATAATGTTAGTGCTACTTTGATACCGGATTGGTACTAATATTTGAGATTTATCGAGAAAATATCTAAATAGAGTTAAACTATTTACATATTATCTTTCTTCATGTTTGGGCAGATAATAAATATCATCGGGCGTCTTGGGTACGCTATGCAGAGTATCATGATACTCCTGTGCCTCGTTTTTGTGGCGATTGGTTGACAATCGCCACAGTGCTACCAAAACAACAACAACGAAAAAAAAATTATATAGTCGTATTTGAACAATCGGTTGGATATTTCTGCAAAGGCAATTTACTCACTTCCGTTAAACCGCCATATATATATATAGTTCCATCAGTGATGCAGGCACACGATTAATAATGATAATGTTAGTGCTACTTTGATACCGGATTGGTACTAATATTTGAGATTTATCGAGAAAATATCTAAATAGAGTTAAACTATTTACATATTATCTTTCTTCATGTTTGGGCAGATAATAAATATCATCGGGCGTCTTGGGTACGCTATGCAGAGTATCATGATACTTCTGTGCCTCGTTTTATTTTTACTGTAGTCAACCGTAACCTTTTGACCTTTAACCTGATTCGGCAGGAGTTGGTTGTACTCTGATTATCTTCGTCATGATTTGGCAGATAATAAATATCATTGCGCGTTCTGCCTTGCAAATAACGACAACTCTGGTGATACTCAAATCTGGAAATTCCAAAAGGTTCTATAAATAGCTCGCGAGACCAAAAACCAGAAAAGCTTGTAAATCTCAATATTATAAACGCTTTATTTTGTACTTGTTTAAATATATGAAAGCGTCTAGATAATAAGACTGGTTTACAAAGGTTTAAAGGACACACGATGGCAGTGTGTACACACGTTATGTATACACGTCTGCACGTTCTAGAGTCAATTAGCAATCAATGCTGACAGTGTAGCCTAATTGAGTTTGAAGATCTAGCATTATAATATATGCCTATATTTTCATAAATTAAACAGTTTGGCAAATAGTGAAATTGTGCTTTTGGAGCATGTTTTGTGTTTGTTTTTGCACTCACATTATTCGAAGCAGTTTAACAACCTCAGAGACATATAAATACACTGTGACAACCCTCAATCATGCAATGTGAAGGGACTAAATTGAACAGACCTGTTTAATATCGGACATAATTGAAACAAACACCAAACTAATGGATACTGTTTTCTCTCCTTTCTTTAGTCATTTCTAAAGTGTAAAATATATTTTATCTTAATATGGCCTAACGACCTGGTGATAAACATGTGATTACCCAAACAATTTAGATTACAAATAGTCATTCTAATGAGCTAAAACGGTAGTCTATCGAATACCAACTAGATTTTTCATAACTTTGGAATGGCCTAATTTTGAACACATCATGACCAATTTCAGAACGTAACTAAATAATCACCAAGACAACATTCTGGCAAACTAACATTATTCTACTGTCAAAAGATGCAGGGTTGATACATTCTCAAATATACCCGCACCAGAGTCATCGCAAGCCCTACACCGATATACTGCTTGTTACTTTGCAGGATTTTCCATACGATCGCCACTACAGTGCCATTGGCGCTTTGATTTTTACTGTAGTCAACCGTAACCTTTTGACCTTTAACCTGATTCGGCAGGAGTTGGTTGTACTCTGATTATCTTCGTCATGATTTGGCAGATAATAAATATCATTGCGCGTTCTGCCTTGCAAATAACGACAACTCTGGTGATACTCAAATCTGGAAATTCCAAAAGGTTCTATAAATAGCTCGCGAGACCAAAAACCAGAAAAGCTTGTAAATCTCAATATTATAAACGCTTTATTTTGTACTTGTTTAAATATATGAAAGCGTCTAGATAATAAGACTGGTTTACAAAGGTTTAAAGGACACACGATGGCAGTGTGTACACACGTTATGTATACACGTCTGCACGTTCTAGAGTCAATTAGCAATCAATGCTGACAGTGTAGCCTAATTGAGTTTGAAGATCTAGCATTATAATATATGCCTATATTTTCATAAATTAAACAGTTTGGCAAATAGTGAAATTGTGCTTTTGGAGCATGTTTTGTGTTTGTTTTTGCACTCACATTATTCGAAGCAGTTTAACAACCTCAGAGACATATAAATACACTGTGACAACCCTCAATCATGCAATGTGAAGGGACTAAATTGAACAGACCTGTTTAATATCGGACATAATTGAAACAAACACCAAACTAATGGATACTGTTTTCTCTCCTTTCTTTAGTCATTTCTAAAGTGTAAAATATATTTTATCTTAATATGGCCTAACGACCTGGTGATAAACATGTGATTACCCAAACAATTTAGATTACAAATAGTCATTCTAATGAGCTAAAACGGTAGTCTATCGAATACCAACTAGATTTTTCATAACTTTGGAATGGCCTAATTTTGAACACATCATGACCAATTTCAGAACGTAACTAAATAATCACCAAGACAACATTCTGCCAAACTAACATTATTCTACTGTCAAAAGATGCAGGGTTGATACATTCTCAAATATACCCGCACCAGAGTCATCGCAAGCCCTACACCGATATACTGCTTGTTACTTTGCAGGATTTTCCATACGATCGCCACTACAGTGCCATTGGCGCTTTGATTTTAAATGATTTTGTAAAGGTATAACTTGATATATGTGTCAATTAACTCATTTACCGATTTAAACCGTACTCGTATAACTAAATTTGCGCATGCGCAGAAGATATGAACGTAAAAACACAAAAATAACACATTTTTGAATATCATGGCTTCGTCAATATATAAAAAAACATTCATTAATACATTTTTTTCTCTTTATCTATTAAACGCAATTGACGACTTCAAAAATATTGAAAATTTTATCTAAAAAAAAAAAAATCCGTGCCTCTTGGAAATGCTCAAAATTTTGGTATTTCTAAGACCGCGATTTTTATGCGAGAACTTACCTAATATGTAGCAGGTATTAACCTACTCAAAAACACAAAATTCGGCTTGTTATACTTCCGGTAGGGGTTCCTCCTTAATTAGGGCCCGTACAGAAAATTCCTACAGGCCTAATAATAAAAAAAGACCATGCAAAGGTAATGTTTTATAAACTGCAACAATTCTATAATAAAAAAAGACCATGCAAATGTAATGTTTTATAAACTGCAACAAATGCCCTAATAAACATAGATCATGAAAATGTAATGTTTTATAAACTGAAACAATTACTATAATAAAAAAAGACCATACAAAGGTAATGTTTTATAAACTGTAACAAGTGCCCTAATAAACATAGATCATGGAAATGTAATGTCTTATAAAGTGCAACAAATACCATACTTAATCATAGATCATGCAAATGCTATGTTTTATAAACTGCAACAAATACCATAGTATACATAGATCATAAAATGCTTTGACCTGCAACAAATGCCAAATATCAAGACTGAATTTTAAAAATACGGACAAAAATGTTAAGCTGAATCTTACATTTTTTTCATCAAAATTCAAAAGAAAACTCAAGTCAATTTACAATAGAAATAAATGTAAATAAATGAAGTAAAAAAAGTGACCAATTCAGAAGCAAAAATCTCTGGGGATATCTTGGCTGATCTCAAAAGTGTGATGAGGAGAATGCGATATCCCTCACTATACACAGGATTCCATACTTTAAAATACAGATGTTTCCCATTTTGGAAGAATCAAACAATTTCATATTTATTGATTATAACATGACAAAGAATGTTAAGAAGCACTAAAAATATAAGAGAATTATCACTGATAAACCATTTTCAACCCTTTCCCACATACAAACATATCTGCAAAAGACCAATTTCAAAAATATTGTGCAAAAGGAAAAATTGCTTGTCATGAGCAATTTCTCCTTTGCCACAATGTCTTCACTGATTTTAATAATCTTACTTTCATTCATACATTTTTTTTTCTTTTTAACCCAGATGTTTTCAAAGAAGTCGACTGCAAATTTGTTGCCAGAGGGAAATGGTTAATGCATACTGGCGGATAGTGAGATACACATGTATTTGTATTTGTAGAGATTTAAACTAAATCATACCAAATACCCAATAGTTGTAGATCAATAAAAGTCTTACTCATTTCAACCACTTGCATGACAAGCTGTTTTTAGAGTTGTTTGCTTTAATAACAGGGGTGAGTTCGAACCACAGCTTGGCAAAAATACTTTCCGACGTTTGGTAAAAGTCAATGCAACAAGCCACCAATGGGCTTATAGTCTATGTGGAAAAGCAACCAGTTACTTGGAAAGATTATTGAATGCAACAATTTATCCTTGTGCCAAAAGGTCTACAAAAGTCTTCTGTTGCAAATGTGTCCGAAAGCATCTGTAATTGGGAAAGGGTTGAAAAAACAGACAATGTGGTAAAACAAGACAGAACTCAAAATGAGCGAGTTCACAGGTTGCTTTAATGTTTAAGCTCAATTCAATAATTATATTTCATTTTTATATATTTTCCTCTAATGTTTTCTACGCCATCATCAGCAGATTTGTTGTATGAGGAAAAGGATTAATTGCAGACGTTTATGGGCCCTGGTTGTGGTAGGTCATCAGTCATTTGATAGACAAAGTGTTACAATTCATTCATTGAATATTTACTCATGTGTATTGAAAACTTAGATAAATTATAATAAACATATACAAAGCGTTTTAACTCTTAAAACCCCCCACCCGTTGCTCCAAATAATGTACAATCGATCTTTTATCCAAAGATCACTTAGATAGTCATTTACCTTATTTGATATTTGTTGGTGTCTGCTCTCAGAATATCGGAGGTTCAAAACTATATACCTTGGAGGGGTATATAATTGAATTTTCATACCAAGTTAATAATAAGATGGTTGGTGAAGAAGAAATTGCATGTTTAGAGAAATTCTCCATTTTCACAGTTTTTAAAAATTGTCTGCTGCAAAGGTATTAACCCCTCCCACATGTAAATACCTTGAACAAGTTCCCTTTTTGCCACAGTGTCTTCAATTCTATTCAATTATAAAACTTTCATTTAACTGGTATAGGTATTTTCCATATTTTTGCGTAGACACTTTTAAAGTTGTCTGCTGCAGATTTGTTGAATGTCGCAAAGGGCATAAGGACGTCTGCAACGAGTAAAGGGATAACACACTGAAAGAGGAGGCCATGTTGTAAAGGCCAATCGAAAGATCAGTTTTTGTTAACTGGTTAACTTGATACAATATTTTTAGTCTCAACCGAAGTAATGCAGATTCTACAATACAGAAATAAATTGAAGACTTAGAAAACGTCGAACATCTATGGAAAGTCTACATGAATGAAAGTATAACTATTAACCCTTTCCCAGATTGGAAACTCCCTTTAAATGAAAGTACAATAATTGAATAGAGTTAAAAACATGGTGACCAAAGGAGAAATTGCTCATTTTGAGCAATTTCTTCTTTCGTCACTATGTTTTTTCAAAAAGCTGTTTGCTGCAGAGGCGTCAGAAAGCGTCTATATGAGGGAAAGGGTTAAATAGAGTGGAAATAAAGTCAAAATGTTTTCAGAGTCCTGACCTACTGATATGTCAAAATCTGTCTTATTTATGTAGATGAATAAAGTGTGCTTGATTCCATGGTGTTTTCACCGCTTTCAACAGTTTCAGTTATACCACAGCGTTTCCTTGGTAGGTTACCAGGTCTACTGATCCATTTATCCTGACACCAGTAAGTCAGTCGGAATGCTAATTAACCCCGTTATCCGGAGGGCTGAGGAGGCGAAGCCACGAGTACCATTTTTAAAATCTTTGGTATTTATGACAAACCAGGGATCAAACACACGACCTCCTGAAACCAAGGCATAATTATGCTCTACAACTACACCACCAATGCAGTCTCGAAAAACAAAAATTCCAAAACATTGTACCTTAGGCTCTTATTAAACCAGTATACTGTACCCGTACGTACTGGTAACTTACACAGGAAACGCGGTGATGTGACTGAAACATTTTTGAAAGCAGTGTAAAACACAAAAAATGAATTGAACCAGTTTACCCATAGTTCTTATACTTAGTTAACCCTTTACCACTTACAGATGCATTTTGACTCATCTTCAGCAAAAAAGACTTGTGAAAACACTGTGTGTAGAATTTAAATGCTGCAAGTTTGTTTAGCCGTGAGATTCGTGAGATTCGGATTTCGTAATCGAAGAATGCTGCGCCGGCAATAAGAAAACACCGGTATCATGTTTACTGCTGCAATACAAGCAATATTCATGGAAGATGATACATGTATATTGTTTTCCAATCCTAGGTTTGTTTTAATTTCAAGAACAATCAAAACACAATTTGTTTTCGATATACCTTAGTTATCGATTCGTCTGCACAGTTTCCAAGGCGGGAAATTACAAACAGGATAAATTTCTTTGGCTTTTCGATCCGGGTGATTTCATAACTCGAGTGAAACAATATCAGGCAATAAATAACAATTCTGCTTCGAAAAAAATATGAATAATATATTGTGTTTCCTTGATTTATAGTTATTTGAAACCAAAACAGAATCGAGATCTTATAACAAATTAATGTTTAATTATTATGATTGAACGTTGCTTTTCAATAACACTAAACAAAGTGCTGCAATAAATCGCTGGGTGTGATTTAAAGTATTATGTTTATGATACGTGTAACCATTTCCCACATACAAAAATGCCTTAGCGAATTGGCAGCAGACGACTATTTTGAAAAACATTCTAGTAAAAAGAGAAATCGACAATAACGAGCAATGTCTCCTCTACTGCAGCACTGTCGTCAACTCTATTCAATAAATGAACCGTTCCACGAAAAACTAACATTATGGCGCCTCTGAGTAATGTATCGACCTAGATCAGCCTGTGCAGTCCGCGCAGACTGATCCGGGCCGATTTATTCCGTCTCAGGGGATAGAGATATAGAGTAATTATTCCTGAAACAGAAAACCCACAGGAGGCGGAAAGTGTCTATCCGGATAAGCCTGCGCGGCATGCTTAGGCTGATCCGGGTCGATACTTTACGCAGAGTCCACAATGTTGGTTTTCTCGCGGGACGGTTCATTAATATTCTTTCATTATAGAGATTGTTTCATGGTTTTGCCTCGGAAATGTCAAAGTCGTCTGCTGCATAATTTTTGTATGTGGTAAAATATTAAAACTTTCGTGTGATCATTTAAAATAGCCATTGAGTTCGTGCCGTAGAAAACAAACAGGTACATGAATTATTCAAATCTTGAGAAAATTTATGATGACTACCCTAAACAAATCTCAGAAGTTAATCACTCACTTCATATTCATTCACCTTAACTCTTTCCCACATACAACACATCTGCAGCAGACGACTTTTAAATTATCCCGGCAAATATATATATTGAAAATCTGCAACAAGGAAAGCCGTATGTAAGTATTGAATAGAGTTAAAACATTGTTGAGGAAAAAGTAGAAGTTTCTATTAAGGATCAAGTTTCCCCTTTACCACACTTATTTCAAAGTCATCTGCTACAGGTTCGTCTATATGAGGGAAAGGGTTAAAAATCCAAAACAATATACAATTTTATGTAATAAAACTTGCCACTTGAAACTAATGTGGGTAAACAGAAACTTGGTGACACTGTAACTACCCATAAATCAGAAGAATGCATATTGCAGAATACTGGCAACCCTTAACTACCCACAAAACAAACTCAGATGACGGTTTCGAAACAACCAAATAGAAATATGGCACATTTCGTTAAATGAAAGAACGATATATGATTAGAGAGATGTGAAATTGAGAAAATGTGTCAGAAAGAGAAATTGGTCATTATGAAAAGGTTCATCTTTTTGCAACAAACCTTTCAAAAGTCGTCTGCTGCCTGCAGATACGACAAAAAGCCTCCGAACGCAGTGAAAGGTTACGAATCTTGATATTGTGAAAGACTTCCGTATACCAGATGACGCCAATGAATATATCTTTCACGCCTTACATAACTAAATTGAAAGTCGAAACGGTTTGACTGAAGATAATTGCCCAATCATATTCAAATTGACCTCGGTTTTCCGAATTTGATCTATCTCTATATATATACTTTTCGAATTCATAACATAACTAATCCTTTTCAGTTTTGCAATGATTAAATAACAGAGATCCAGACAAGGAGGGGGTATTCAGCTCTTTTCCCCACAATTTCTCTCTTATTATTTAAGCAAACCCAATGGTGTTGGTACTCAAAAGAATCGTCTCACTGAGACGATTCTTTTGAGTACCAACAACATAGGGTTAGAGGGTCAAATAAGGATTAAAGAACATGCAAAACGCCCCTTATCTAAGGCTCTGAAATAAGAGCCAAATGTCACTCTCTTTCTTCTTCCTTGCCTTCTGAATGCGGGCGGGTAGTAAATGTGCTGGTAAGAATAATCGTATGAACAGTCTGACCGGACTTTTCATTGTCAGTTTAAACTAATTTGTTTTTAATGACTCCGGAACAGCCTTTTAAATTATATAATTAACGCTCGATGTCTGCTTCCTGGAGATCTAACCAGGGGCTTGTTCAGTTACCACTAACACACCGAGACCTCAGGCGAGTGCAAGCTGAATCCACTAATCAAATTACAGCTTTTATCTAGCACACGCCCGAGTGCTCGGTGTGTTAGAAAACTCTGAATACACCCCAACACTTGCGTAGTGTTTGGACAAATTACAAAGGCAGAATTCGGGTTATCACGCTTATACACCCGGGGCCTTTGGTACGAGCTGCTTACGCTGTATACCTCTCTGCACCAATGCCTTCCACCAGTGTTCCTTTGTTTGCAGACCTGTGCAACGAGACGCCATTTTCGCCTGGTGCGATTCGTGTATTGTTTATTTTCGTTGTACAACCACCACCTTATTGCTAATAATTTATTGTCTTGATTATTTAACACGTCAGGGAGGAGCGTTATGCGGATTTATGCATGTCGACTGTTCGGGATAATACTGTGGATTGTTTTTGCAGAGACAACCGAAATAACCTCCCGTTACCTTTTGTGTCGATCCCCGGGAAAACGAACAAGTTATCATCTCTGTACAGTGTAGGTTCAGATAAGCCTGTTCATCTGTCCGTCTTATCAGATTATATACAAGTAAAATGACACTTCTAACAATATTGTGTTAGTAAATATGTGAACAATTAAGATATTGATCATATTGTACGGATGCACAGACTGATCTGGGACTACACTGTTCAAAAAAGCAAACTTGTATCCATTCCCATGGTTGTCACTCAGTATGGTCTCATTATTACGAGCGTGTATAGCCGACTGTCAGCGGACGTATTTTTGAAAACATGGCGACTAAAGAAGAAATTGCTCAAAACGAGCAATTTCTCCTTTGTCACCATGTTTTCAACTTATTAAATAATTGTACTTTCATTTAAAGGGAGTTTCCAATTTTTTTGTTGGTATGTTTTCAATGTTGTCTGCTGCAGATTTGGTTTATGTAGGAAAGGGTCAAAATCTGTTTTACTCACAAGCCGGTATACAGAGATCGGTATCGAGCCCAGCCCTAACGTGTTAAATAATCAGGACTTTACCAAACCGAAACTACCAATAGAAAAAGCCAATTACCATAATTGTTATGCGTGTGTAAGAAAACCGTCCAATTGAAAATCGAAATTTTAAAATATGAAACTTAAAGTATTTGATGTGATGGTAGAACTTAAGACAGATTCATGCCGGCAATGTGATCTCGTCATAGACACAGCGTATGTATTTTCTAAGTATAACCGTAAATAAAGGCCTTATTTACATATAGTGTCCTGAATAATTCACACGTCAGGTTGGAGTTTTATACGGATTTTTTGTTGGACTAGACAGGTTTTTGCTGAGGCAATCGGTATCATTCGTGTATTGTTGGTATTCACGTAATGCGCATGCAATATTACGAGGGAATACAAAACAAACAAGAGCTGTCGGAGGACAGCGTGCTCGACTATTCCACCGCTTATTTAAGTTACTGAGATAATGGACTCTAATGTAGTTGCATGCAAACCTTTAACCATAATTTCTAAGTAAAAAAAGGGCAACAATTTGAACCATATACAGGATAGAGTTATCTTAATTGGTTGTGTTTATAGTTGTGCAATTGGGAAAGGTTGTATAAAGTTTCAATACAATTTTTCAAGCTGTTACTGAGATTACACTATAAATGTAGTTGCAAAATTTTAACTTAAATTTCTAAGTCCAAAAAGGCCATAACTTGCATAAAATGCAGGATAGAGTTATCATACTTGATAATCTACACAGGTGTGATAGTTGGGTAGGGTTGTAGAAAGTTTCAATGCAATGCATCAAGTAAATACTGAGATATGGACTCTTAATTTAGTTGCACGCAAAACTTTAACCAGAATTTCTAAGTTAAAAAAATGCCATAACTTGCATAAAATGCAGGATAGAGTTATCTAACTTTATATTCTACATAGGTGTGATAGTTGGGTAGGGTTGTATAAAGGTTCAATGGAATGCATCAAGTATATACCGAGACGTGGACTTTTAATTTAGTTGCACGCAAAACTTTAATCAGTATTTCTAAGTAAAAAAAGGGCCATAACTCGCATAAAATGCAGAATAGAGTTATCATACTTGATAATCTACATAAGTGTAATAGTTGGGTAGGGTTGTAGAAAGTTTCAATGCAATGCATCAAGTAAATACTTAGATATGGACTCTTAATTTAGTTGCACGCAAAACTTTAACCAGAATTTCTAAGTAAAAAAAGTGCCATAACTTGCCTTAAATGCAGGATAGAGTTATCTTACTTGATAATCTACATAGGTGTGATACTTGGGTAGGGTTGTATAAAGATTCAATGCAATGCATCATGTATATACTGAGGTATGGACTCTTAATTAAGTTGCACGCAAAACTTTAACCAGAATCTCTAAGTAAAAAAGGGCCATAACTTGCATAAAATGCAGGATAGAGTTATCTTAGATGATAATCTACACAGGTGTGATAGTTGGGTAGGGTTGTAGAAAGTTTCAATGCAATGCATCAAGTAAATACTGAGATATGGACTCTTAAATTAGTTGCACGCAAAACTTTAACCAGAATTTCTAAGTAAAAAAAGGGCCATAACTTGCATAAAATGCAGGATAGAGTTATCTAACTTGATAATCTACATAGGTGTGATAGTTGGGTAGTGCTGTATAAAGATTCAATACAATGCATCAATTAAATACTGAGATATGGACTCTTACTTTAGTTGCACGCAAAACTTTAACCAGAATTTCTAAGTAAAAAAGGGCCATAACTTGCATAAAATGCAGGATAGAGTTATCTAACTTGATAATCTACATTGGTGTGATGATTTGGTAGGGTTGTAGAAAGTTTCAATGCAATACATGTAGTATTTAAGAACTTGCATGCAAAACCTTAACCAAAGTGTGACGTGGACGCCGACGCCGACGCCGACGCCGACGCCAAGGTGAGTAGTATAGCTCTCATATTCTTCGAATAGTCGAGCTAAAAATAATCGGGGTCAAAAAGGACCAAAACTAAAAAGGCCAATTACCAAAAAGGCCAAAAACTTAAAAGGAACGGGTCCAAAGGGCCCACTTTGTGAAACCAGTATTCAATTTCATATTTAAGGGTGTATTTTTTTAAACTTTTTTTTAACTATATTATGAAAGAATCGACTTTAAATGGTAGGTAATATTGAGATAGGCTACAGCCATAAATATGTGTATTTGATTATAATCTTTTTCGACTTTCATCAAGATGATACATCTAATTGTGTTCCGATCAACATTTATTTAACCCTTTCACTTTCATAAATTATCAATAACGTATCGATACTTAAACCTTTCACTTTCATAAAAACCATTGTATTGTAATTCACTGAATAAAACAGCTTGACAAAGGAGAAATTGACCAATTTAAAGTTTGGAGTAGAAAGATGTAACAACTATTACAAATTGTTATAATAATTATTGGATAATTATATAACTAGTTATAAATATATTATGAAAATAATTTATTACTAATTTTTATTACAATATTATAGGATAATCATATTTTTTCTACGACACATACATGTATACTCTTGTATTGTAAAGGTGGGCCTTTTTTACCAATTTTTTCATAAATATTAAAACAAAAATACATCTTTTTCTACGACACAAACATAATCTTGTATTGTAAAAGTGGGCCTTTTTGACCCGTTCCTCTTAGGTTGTTGGCCTTTTGATCCTATACCGGGAATATAACAGACTCGTTACATAAAAACCTGTTGTACCCGAAAACTGAGATCTCCGTATCCAGTCTCGACCTGACGTGTTATATATTCAGGATAAAACCTGAGATTTGATTTTCGAATTACATTACCATCGCATTCCCCCTCAATGGGTACTTTCGACCAACGTACCCGGGTTTCTATAGTAACTGGTATTTTTGGTCGTTTTAATAATATATAAGCTTAAACCCGTAAACCTTTTCAGATTCGTATCTACCTGGTCTGTCTTCAATAGTCGATAAACTTTCACGTTTTTCGTGAAACTCCATTACGTTTCATCGAAACGAAGACGGTTTTCGTGGAAACCATTATTAAAACGGAACAGGTTATTATCGAAACATATCTCTGTTTTAGTGTTTATCGAACGCTGTTCAGGTCTGATGCAATCTGTGACGAAAGTTCAACCCGTAGAAAAAACGAAGCACTATTGTTCCATATCCCTAAAAATAAAACACATTTGAGCTTTGTCATGCGAATTGTGGGTCCTATTGAAGATAAGCGTATACAGTGCAGACTCAGGCGAGTCTAAATGCATCCACACAGTCACACCAGAGTCTTCACCGCCCGCATATAGGTTAGATATATCTAAATGGAGCTTGTGAACAAATACTACACTGGTTGAACACATATATACGGTACATATATAACTGTACCACGGTCAGATGACCAAACGACATAACTTACTTAATTTATAAACAAATATAACGGTGTTTTTCTTGTCTTATCGCATATTTGTTAGTACGAAGTTATATCGGACTATAGCAGATGTGACATTGGCCGATCGGATAAGTAGACCGAATGGCAATCTCATATAACTTTTAAATAAAAAAAAACATGAGCTCATGCAAAACACCGTAATGTTTGTTTATAAATTAACTCTTTCAGCGCCAAAGGCAATATTGAGCCTTTTGCAAACAATACTGATTCAGGTGAGTCAGCTCGTAACGAGCTGTCTCACCTGAAATCAGCATTGTTTGCCTTGTAGTTATCCAAATATTACGAAACTCGTATAACATATGAAATAGAGTCGCCCGAATTTAAACATGGAAGAGTCTACTTTAAACAATTCGGCGCTGAAAGAGTTAAGTAGGTTACGTTGTTGGGCCATCAGACCGTGGGTACAGTTGTACCTATACAATGATGCTAACTTAGAAAGTCAATAAGACCCAACAAAATCGCCAGATGCAGCTCATGTGTAAATACGTGCGGAGGTAAATACCACGTGGAATATATCGCGTGTGTCCGTACTGATGTCCTAACGGTTCAACCCTAACGGTACCTCTGTCGGTTAATACGTTAAAGTACATGCCCGTCATTTCTCGTAGGAATATCCTGCCTGTATAAACGATCATCAGAGAGTATACAACTTAATTATAGTTCGTGATACTAAAACAAGCACACATATATAACTATGTAATTTGACATGTAATTTTGTGAAAACGTATGTATATTCCCACACACAACACATATGCAGCAGACAACTTTGAAAACATTTATTGGAAACTCTCTTTAAATGCAAGCATGATTATTGAATAGAGTTGAAAACATTGTTGCAAAAGTCATCTGCTGCAGAGGCGTCAAAAAGCGTATGTATATGGGAAAGGATTAATTTATTCCAAAAGGGTCAATAAATCATGCATAATGCACTTTATGCTATTCTGGGTTCTTGCATAACACAGGAAAAAAGGGGACACAACTTTTCCAAGATGTCTAAGTTGATATAATTCATTCCAATAACAGAGCAATGTTACGGTTCGATACATTCTCAATATTCCAAACCAAAAGCTTTGGTAAATTAAGATCAAAATGGACACAAACACAAAAACACAAACACGGATTCAGTGTTTCACAGCAGACGCCATCCAGATGTTGACATATATTTACTTATAATAACTCATTAACACACACTTCAATTTCATGTAACATAAACTTCTCTTCGGTAGCATACGCTGGTATAGATCTGATGACTGCCTATAACAGGTCACAACAGATTGACCTTTGCATCAGCCAATTAAATTGTCGCCTACAATATCGTTACGTATCAACATGGGGAGATAACCCATACAAATACACGCGATAGAGAAGCGAAAGTGGCCTAGTGTTGGGCTGATTTTTTTGAGATTGCACGTACTACAAATCTTCAGCCGACGAACTATTGAAAACATCTTGGCATATATATGTAAACTCCCTATAAACAAAACCATGTTTTTTTTATAGTGTTGTAAATATGTTTTAAAAAGCCGTCGATTGTATCAAATAATTAACTTCTAAACATTCTAAAGCATATGCAGCAGCAGACAATATTGTGGCAAAATGAGAAATGGCTCATAATAAGCAATTTTTAATTTTGTCACAATCATATCAAACCAAGAGCCTTAGATAAGGGGCATTTTTTCACGTTATAAAATCCTTATTCGACATTCAAACCCTATGTTGTGGGTACTCAAAAGAATCGTCTTAGTGAGACGATTCTTTTGAGTACCCACAACATAGGATTTGGTTGAGAAATAAGAGAAATTGTGTGGGTATAAGAGCTGTTCACTCCCTCTTATCTAGTCCTCTGCTGAACCCTATTTTATAATATATTTTCTTTTATAGAGATATTTCATAGTTTTTCATTGATGCGATAAAGATTCGTTGCATATGTGGAACAGTTTAAAAGAAAGAACCTCACCATACAATGTTTTCTACAGCCGGCTTAAGTACTTTCTATTTGTGTTTTCGTTATTCAAACATTCCATTCCTTTTAACAGATATATAAATCGACGTCGTCTACCAGGTAATTGAGTAATACAAAATCAAAGGACGTGATCATTTTGAGTCGTTCCCTTTAAAAAACAACCTCTAAGTATTTTCGATAAGTGTTCGTAAATGTTTGGTGTTTTACGCCGTTTGCAACATTTTGTGCGTGATAACACGGCGATTCCGTGGTAAATTACCAGTACTGTAGCTGTAATGAAAACTCCACAACCATGAACGACACGAAGGTTTTACCCAGTTATACCATTTTAAAGTCTTAGGTATGATCCGCCCGGGGACTGAACCCGCGACCTCCCGCACCCGCTGCGGACACTCTACCACTTAACCACCGAGATGGTCTTCGACAAGTGTAGAATACGATCAATATTCACATCTTTAAACAATGTGATCTTAACATACACTGTACGAGTATGTCAGAATCCTATGAATGATTCTTTTACTGGTGGGACGAATAGTGCATGGTCAGATCGGACTGGAAGGATGTGCAGCGTGATGTTGATTTAAACTGCTTATAAATGCTCTGAAACTTGTTTCCAAATAGCACCACTGAAATACATGTATAGAATATCGGTAATGCTACGAGAACGCACATGCTCAACGGGGTCTGCACTGTACGCAGGTGTCTTAACCACTTCCAACATATAACACATCTGCAGCTGACGACTTTGAAAACATTAAGTCAAAAATATGGAAACACTTTGCATCACTTCATGATGAGCAATTCAAGTTCTCCTTTTGCCACAGTGTTTTCAAAATTGGTCTGCTGCAGCATCAGAAAGCATAGGGGCTTGGCAAGCTATTTAAACAAATACAAATGCATACTCTAATATATATAGTCTATATGAGCCGTCCCTCGAGAAAACCAACATTATGGCCTCTGCATAATGTATTGACCCAGATCAGCTTGCACATTCCGCGCAGACTGTGTCTATCCGGGTGAGCCTGCGCGGCATGCTTAGGTTGATCTGGGTCGCGGGATGGCTCATATAGTCTTTAATTAGCGTGCCCGGGCCCCTAAGTCAGCTGTATGTGGGACTCCTCTACACAACTGAAAGACACCTACACGAAGGTCGGTTTCCGTGTGACATGGCTCGTATATCATTGTATTGTCGATTTACAATAGTTGTCATACACAGGTTTATTGACAGCCGACATAGATAGGCAATCCTGATAAAATATTTTGTGAAAAACATTGATATTAAAACCCCACCGTACACCGTCCATATTGAACGATGTTGTTATATCACTTTTCTTTATTTCACAGTTATAATAAAACTCCGGTCATAAAGCGAAAGTGGTATAGAATACGATTGAATAACCCTTCCTTTCTTTTAACCCTTTCACAAATACGAAAAATCTGCAGCAGACGACTTTTATTTATCCTTTGTAAAACCTTGCGAAATCTCTTGTCAAGCGAGTTTCATTATTGAATATGGTTGAAAATATTATGTCAATTGTTTGCAAAAGTCATCTGCTACAGATGCGTCAAAATTCGTCTGCACTTGGTAAAGCTCTCTTTTTTCTTAATTTTCAAGATCATTTTAACCCTTATACTGTTGAATTAAATTCGTGTCGCTTATTATTCCCCGTTTCTTGGTTAACCCTTTCACTCATATAGACGCTTTCTGACGCCTCTGCAGCAGACGGCTTTTTGAAAACATAGTGACAAAATAAGAAATTGCACAAAACGTGCAATTTCTCCTTTTGCCACAATGTTTTCCACTTTTTGTCATAGGTTATCAATTCAATTATGGAGATTTTCTATTTTTTGACAAAATACGTTCAAAGTCGTCTGCTGCAGAATTTCCGAATGAGGGAAAGGGTTTAACAAGTTCTTATTTGAATTGTTTAATTACAGGGATATTTACCTTGGTATTACTCATAAACGTTGACCTAACCCCGACCGTTGTACAAGTACTCGCGAACTCATTGATATGACATTAACCCTTTCCCACATAGACGAAGCTGCTGCATATGACTTTAAACACATCATGGTAAAAGTATGAAAACATCTTTAAAGTAGCCCTATAACAATTGAATATAGTTATAAACATATTGAGGAAAAATTGCTCATTATGAGCAGATCTATTTTTACCATAATGATTTCAAAGGTCAGCCGCTTCAGCGTATGTATGTGGGAAAGGGTTGAAAGGTCATTCAATTACATTAAATTAATATTGAAATTTATAACTTGATCAATTTCACAGTTTATACCCTTTCCCACAAACAAACACTTTTTAGCGCCTCTGCAGTAGATGACTTTTGAAAACATTTTAAGAAAAGGACAAATTGCTCTTCATCAGCCAGTTTCCCTTTTGCCACAATGTTTCAACTATATCCAACGATTTTATACATTTATAGATACTTTTCACATGTGTGCATACATGCTTTCAAAGTTGCAGATGCAGATGTGTTGTATGTGGGAAAATGGGGTTATACAGTAAGTGTACATGATATTTATAAGTCAATCATTATTTCGCAATAATCTATTGAATAGCACGTAGTAATGGCAAACTAGTCTATATTCTCTAGAGGCATACAGATGAACGATGTACTAGTAACTTAATCCTATCCCACAAACAGATCCTTTCTGATGGATCTACAGCAGACGACTTTTAAAATTATTGTGGCAAAAGGAGACATTTCTCATAATGAGCAATTGCTCCATTTGCCTCAATGAGTTCAATCTATTTAATAATCATACTATCATTTATAGAGATGTTTTCTTTACTTTAGACTTTACATTTCCAAATCGTCTGCTGTAGATATGTGGGAAATGGTTAACCCTTTCCCTCATAAGACAATTCTGCAGCAGACGACTTTGAACGTATTTTGTCTAAACATAGAAAATCTCTATAATTGAATGGATAACCTATGACAAAAAGTGGAAAACATTGTGGCAAAAGGAGAAATTGCACGTTCTGTGCAATTTCTTCTTTTGTCACTATGTTTTCAAAAGGCCGTCTGCTGCAGAGGCGTCAGAAAGCGTCTTTATGAGGGAAAGGGTTAACGAAGTAATTGCGGAAATACTGTAAGCCTTATTACGCAACACGCGATTTTAAACGAGATTTAAACGAGATTTAAACGAGATTTCCTAATCCTGACATGGACGACTTTGGAACACGGATTACCAATAGTGTAGACCAAATATAAATCAGCATGCGCTGTGTCGTGCAGTCGAATATTATTCAACATGTTTCACTACTTATTTATTTTTCTTAGCAAATACCTCTTCTTGAAGATGCATGAATTTGAAAAAGCAAAGTTTTGCGCAAATGCAATAATTCAGGAAGTTAAAGGTTAACCCTTTACTAAGATTTAATTTTATTTGTTGGGGGTTGACCGAAGTTTAACGCCATCTTTAACAGTCAATCATTTATATTAGGGCGGTCAGTTGATCTGACGTGTGTTTCCCGGATTTATCGCACCAGTATTTCAACATTCTTCCCAAGCATCATACTACCTCCCCACACAAACATGTTAGCCCAATGGTGGATTGTAACTTAGACTCTTACACATAACAAGACATATGAACAGTCTAAGTTGGTTTTATTGGGGTTTTTTACGCCGCCTTCAACATTATTTCAGTTATATCACGGCGACAGTTCACTTTTTCATGATCCCTGGGTAAGTAAACCAGTACTAGGCTAGAAAATGTGCCTTGCCCAAGGGCACTCCACCATGAACGTAGAGCCGCGGTTATGGATCGAACCCGGGACACCCGGTTCCAAATCCCCGACGCTAACCACTCGATCACAGCGGATTAAGTAAATGTTTGTTTTTTTGTTTGTTTCTATGAATTCAGCAATGGTTAAGTAAGATCACGGCGTTTCCTGGGTAAGTTACCCGTACTACTGGTTCATTTATCCTGACACCAGCGAGTCAGTCGTAATGATAACCCCACAATCCTGAGCGCTAAGGCGGGAGCCATTACTACCATTTCTAAAAGTCTTTTTTAAACAAATGAGCAGAGTACAATGAAAATCATCATTTTGATGTTTTTTGTAGATTTAAAATTATTTGCACATTTATGATATGAGATTAAATTTTACACTGTATGTAATGAAGGCTTCTTGAGTGATTCCGTGATTAACTGGTGAATAGTGCAGATCCAGATCAGAATGAGAGGATGAACGCATTAATATTTAACATTGGTCGCATATGTCCTATGGAGGTCTTTCATGTTGCGCCACTCAAATAAACAAAGAATGAATTCGAAACTATGTAAATAGTCATAAGACCTAAGGTGGTTTTTGGTTCGTACCTGCGGTCTTATCGAACGAATTGTATAGAGATTCGACTGTAGATAAAGAGCGAATTTCATATTATATTATATCAAATTTCGTGTAAATCTTAATTTGTCATCAAAATTCTTTATTGTGGTTACCCACGAAGACCCTTATTTTGAGTACCAACAACTTAGTTTGTTTATGTGATAAGGGAGATATTGCAGGACAAAACTCAGTGGACTCCTTCTTATCTGGATATTTCTGTCGATGAAATTAACCCTTTCCCACATTGAAACTACTGTAGTAAATGAGCAATTTATTCTTTGGCCATATTTCGTTCAAAAAAGTCGTCTGATACATACGCGTAAAAAGGCGTCTGTAACTTGGAAAACTGTTAAAAGCGTAGAATTATGATCATAAAGATTTAACCCTTTCCCCCATACAGCAAATCTCTAGCAGACGACTTTGAAAATGTTTATTCAAAAGTATGGAAAATCTCTATAAGTGTACGTATAATTACTGAAAAAAAGTTGAAAACATGGTGGCAAAAAAAGAAATTGCTCGTTTTCAGCAAACACTCCTTTTGTCACGATATTTTTGAAACATCTTCCACATATGCGACAAAATGCGTCTGTAAGTTGGAAAGGGTTAAAATGGTATGTGATTGAATATTAGGAATCATTCCGGATAATTTGTACCGGATTGTTCCGGCAATTTACAATGCTCGCTATGGATTACCGTCAACCGTTCTGTTTATTTAGCTCTTCACACATGAACAAAAGATCAATACTTACATTTTAGAGAGCTTAGCTACTGCATGTATCGTTTTAACCCTTTCCCACATACAACAAATCTGCAGCAGACGATTTTTAAAACATATAGACATAAATATGGAAAATTTCCGTACATGAAAGTATAATTATTGCATAGAGTTGAAAACAATGTGGCAAATGGAAAAATTGCTCATTATGAGCAATTTCTCCATTTGTCACAATGTTTTCAAAAGTCGTCAGCTGCAGAAGCGTCAGAAAGCGTCTATATGTGGGAAAGGGTTAAATCTGTTGTGTGTATGGTATTTTATGCCGCTGTCAACACTGTTTAAGTTCCCTCATAACGGTTAGCAACACTACAGACATGTCCATTTATCCTGACACCAGCAAGGCAGTCGTAATGCTAATCCCACAACGGATGGAATGCCACTATTACCATTTGTATTTAATATTCGTACGCGTGTCGTACTTGAATCAAGAATCTTCGAGGTAAAAACTTAACCATTTCCATTTCCATATGGGTTAACCTAGCTAGTATACGAGTAGAAACATATTCATGAAAGACTTGCCCCGCACATCAATGCCTAACTCTTTCCCACGCATTTTTGACGCCTCTGCAGCAGACGACTTTTGAAAACATTGTGACAAAAGGAACAATTGCTCGTTCTCCTTTTACCACATTGTTTTTCTTTTTTTTTTCAGTAATTGTAACTACAATTATAGAGATTTTCCTTATTTTTGAGAAGACATTTTAAAAATTGTCTGCTGCAGATATGTTGTATGTGGGAAAGGGTTAAGATCCAACTGGATACGACTTTGTAGAAGTTTCTTTAAAATTTCTTATAATAATAGGCGAACAGTGCAGAGCCACATCGGACTTTGTGGATGCACTGGCTGGTCCGGTCTACACTGATCGCAAATACATAACGGTTGGTTTATCAATTGACCTGTAACGGCACCTTCGGCTAACAGAGACAACTAAGATAGGAATCTGCCGTGGGTCGAGAGTTAGACGTGCGGCACTCGGGACCGGGCGTCTCCATTTCGTTACCAGCTCGGACTAGTCACGACAGACTAGCCCATGTCTGTCACACAGGGATCATTAAAAAAAAGTGGTATTGATATAACTGGAAAACGGTTGAAACGGTGTTAAACCCCAACGAACCCCCTCCCCATGCCAAATAATTGTGACAAAAACAAACAGAGCTCGTTTTTAGCCATTTCTCCTTTTGCCATAATATTTCAAAAACCGTTTGCTGGAGAGGTGGCAGAAAGCGTCTTTCTGTGGGAATTGGTTAAGTGACGGGAATGTCAGTCATAGTCTTCACGGTATCTATGTAGACACATATGTACCCTGATTATTACTTAGCTACTGATAAGGGGAATAGTATGGAATCTTGTTCAGTTTTCATAGACACATGTATCTATGCTTTCATTAAAATTTAAAAAAATAAAACATCAATTATAAACCATGATCTAATCTTCCTTATTCCTGTCTTTTTCTCTCATTCTCTCTTTCACTCTCACATTGTTTTCATTATTACGCCTATCGTTGCCCTCTGACTACGCACTTTTCAACAATTGTTCGGTCATATCATGGCGGCAAGTTCACCTACCCAGGTGTTTCCTGGCTTTATCACACCAGTATTCCACGAAACTGTCTTCCCAAGTAACTGGCTGCTTGTTTTACATACGTTGTTTACCTACTTGTGGAAGACGAATGACGAATGACGCTTTTTCGAAATGTTTTTTTGTCAAACGTTGGAAAGATTTTATTAATGGTTAATTCTACAGGGACGTAACTTGTTCTTGTTTCAATATGAAGTTGAGCCATGGTGGAAGTAATTATACGACGATATTGATATTTCTTATTAACAGTTTTCTTTTTATTATTTTTTTGGGTTTATCGTTGTATTGAACAACAAAAGAATTTAGATCGAACTGTAACGATATCAGGTGGGTTTTCTAAAGTGGTTTCAGTTCACTTGAGATTGTTTATGTTACATAATTATATTATTGTTAACCATAATCTAAAATGATACGTCAGGGAGTGGGGTAGCGGTTAGCATGTCGCTTTCCCACAAGGTTGTTAACACGAACACAAGTTTAGTTCATTTTACATAGTTCATTTTACACTCAGCACATACATAATAATGTGACAAAAGGTACATTAAATAACAAAATATAAACAAAAAGAAAAACCAGACTATGGAGCAGTTAAATATGCAAAGATATACAATTAAGATAAAGAATAGAGGGGGCGGGGGAAATAGTGGGGTTAGAAGATTGTTTTCGCAAGTTGTTGAAATATGCGCATTGAATGACTGAATGAATGTATATTGTTTTATGGCGCATCGACAGCTAAGGTCATTTAGCGCGTAATTATATTTAATTATTCATGATCCCTGGGTAAACAAACCAGTACTAGGCTAGAAAATGTGCCTTGCCCAAGGGTACTCCACCATGACCGTAGTGCCGCGACTGGGGATCGAACCCGGGACACCCGGTTTCGAAATCCCCGACGCTAACCACTCGACCACAGCGGATTTCATGCGCAATGAAACAAATAGTGATATTCATCATCTTTATCTCCGGAATTGCATATTTTACAAATTCTCTCGTGATGATTTATATTAGACCAACGAAGTTTTTCGATTGGAAGATGTTAACACGAACACGAGATTTGTCTAAACTATACTTAATTCAATGTGTACACACACACACACACACACACACACACACACATTATCCGTTCCACGAGAAAACCAACATTGTGGACTCTGCGTAAGGTATCGACATGGATCAGCCAGCGCATGCCGCGCAGGCTAAAACGGAAATACACTTTTCGCCTCCTGTGGATTTGCTGTTTCAGGAATCATTACTCTATACATCTATCACCCTGAGACGAAATGTGTCGGCCCGGATTAACCTGCGCGGACTTGCGCAGGCTGATCTGGGTCGACACATTACGTAGAATCGATAGTGTTGGGCCATCATTTAATTTGTAAACGCTTGAAAAAATAATATGTTGAAGTTGTATTTAAACCAACCCAAACAACATGTGTTGTTCTTGTTACCGTAAAATGTACTCCCACACCTACCCCCCCCCCCCCCCCCCCCCCATTTAGTTCATCGAAGTTTAACCACGCTACGCCCCTGGTCCCACAAGTCTTGTGTATCTCTAACCCTTGCATACGCTTTCTGACGCCTCTACAGCAGACGACTTTTGAAAAACATTGTGACAAAAGAAAAAAATTGCTTATAATGAGCAATTTCTCCTTTTGTCACAATGTTTTCAACTCTTCACTATAATCAACTTTTATTATATAGAGATATTTTAAAAGTCGGCTGCTGTATGTGGGTTTAATGGCAGAAATATGTGGACCCGGATTCGACAGGGGCGACTCCAATATATGTCACAAATATTTAAAATAGCATAAGCCTTCACACCTGCTTCTATATTTGCTATTGGTTGAAGTGCTTATTAAAAGTTCACATACTGAGATTTAAGCAACCCTTTTCAAACTTGCAGACGAATGATGACGGATTGGGTAGCAGACGATTTCTGAAAATAGTGTGGCAAAAGAAGAAATTGTTCGGAATGACCAATTTCTCAATTTGTCACAATGTTTTAAGATCTATAGCTCCATTTAAAGTGATTGTTTCATGTTTTAGCCTAAAAATGTCATAGTCGTCTATCGAAATTCGTTATATTTGTGAAGGGGGTTAAACGGGGTTAAAGCTGGTTTTTACTTCAATCCAATAAGTTAATCCTACAGAAAAACATTACATTTCACCGATGTAAGAATTGAACTCTTTCTATCTGTTGTAATCCACGTTTTACTAGCCAATGTTACTTAACACTTTCCCTCATATAGACGCTTTCTGACGCCTCTGCAGCAGACGGCTTTTTGAAAACATAGTGACAAAAGAAGAAATTGCACAAAACGTGCAATTTCTCCTTTTGCCACAATGTTTTCAACTTTTTGTCATAGATTATCCATTCAATTATGGAGATTTTCTATTTTTTGACAAAATACGTTCAAAGTCGTCTGCTGCAGAATTGTCGTATGAGGGAAAGGGTTAACCTAGTCGTCAACACTGACCTCAAATGTATATAATTATGACGTATAGTCCTACATGTATACAGATAATATTTTCAGGTAAATTGTTCCATGAAATAATCTGTGTAAGCCAAACAGAAAGTTTAACGCACTTATTTGATTTGCGAAGACAGGGTTAACCCTTTCCTTCATACGACAATTATGAGGCAAACGACTTTGAACATATTTTGCCAAAAAATAGGAAATCTCTATAATTGAATGGATAACCTATAACTAAAAGTGGAAAACATTGTGGCAAAAGGAGAAATTGCTCGTTTCGAGTCCACACTGTTGATTTTCTCGTAATTCGGCTCGATGAACCGCGGCTACCGGTTTGTAGGTCACGTGAACCCTCGGGCTACACGTCTAGTATTTTGTCACGAGATGTATCGATAACATGTCGAGGGCTTGGCGTGAAACGGTTGTAACTAAAATTTGTATTTTTTTACCAAGGTTAATCACCTCGCCATAAAGTCTTTAAAGGCGATAATCATTTTTCTTGGTAAACAATGGAAATTTAGGTGCCATTGCTCGTTCTGAGCAATGGCACCTAAATTTGAATTGTTTACAAAGGGGTCCAAATTGCCCCATAACCAGGGTTTTCAAAATAGGTTTTTAGTTACAACCGTTTTACGCCAAGCCCTCGATGTATACGTAAAGTAAAGGATCTGGTGAGATAGTGTGCGTTCATATGCTCATCTGAGACTCCAATGGACGCAGTCCGCAATAAACCCCAAAAATCCCAAAAAGCGATTTGAAGTTATTGTTGATCCTTTCAGTTTGACATCATTGGCGTAAAACAAATAGAGCTACACGTTTAAATTGTTGTCGAGAGATGCATGTATACGTACAGGGAAGGATCTGGAGAAACTGTGTGCGTTCATAGGCTTTATTGGCATAAAACACGTGGGACTACACATCTAGTACTTTTGTCAAGAGATGCATCGATCAATGTATACGTACAGTGTGAAGGCTCTGGTGAGACTGCGCGTATTCACAAGCTCACATGAGTCTTCAGTGTACGCTGCCACATTAAAGCATAAAATCGAAAGATACGACTCATACAATATGAAATGTGTGCGACTTACCCGTACGGTTTCGACAGCTGACTTGCCCGTACGGTTTCGACAGCTGACTTGCCCGTACGGTTTCGACAGCTGACTTACCCGTACGGTTTCGACAGCTGACTTGTCCGTACGGTTTCGACAGCTGACTTGTCCGTACGGTTTCGACAGCTGACTTACCCGTACGGTTTCGACAGCTGACTTGTCCGTACGGTTTCGACAGCTGACTTACCCGTACGGTTTCGACAGCTGACATACCCGTACGGTTTCGACAGCTGACGTTTTAAAATGTCATTTCACGTATGAAGGTGTTAACCCTTTCCCTCTTGCATACTCAATTTGACATATTAGCAGCAGACGACTTTTATAAACTTAGTGGCAGAGGGATAACTTCGCCGCTCGTAATGAGCAATTTTTCCTTTTTGCCACACTGTTTACAATTCTGATCAACGAAAATGCATTGATTTATAAAGATTTGCCATAGCTTTTCCTGAACATTTTCCTAGTCGTCTGCTTCAGTTTTGTTGTATGTGGGTAAAGGGTTAAGAAAGAAATGTCTAATCTAGTACAGGGTGTCTTTAAAAAAAAATATCTAAAAAATAATAAAGATTACTTCCACATCAAGCGAAAAGAAGTCACCCTTTACCTCATCTCGTTATTATAGGGTTTTGCCGCCGTGATATAACAGAGATACCCTCGAAACGCCGTTAACCCACATAAACGGAAACACATATCCGGCATATGCCGTCAGTAACGAGACTTTGAATATGCACGGGAGCGTCTGAGTATATCCCGTCAGCACATACGAGTATGTTCATACGCTGACTTTTGTATTAAAATAAATATATATGTACACGTATGCAAATATATTTGTCAGTATTACCTTTTTTTATCCCTTTCCCACATGTAGACGCTTTCTGACGCCTCTGCAGCAGACGACTTTTGGAAACATTGTGACAAAATGAGAAATTGCTCACAACGAGCATTTTCTCCTTTTGTCATAATGTTTTTAACTGTTTTCAGTAATTATACCTTCATTTATAGAGATTTTTCATATTTTACCAAGATGTTTTCAAAGTCGTCTGCTACATATTTGATGTATGTGGGAAGGGGTTAATATGCACATTGTGAGATATACTGATAGGTATGCTGCCCAATATATTTCTCAAACAAACAAAAGATAACTTGTATTATTAGACTTCTTTTATGTATTGCCTAACTAAGTGTAATTATATGATGTTTATTAATGTTAAGTTTTAATGTTTAAGAAAAACAATATACCTGGAGGCCAGTTAAGAATCCGTTCCGGGTTACTTTTCCTGACATCCGAGCCCTTGGGCCCTATTTCCGTCCGACTCCTCTCAATACCCACCGCCGTGTTCTGTCGACTCTGTCCTGCCGCCGACAGTCCGGTGATTGCCAGGTCTTTACGGTCGCCCAACCTAGACATCGGATGTTCGATCACCGGAAGATTCGGAAGCCGTCCCGGGGTTCCGACTGGACTAGGGGCCGAGCCGGCCCTTTGGAAGGCGGTCCCTGTTGCCATCATTTTTTATTCCACTACGGATACTTTTTAATAAAACTTTGTAAAAAGAAAACAGAAAACAGTTATAATCAAGAAATGTCCATATTATTTACACTCATGTACATATTCCTTGTCAGTTATGCTCCATTTAATCACACAGAATACTAAATCCTTTAATCCCCTATATAGGTCTTTAAATAGAGCGCGTTAATATAACAAAACTTCTTTACCCTAATTGAAAACGTAATGTATACGCACATATACTTTCTATTTTAAAACAATACAATATACTGATCTAATCGAACCCTGCAAGCACGAACTTTCGTTCACAAGTCAACATACACCTTTTGGAAAACCGACACCGGTGTATGTAGATCTTTATATCTTAATATCGTATTTTAAAACATGAACAGAATCGAACAGTAGCATAGTGTACATAATCACCTGGGGTAACCACCATTGCAGTCACGTGATACCAATTGAAAACATTACCGGTGTATTTAAATATGTTCAATTATCTTTTAAAGCCATTACAAAGACGGTTATTATCGTGTATTGAGTTATTTCGGAGGTATTGAAGGAGATCGGATTTTTTTTGTTTATCCTTATCTGACGCGCTATAACAATTGAGACGCGCCTGGCGAATATGTGCCTTAGTTTAAACCTTTTTCCCTCATACGACAATTCTGCAGCAGACGACTTTGAACATATTTTATCCAAAAAAAAAAGAAAATCTCTATAATTGAATGGATAACCTATGACTAAAAGAGGAAAACATTGTGGCAAAAGGAGAAATTGCTCGTTCTATTTTTCGACAAAATATGTTTAACTCTTTGCCTCATACGACAATTCTGCAGAAGACGACTTCGAACATATTTTGTCAAAAAATAAAGAAAATCTGTATAATTGAATGGATAATCTAGGACTAAAAGAGGAACGTATTGTTGCAAAAGGAGAAATTAATCGTTTTGAGCAATTTCTTCTTTTGTCACTATGTTTTCAAAAAAGCCGTCTGCTGCTGAGTCGCCAGAAAGCGTCTATATGAGGGAAAGGGTTAAACTTACTTACTTTACATCGATTTGCGAAACAAGCTTTCAGCTTATAATTTATCACTTGCGATGTCTGATTACTGGATATTTAAACCAGTACTCGCGTCGTTAGTGTGTAAAAAAAAAAAAAAAAAAAAAAAAGAACTCGCTCAACATGGGATTCGAACCCGCGATATTTGGTACGAGAGTCAGACGCCCTACCCACTGCAACACGATGGGTCTTATTGCATCTTCGCACAGTGAAGAAACGTACGTGCGAGTTAGTCACGCCAGAGCCTACAATGTTTTTTTTTGCTTACAGCATAACCCCTGATGTAAGATATGGCGAAAAACTGGAAGTGTAGCAATACAATCTTTATCAATATTCAGATGTATGTCGTCGAGTCCCGGTAGCTCAGTCGGTAACGACGCGGGCTGTCAATCCAGGGGTTGTGAGTTCGAATCCCGGCTCGGCCAACTTTCTTTCCGACGCTTGACAAAAGTCATTGCGACATGCGTCATTCGTCTTCCACCAATGGGCTAAGTCTATGTGGAAAAGCAGCCAGTTGCTTGGGAAGATTGTTGTGTGAAGTAATGGTGTGAAAAAAACAGGAAACACATGAGTAGGTGAACTGGCCGCCGTGATATGACTGTGAAATTGTTAAAAACGGCGTTAAACCCCATTCATTCAATCAATCAGATGTATGTCATGCTAGCTGGGAGATGCAATAGGACCCTAAATTCCTATAGACGACTCGATCGTTGTTGCTTTTTTGCCTGTCAACCGATTTTGAACTATAAATGAGCCTGGCCATGCTCGAAGGTAAAAAGAGGCATTTCTGAACTGTGTACAGGGGCGTAGCTCCCCTTTAGGCACTGTAGGCACGTGCCTACACATCTGCGTAAATGTATCGACCAGATCAGCCTGCGCTGTCCGCGCAGACTGATCCGGCCGACACATTCCGTATTAGGGAGATAGATGTATAGAGTAGTTATTCCTGAAACAGAAAATCCACAGGAGGCGAAACGTGGCTATCCGGGTACGCCTGTGTGGTATGCTTAGGCTGATCCGGGTCGACACTTTACGCAGAGTCCACAATGTTGATTTTCTCACGAGACGGCCTACACATTGATTATTGCAAAGCTACGCCCCTGCTGTATGTTCACATCACACCGTCCACCTGTCCAGTCATATCATAATCTGCAGAAGTTAAAATCGACACGTCTTTATTTACGTCTTTATTAACATCTTTATTAACGTCTTTATTAATCCTTTACCACCTGCAGACGCACCGTGAAGCAGGACAATTTTGCAACAATATTTTCAACTCTATTTAATTAAAAGGACAAAATAGATTAATGTAATAGTTGTCAGCTGCACCTACAGCTGATAAATATTCAAACAATGTATGAAAAGAAGAATAAGTCTTGAGCAGAAACACAATGGGACAAACCTTAAAATCGAGAGATAATCAATTTGATATTCCCACCTGTTCATCTGTGATATAACTGAAATAATATTGAAAACGGCGTTAATTCTGAATATACAGATCAAAACAAGCAGATGATTTTAGAATAAACCCGCATGTAAAACGTTACTATGTGGGAAAGGGTTAACACATGTCGAATTTTTACATTAGCCTACTTGAGGTATTGAACTCTGAACCTTGTAATGTGGGTATTTAACCCTTTCCCACAAACAACAAACCTGCAGCAGACGACTTTGTAAAGATATAGTAAAAATTATGAAAGCCCTCTTTAAATGAAAGGACAATTCATTGTTGGGTGTTTTACTCCGCTTTCAACAATGTTTAAGTTATATCCCGACGTTCACCAGTACTACTATTATCCGGGCCGACACATTCCGTCTGAGGGGGACTGAGGTATGGAGTAATGATTCCTAATACAGAAAATCCACAAGAAGCGAAAAGTTTCTATCCGGTAAAGCCTGGGCGGCACGCGGGACGGCTCAAATAGTACAATATAGACTCGAAATTATTTCCAGCTTCCGTCGGTCGTTTGTACCTAAAGCGCATTGAAACATCTCACAATGCAAAATTATTGATTGGAGTTTAACGCCGTTCTCAGTAAGTTTTCAGTTATATAACTGCAGTCAGTCGACCTACTCATGTGGTTTCCTGGCTTTCTCACAACAGTCTTTCATGGGACACTGTATTACATAGTGTCCCTGGTATTTCCAAGCAATTGACTGATTTTCCACAAAGACTATTAGCTAATTAGTGAAAGACAAAGGATTTAAAGAACAAACGTCAACACTTACACAGCTAAATTCGGACTTCAGAATAACGGAACGTATAGGGAAATATTTAGCATTTGGTACATCAGAAAAAATGTTTGCATTCATATTTGCGGAAAAGTTTTGTAAAGCCAAAAAGTAAAAATAAAAAAAGTAAAAAAAAGAGATTTGAAATTGCTTATTTTATAAAATTTCTGTTATTTCCACATTGTTTTCACAAGGTCGTTCACTACGATGTCGTCAAAAGATCGACTGTATCAGAGAAAAGGTTTACTAACTGTCCCCGATTACTAAGAGTCGAGTAGTACAATGGTAAATACGAAGTTTGATTGAAGAATGATTGATTTGTTAAAGTGGCGGTGCAATGTAAACACTTTATACCTAATTAGTATCTTATCCAAACCTCTAACGAGAGATATAGAATAAACGGCTTTACCCTTTCCCTCATACGACAATTCTGCAGCAGACGACTTTGAACGTATTTTGTCAAAACATAGAAGATCTCCATAATTGAATGGATAACCTATGACTAAAAGTGGAAAACATTGTGGCAAAAGGAGAAATTGCACGTTTTGTGCAATTTCTTCTTTTGTCACTATGTTTTCAAAAACCCGTCTGCAGCAGAGGCGTCCGAAAGCGTCTATATGAGGGAAAGGGTTAACAAACATTTATATGTTAAATTTTTTGTCCTTAATCCATTACTTGATATGTCGATTTAACCCTTTCCCACATACAGACGCATCTACAGCAGACGAATTTTGAAAACATATTTTGGCAAAAAGGAGATATTACTCGTTATGACCCATTTCCCCCTTTGCCAAAATGTTATCAACTCTAGCAATAAAATGATACTTTCACTTATAGACATTTTCTATAGTCTTGCCTAATTGTGTTCAAATTTAAGTCGTTCGCTGCATAAATGTTCTATGGGAGTAAGGGTTATGGGTTTTTCCAATCTGAACATCTGTAGAATCACAGAAACGTGGACAAAAAATGTTTTACAGAACAGGATACATCGTGGATTTAATGTTTCTTATTTACATGACGTTTAGTACAAAGGCTGTACCTGGTAAAAGACGTAACAAACCTGGATTAAACACCTTCTTAATGTCCATAGATGTTAGAGAAACAAGGATACTTCAATGATTGACTGATCGATTGTTTGGATTTTAACGCCGTTTTTAACAATTTTCCATCATATGAGTCGTCCCGCGAAAAGCCAACATTGTGGACGCTGCGTAAATTATCGACCCGGATCAGCCAGCGCATGCCGCGCAGGCTTACCCGGATGGACACTTTTCGCCTCCTGTTGATTTTTTGTTTCAGGAATCACTACTCTATCTATCCCCCCTTAGACGGAATGTGTCGGCCGGATCAGTCTGCGCGGACTGCGCAGGCTGATCTGGTCGATACATTACGCAGATGATATGAGCCGTTCCGAAAGAAAACCAACATTGTGGACTCTGCGTAAAGTATCGACCCGGATCAGCCAGCGCATGCTGCGCAGGCTTACCCGGATGGACACTTTTCGCCTCCTGTTGATTTTCTGTTTCAGGAATCATTACTCTATACCTATATCCCCCTTAGACGGAATGTGTCGGCCCGGATCAGTCTGCGCGGACTGCGCAGGCTGATCTGGGTCGATACATTACGCAGAGGCCATAATTGTTTTTTTTCCTTGCGGTACGGCTCATATCAAGGCGACCAGTTCAGCTATCCACGTGTTTCCTGGCTTTCTCACACTAGTACTCCACACAAGTCTCTTCGGGCAACTTGATAAAGACGCATGCAGCTATGAGAAATTTCTCCTTTTGCCACAATGTTTTCAACTCCATTAAATCTCTATTCTTTCGTTTCCTGAAACTTTCCATATTTTTGTCTAAATCGATGGTATCCGAGTTTGTCTTTTTGCAGTTTTGCTGTAAGTGGGTTTGAAAATTGTTATCCTTCTGCACATGGCTTTAGAAAAGATCGTCTGCATATTGGTGCAGTCTAATCTTGATCTCATTTGTTCGCTATTCATCGGTATGTACAGGAACGTAGAAAACTTATTTACGTCCCCTGGTATGTAGGAACATTTACTCCATTTTGTAAGAACTTATCAAATCAATATCGATGATACCCGTCACAGAAATTCAAATCCATTGTCGGCTGGAACCGATTCTGTTAACCCTGTCTCACATGTAAAAAACAAATCTACAGCAGACGACTTTGATAACAATCATGCAAAAACATGTAAAATCTCTATAAACGAAAGTGTTATTAGTACTAATTACTGAAAAGAATTTTAAACCTTGTGGCAGAAGGTGAAATTGCTCGTTTTGAGCAATTTCTCCTTTTGTCTCAATGTTTTCAAAAGTCGTCTGCTGCAGATGCGTCAGAATGCGTCTACAAGTGGGAAAGGGTTTATATAGCGTCCTGTCCGTCAGCACGTCCGCGACGTCCGGCTGACCAGGCTCTATACTGCCGGCTGCCTAATTAAACATTTTGATCTTGATGCTCGTAAACTTAGCTATGGTCCCGTCCAAATGCAAAACGTGATAAGTCCATTTCACAAACGCAGCCTTGAACGGGTCAAGGCTAATTAAAAATACCAGAAATACTAAAAAAAGACACAAACACGTACAATTATTATACATTTAATTTAACTCCCGGTTGCATCTGCAGCAGACGATTTTTATAACATTGTGACAAAAGGGGAAGTTACTCATAGCGAGTAATTTCTCCTTTTGCCACTATATTTAAAACTCTATTCAATAAACAAGAGTTTCCATATGATTGCATCGATGCTTTCCTTTTCCAACGTCGTTTGTGAAATAAATGCGTACTAATATGGATCTACACTTAATTTGTGTTTATATATATATGAGCCGTTCCACGAGAAAACCAACATTATGGACTCTGCGTAATCTATCGCAGGCTAATCCGGGCCGACACATTCCGTCTCAGGGGGGATGGAGGTATAGAGTAATGATTCCTGAAACAGAAAATCCAAAGGAGGCGAAAAGTGTCTGTCCGCGGTAGCCTGCGCATCATGCTTATGCTGATCCGGGTCGATACTTTACGCAGAGTCAATAATGTTGGTTTTCTCGTGGAACGGCTCATATATATTACGACCAATGATTGAATGTCCTTCTTAAAATCAAATGAGTGTACGCACAATTTGGAATCGAATTAAAATCTCGTTTTTTTTCTTATGCTGAATTTCCTTTCACTCAGCGACGGAGCTGACACGATTTCGAAGATCGTATTTTAATTGAAAGTTCGCATTAACCCTTCCCAAACACACAGAAGCATCAAAAGCAACTTTAGAAATAGTATACAGGGGCGTAGCTTTGCAATAATCAATGTGTAGGCCGTCTCGTGAGAAAATCAACATTGTGGACTCTGCGTTAAGTATCGACCCGGATCAGCCTAAGCATGCCACACAGGCCTACCCGGATAGACACTTTTCGCCTCCTGTGGATTTTCTGTTTCAGGAATCAATACTCTATACATCTATCCCCCTAAGACGGAATGTGTCGGCCGGATCAGTCTGCGCGGATAGCGCAGGCTGATCTGGTCGATACATTACGCAGATGCATTTTAGGGCATTTTGAGAACAAATGTGTAGGCACGTGCCTACAGGGAGCTACGCCCCTGGTATAAGAAATAAAGAACCCTTCCCAACATACAACAAATCTGCAGCAGACGACTTTGAAAACAATTATTTGCTGAAAATTAGGGAAACTCTGTATAAATTAATGAGGAATTATTAAATATACATGTAGTTGTAAACAACGCGGTACAATGTCTTCAAAAGTCATCTGCTGCAGATGATTCAGACAGCGTCTGTATGTGAGAACGGGTTAATGCTATGTATGGCTCACCTGACACGACATCCTTAGATCTAAGAACTGGTTAACACTTTCCCACATGAAGACGCTTTCTGACCCCTCTGCAGCAGGCGAGTTTTGAAAACATTGTGGCAAAATGAGTAATTGGTCTTGACAAGCAATGTCTCCCCTTTGCCAAAATGTTTAAAACTTTATTCAATATGTGCTCTTTAATTCATTGAAAGTTTCTACATATTTGACGAAACATTTTCAAAGTCGTCTTCTGCAGATTTGTTGTATCGTACGGTCCCTGTTCTCGAACCTTTAGTTCAAGGACTGTTTATATATTTCCAGTCATATAAACCTAATGTGATAACAATTTTTTTTCGAAAATATCAAAAAAACAACTTTAATAAGCATTTAAAATCCGAATTCAAAATAAGCCAGTTCGCGATTATCAAAAAATATACATCGGCAATTTCCGTAAAATATATCGGGAGTGACGTCAGAGGGTGGAATTCAATGTTGAATCATGGCTGAAATTAGAAAATGAGTGGGTGGGGTATACAAGTTAAAATTGTCAAAACGTAGAGGACCTTGGGCCATGTTACTATTATAACTGGTCAGATAAGCGTTTTTAAATGTATAACTGAATGAAAGAAAATAATTGAAGGGATTATGTTGGTAATTTATAGGCAAATTAAGGGACCATTTTTCGGCTCAGCTTTGCACATTATTAAGTGACCTAATACAGTATCAGGGACGTTATCTACGTCCCTGCTAATATATGAAAAAATACCTTTAATAGTTGGGTAAAGTATCCTTGTAGATACGACGTTTTGACAATTTTAACTTGTATACCCCACCCACTCATTAGCTCTACTGGCCAAAGGTCAGAAGAGCTTATGCCGTGGTGTGGTGTCCGTCGTCCGTGCATGCATAAACAATTGCTTGGGAACGCGATAGTCTTCAGTTTCGATTGAATCTCAATTAAACTTATACAGTAGTTAGATATCCATGAGAGCTCGGTTCCTTTCGCAAACCATCCAGATCCGCCAATGCAAGACTGGATTATGGCCCTTGAAATTGTAAACATTGCTAAAATCGAGCTTGTGAACACAATAGAGGCTCCATTTACTATCTGATCACCAAACTAACATAGTAGTTAGGTATCCATGAGAGCTTGGTTCCTTTTACAAACCAGCCAGATCCGGCCATGCAAGACTGGATTATGGCCCTTGAAATTGTCAAAATTGCTATAATAGAGCTCGTGAACACAATAGAGGCTCCATTTACTATCTGATCTTCACCAAACTTACACAGTAGTTAGGTATCCATGAGAGCTTGGTTCCTTTTGCAAACCAGCCAGATCTGGCCATGCAAGACTGGATTATGGTCCTTGAAATTGTCAGAATTGCTATAATAGAGCTTGTGAACGCGATAAAGTCTTCAGTTTTGATTTATCTCAATCAAACTTATACTGTAGTTAGTTATCCATGAGAGCTCTGTTTATTTCACAAACCAGCCAGATCCGCCCTTGCAAGACTGGATTATGGCCCTTGAAATTGTAAAAATTGCTATAATTGAGCTTGTGAACACAATAGAGGCTCCATTTACTAAATAATCTTCACCAAACTCAGATAGTAGTTGAATATTGATGAGAGCTCGGTTCCTTTCGAAAACCAGCCAGATGTGCCCTTGCATGACTGGATTTTGGCCCTTGAAATTGTTAAAATTGCTATAATACAGCTTGTGGACACAATAGAGCCTCCATTTACTATTCATTCTTCACCAAACTTAGACAGTAGTTAAATATTGATGAGAGCTCGGTTCCTTTCGCAAACCAGCCAGATTCGCCCATGCAAGACTGGATTATGGCCCTTGAAATTGTCAAAATTGCTATAATAGAGCTTGTGAACACAATAGAGGCTCCATTTATCATCTGATTTTCACCAAACTTAGATATTAGTTAAATATTGATGAGAGCTTGGTTCCTTTCGAAAACCAGCCAGATGTGCCCTTGCATGATTGGATTATGGCCCTTGAAATTGTCAAAATTGCTATAATACAGCTTGTGAACACAATAGAGCCTCCATTTACTATCCGATCTTCACCAAACTTAGATAGTAGTTAAATATTGATGAGAGCTCGGTTCCTTTCGCAAACCAGCCAGATCCGCCCATGCAAGACTGGATTATGGCCCTTGAAATTGTCAAAATTGCTATAATACAGCTTGTGAACCCAAAAGAGCCTCCATTTACTATCCGATCTTCACCATACATACATACATGCTCTGGATTAAAAATGACCAAAGAACCATACCAGTAGAGCAAAGGCCTCTTGTTTTCTAATTTCAGCCATGACATAAGTTCTTAAAGTTGCACTCCACCAAACAAATAATCCTTTATTGAAAAACCATTTTGTGGAGCACGAAAAATCGGTCAATGGCGCAGCCGGGAAAGTCAATGCAGTTTAGCAGCAATTTTCACCACTTTAGAGGTATAATAGGCAAAATCATAAATGACTGGAAAGAGCTATCATTCAACCTTCAAAAAAATCACAATTAGAAAAATCGAAATGTATCATGTAAGAGAGTTATGCTACTTTGAAAACCATACCCATAAATTTGCGACAATTTCATGTTGTGAAACTAGCAATTCAATTGGGATGAGTGTCCCCAGAGAATGTAAATAGAGGCTCTATTGTGTTCACAAGCTGTATAATATTATAGCAATTTTGACAATTTCAAGGGCCATAATCCAGTCATGCAAGGGCACATCTGGCTGGTTTTCGAAAGGAACCGAGCTCTCATCAATATTTAACTACTATCTGAGTTTGGTGAAGATTAGTTAGTAATGGAGCCTCTATTGTCTTCACAAGCTCAATTATAGCAATTTTGACAATATCAAGGGCCACAATCCAGTCCTGCATGGGCGGATCTGGCTGGTTTACGAAAGGGACCGAGCTCTCATGGATATCTAACTACTGTATAAGTTTGATTGAGATACAATCAAAACTGAAGACTTTATCGCGTTCACAAGCTCTATTATAGCAATTCTGACAATTTCAAGGGCCATAATCCAGTCTTGCATGGCGGGATCTGGCTGGTTTTTGAAAGGAACCGAGCTCTCATGGATATCTAACTACTGTATAAGTTTGATTGAGATACAATCAAAACTGAAGACTGTATCGCGTTCACAAGCAATTGTTTACGGACAACACCACGGCATAAAGGCCAGTAGAGCTAAAAACCGTTGTGCACTCAGCAAAGAGAGTGAGTAGTCCTGTATGCATCTAACACGCAATTAACAAAATAAACCCCTCAAACATGCAAAAACAACAACAACATTTTTAAGAGATACAGTTTTAACTTTGTGTTAAAAACCTTGTTATCAATTTAAAACGCTAAATAAGTTATCAGCTTTAATATTGTGTGTCAATCTGAATACAAATACATCATGAATTGCTGTATGAATCTGTGACATTATAATAAAAGCATGATTACAATAGACTGCGATTTGTTTTATTATTCAAACAACATTGAACTGATCCTGAGCTTTGTACACAAATATATATTGTGTTAATGCATAAAACTCGCATCGTAAAATAGTTGATTCATTTATTTCTGAGTTTTACACCGTTTTCAAAAAGGTTTCTGTTAAATAATGGCAACACAACTTATGTGTTAACCCCTAGGTTAACACATCGCTACTAGGCTAGGAACTGTGCCTTACCCAATGGCACTCTCACATGACTATAGCAAGTGGGGTTCAAACCAGGGATGCCCAGCATCAAATCCTCCATGCTAACCACTTTTCCATGGTGAAACAAATCACACAATTTATGTTTACTATATACATTTAAGGTGAGCTAAAGCCACATGAACCTTATAAGAAATTACATATTTGTACAGAGGTCAGGATCTACTAAATTTCGTGAGGTAATACCCTGCTTTTGAATGTAACTGTAATGAGAGTTGCTCCAGAAAAACTAACCTTAGCGTATAGTGTTTAGCATGTGTAGATAAACATCTGCCTGTGCAACTATGCTTACACTAACACCTTTATAGGGTACACTCACAAATGGGCCTATAGAAGCTACAAGCCAGAGAACTCAATTGCTACTCAATCAGAGAAATTGGTATCTACAACTACATAACATAATCAATACCACTTTCTTGAATAGCTCATTTACATTTTGGTGAACAATGCAGCACCTGCTCAAGCTGTGCGGATGTGAAGCATGCACTGGATCTACACTAGTCCGAAACACCCTAAGGCTGGGGTTTTCCCAGAGCACTGCTCCCAATTTGTTTCCTAGGTGAACCATCATCTCCACTTAATAGATCATCCTGACATGGCACATGAGTCATAATAATAACTTGGTCTGGAATTAACTTCCCCTACAATAACATTATAGGGTCAGACATACACCAATAATGGCTAGGGTGGGACATACACCAATAATGGCGGAATCCTTTGGACATGGTCCAGCAAGCCAAAAGCTATAGAGACAACCCTTTTGTGAACCAAACTGGTTTATCCTATAAAACTACTAAAGTAGTTCATTATTTATGTACACGTATTGATTACAAACATACAGTGGTATTGGTCAACTATTGATTTTACGAAAATAAATTGTATATATAATACTTTACTATATATGTGATGGCCTATAATAAGGGTGGGTGACCAATCTAGTGGGCATTGCTGGTTTATGCTAGATGTACTTATTTACTATAGTATGCTGGGTACCAACTAGCTAGTGAAGAGCGAAGTAGAGAAGCAACTACCGGTACCACAATCTTTTAAGTTTTGACCTTTTCCGACTTACATACGAATTTTGATGTATCTGCAATACAGTGTTTGAAAAACATTGTGGCAAACAAAGTTGCTCATGACAAGCTATTTTCCTTTTTGCTGCAATGTTTTCAACTCTTTTCAATAATTGTACTATCATTTACATAGATTTTCCATATTTTAGTGTAGATGTTTTTTTAAAGAAGTCTGCTGCAGATTTGTAGTATGTGGGAAAGGGTTAAAAGCCTGATTTGAAAAACGTTATAGTAAAATAGAAAGATCCCTTTTTCAGATTGTTTTCAAAATGAATCTGCAGCAGGTTTAAAAAGTGGTACACAAGGAGAGAGATAGAATAGAGAATAGAGATTTATCCACAAACTTTATGTACAGTTTGGCATTGTCACTCTTCAAAATTACACTCATAGTAAAATATATATACTCAAAGAAACATAAACAACATTATCTTTAATAACAGTTTAAGTTAAAATCTGTCTATTATTCCACATTATACAATTTCCTATACTTTTGACTCTTTCAAATTAACACTTTCCATTATTTTTTTAAGCAGATATTTTTCCAATATATGCTAACCTCTATATATGAAATATTGTAGCAAAAGGATACATTGCTTATTATGAGAAATTTCTACTTTTGACTCAATGTTTTCAAATGTGACTGCTGCACATGCGTATAAATGCAATAGTTGGAAAATGAGAAATAACTCTCTTATACATGCTTTTTACACTGTCTTTTAATTAAATAAACATTAAGACCTAATCATTTTTTCTGTACATTTTAAAAATAAGAAAGTCGAAATTTTGTTATTTAACCTTTTCAAAATATGTAAGAGTCTCAAACTTGAATATTAAGTAATCGGTTAACACATTTTATATATGAGGGTAAAAAAGATCAGCATATACATCTGTGGTACATGATTTTATTATAATAAACTGTTTGTCTAGAAATATTCTGTGACTATTTTGAAAACAGTGCAGATATGGATTTGATAAAACACCTGTCAAAAGTTACTGGTTTACCTATTCACCAATATCACTGAATGCATCTATATTCTTAATTTCAAAATAACAATATTTCAGAATATGATTTCTGATTGGCTCAACTATATGGTTTTAGCCAATTAGAAATCATGCTATTTTGTGTATTAAGAATTAAATCAGAGCAATGTTTAGATTGATTGCGAGCATGGCTCTAAATAAGGGGCATAATTCACATTCCAAAATCCTTATTTAACACTCAAACCATATGTTGTAGGTACTCAAAAGAATCGTCTCACTAAGATAATTCTTTTAAGTTCCATAACATAAGGTTTGGTTGAGTCATAAGAGAGATATATGTGGGAAAGACAAGTTAACTCCTCCTTTTATATCAGGATTGGTAAATAACATCCCTGAAGGGTTAATAACATGATAACACAAGAAAGGTTGACATTAACCCTTACCCACATACATCAAATATGCAACAGACAACTTTGAAAACATTTATTTACTAATATTAAACATATTTTTAAATGAAAGTCTAATGTTTGAACATACATGCAGTTAAAAATATTGTGACAAATGGAGAAATTGCTTATTATGGGCAATTTCTCTGTTTGCCACAATGTTTTTTAAAAAGTTGTCTGCTGCATCAGAAAGGATCTGTATGTGGGGAGAGGTTTATCACATATTACAATCAATCCTTTATCTCCTCCGCCTTACACTCTGAGGTTATACTAGTCTGCATATCCCATAATTCCCAGTAATAACTGTCCGGCGTCACCACTTGCTCAAACTCGGCTTTCCCATGACGTGAATTCAATTACACGACGAGACACAAAAGGTCGACATTAATCACATATCACAGTCAATCCTTTATCTCTTCCGCCTTATCCTGCATGATATTTTCTGAGGTTATATTAGTCTGTGTTTCCCACAATTCTCTGTAATAACTGTCCGGCGTCACCACAAGCTCATTGTGTGTACCTTTTTCTGTAACCTTACCATCCTTTAACACTAAAATAATGTCCGCATCTTTCACAGTAGAGAGTCTATGCGCTATCATTATTGTCGTTCTTCCTTTGGTTAGTGTATTAAGTGCCTCCATAATGGACTGAAATGTAAAATGTAACATTGATTTTTTAATTATTGTTTTATTTTTTAGGGTTTAATATCGTCTCACAACAGTCTTTCCAGGCTAGTCAACAAAAGTAACAAATAATGATGTTTTATTGCATATACTTACAGTGAAGACTCTGGTGGGTCTGTGCATGTGCACTTCACAGTCCGCCCATATCAGAGGTCTAGATAAAGAGGGGTATTCAGCTCTTTTCCCCACAATATCTCTCTTATTATCAAACTTATCTCTATGATGTGGCTACTCAAAGGAATCGTCTCATTGAGAAGATTCTTTTGAGTACCCACAACATAGGGTTTAAGGACCAAATAACGATTTTAGAACGTACAAAACGCCGCTTATCTAGAGCTCTGCCATATGATAAAAAATCTAAGTTGTATCTTCTGACATAAATCTAGAATGGAGAATCTATCTGTTATGTATTGGATACCTGTTGCCAATCAGTCGGTAATATGATACTAATGCCTGATAAGCCACACCCTTTGAATGCTACACGCCTACATGACATGTATAATGTCATAGTAAGTTGTTGTATGCTAGTCATTACAGTTAGTTAATAGTATTAACCTTTTCCCTCATATGACAATTCTGCAGCAGACGACTTTGAACGTATTTTGTCAAAACATAGAAAATCTCCATAATTGAATGGATAACCTATGACTAAAAGTGGAAAACATTGTGGCAAAAGGAGAAATTGCACGTTTTGTGCAATTTCTTCTTTTGTCACTATGTTTTCAAAAAGCTGTCTGCTGCAGAGGCGTCCGAAAGCGTTTATATGAGGGAAAGGGTTAAGTTATATTCCATAGTCTCATGGAATAAAGATATAGCCATTCTGTATGATTTTATATGTTCCCTACACAACACTTCCAATTGTACCAAAAATTTATTTTAAATGACACCAAATCAATGAGTCACTTAAACCTCAAATCAACATACATGGCTTAACCATTTAATCATTCCCACATTTTGTGCCAAAAGGAGATTTTGCCCATAGTTTCAGATTCTTTGTAAGGAAAAATTTGGAAGAAAACTAGAAAGGTTGTTTTTATGAAAAAACATATGTCTCCCCATTGCAGTTTGTCAATGACTATTAAAATATTGAACAAGGGGAGATAACTTTGCAACGAAGTAGCCCAGAGTTATAATTCTTGCAAGGTGCACAACTTCACATTGCCATCTATCTATATTCCAAGTTTCAATAAATTCCTTTAAGTACTTTCTTAGTTCTGCTCTGGAGAAAGTTTACACTATTAAAATATTGAACAAGGGGAGATAAATCATAATTATTGCAAGGTGCACAACTTCACATTGCCATCTATCTAAATTCCAAGTTTCAATAAATTCCTTCAAGTAGTTTCTGAGTTCTGCTCTGGACAAAGTTAACACTATTAAAATATTGAACAAGGGGGAGATAACTCATAATTATTGCAAGGTGCACAACTTCACATTGCCATCTATCTATGTTTCAAGTTTCAATAAATTCCTTTAAGTAGTTTCTGAGTTCTGCTCTGGACAAAGTTTACACTATTAAAATATTGAACAAGGGGGAGATAACTCATAATTATTGCAAGGTGCACAACTTCACATTGCCATCTATCTATATTCCAAGTTTCAATAAATTCCTTCAAGTAGTTTCTGAGTTCTGCTCTGGACAAAGTTTTCACAATTAAAATATTGAACAAGGGGGAGATAACTCATAATTATTGCAAGGTGCACAACTTCACATTGCCATCTATCTATGTTCCAAGTTTCAATAAATTCCTTCAAGTAGTTTCTGAGTTCTGCTCTGGACAAAGTTTACACTATTAAAATATTGAACAAGGGCAGATAACTTTGCAACAAAGTGGCCCAGAGTTATAATTCTTGCAAGGTGCACAACTTCACATTGCCATCTATCTATGTTCCAAGTTTCAATCAATTACTTCAAGTAGTTTCCGAGTTCTGCTCTGGACAAACAAAAGTTAAGAAGAAGAAGAAGAATAACTAGAGATTGTAACTGTAGCAACAGTTACGAACGATTCCCTTGCCATTTTATTGAACAAGGACAGATAACACAATGGCCCAGAGTATTCGGTAATGCGCTAATACACTTGCGAAAGTACTACTACTTGATTAGGGACACATGTACTAAGTTTCAAGTCTCTATCACTTGTCGTTTTTGAGTTATACAAGTCCGAAAAATCGACCAATCAGAAACGAGTATTCGGTCATGCGCTAAAACACATGCAAAAGTAGTACTACTTGATAAGAAACACATGTACTAAGTTTCAAGTCTCTATCACTTGGCGTTTTTGAGTTATACAAGTCCGAAAAATCGACCAATCAGAAACGAGTATTCGGTCATGCGCTAATACACATGCAAAAGTAGAACTACTTGATAAGAAACACATGTACTAAGTTTCAAGTCTCTATCACTTGTCGTTTTTGAGTTATACAAGTCAGAAAAATCGACCAATCAGAAACGAGTATTCGGTCATGCGCTAATACACTTGAGAAAGTAGTACTACTTGATTAGAATCACATGTACTAAGTTTCAAGTCTCTATCACTAGTCATTTTCGAGTTATACAAGTCCGAAAAATCGACCAATCAGAAACGAGTATTCGGTCAAGCTCAAATACACATGAGAAAGTAGGTCACTTGATTGGGAACATTTGTACTAAGTTTCAAGTCTCTATCTCTTTTCGTTATCGAGTGATACAGGTTCAAATCACCCAATTATTAAAAAAATGAAAAAGGGGAGATAACTTTGCAAAAAAGTGGCCCAGAGTTATAATTCTTGCATGTTGTACAACTGCACAGTGCCATCTATCTATGTTCCAAGTTTCAATAATATCTGACCATTCGTTCACAAGATATCGCTCTGACAAAAATTGATTAAAATATTGAAAAAGGGGAGATAACTTTGCAAAACAGTGGCTCAGAGTTATTATTCTTGAAAACTACACAAGTTCACATTGCCATCTATCTATGTTGGAAGTTTCAATCAATTCCATCAAGTAGTTTATGAGTATTGCTCTGGACAAAAATTTGGATAGCTGAAAGAGAATAATAATAATAAAAAACAATAGAAAAACAATACGATTCCCAACTCTGTTGGGGAATCGTAATAACTAGAAAGGTTGTTTTTATGAAAAAACATATGTCTCCCCATTGCAGTTTGTCAATGACTATTAAAATATTGAACAAGGGGAGATAACTTTGCAACGAAGTAGCCCAGAGTTATAATTCTTGCAAGGTGCACAACTTCACATTGCCATCTATCTATATTCCAAGTTTCAATAAATTCCTTTAAGTACTTTCTTAGTTCTGCTCTGGAGAAAGTTTACACTATTAAAATATTGAACAAGGGGAGATAAATCATAATTATTGCAAGGTGCACAACTTCACATTGCCATCTATCTAAATTCCAAGTTTCAATAAATTCCTTCAAGTAGTTTCTGAGTTCTACTCTGGACAAAGTTTACACTATTAAAATATTGAACAAGGGGGAGATAACTCATAATTATTGCAAGGTGCACAACTTCACATTGCCATCTATCTATGTTTCAAGTTTCAATAAATTCCTTCAAGTAGTTTCTGAGTTCTGCTCTGGACAAAGTTTACACTATTAAAATATTGAACAAGGGGGAGATAACTCATAATTATTGCAAGGTGCACAACTTCACATTGCCATCTATCTATATTCCAAGTTTCAATAAATTCCTTCAAGTAGTTTCTGAGTTCTGCTCTGGACAAAGTTTTCACAATTAAAATATTGAACAAGGGGGAGATAACTCCGTTATGGTCGGAACATGGGTTCTGCACATCGCCTTCGTGAGGTGAACATCTGACACAAGTTTCATGAAAATCCTTCAAGCCGTTTTGGAGATATGGAGCGGACACGAAAAACAGGCTCAAACCTTTGACCTTCAAGCCTGACCTTGACCTTGAACCGGTATGGTCGGAACATGGGTTCTGCACATCGCCTTCGTGAGGTGAACATCTGACACAAGTTTCATGAAAATTCTTCAAGCCGTTTTGGAGATATGGAGCGGACACGAAATTAAGGCTCAAACCTTTGACCTTCAAGTCTGACCTTGACATTGAACCTGTATGGTCGGGACATGGGTTCTGCACATCGCCTTCATGAGGTGAACATCTGACACAAGTTTCATGAAAATCCTTCAAGCCGTCTTGGAGATATGGAGCGGACACGATTTCGGACAGACGGACAGACAGACAGACGCCCAGGACAAAAACAATATATCTCCCCTGTATATAAGAATAAGAATAACTACAAATACAGCATGTCCCCCCTTTCGGAGAAGGGGAGACATAATAATACTTTTCAAAAGTGTTGCAGATGACAATATAGCCGACGATAATAACTTTGCATGCAAAGGGTCAATGATGTTCTGCCTACCATCATCCATAAGGTCATCATCAAATGTTTTTGTTTGTGTTTCTCTTTGTATCAATGGATAAGTAATAATTAAAGGTTGAGCCTGTACACAACTTTTTTAAACTTTCTTTCCACAATATTCATGTTTTATCACATGACAATGCTTGTATCCGATCTAATATACCCATTATGTATTTCTTTATAAGTAACGTGTGTTATACAACATGACCGAATCACTACTTTTGTATTCATCCGCAAATGTTTACAAAATGGCTGAGAACATGTATCCAGAGAACAATGACTCACCTTTTCTGTAACGGAATCTAAAGAAGATGTCGCCTCGTCGTAGATAAATATTGGTGCATCCTTCATGATGACACGAGCTATGGCCACCCTTTGTTTCTCACCACCTAAAAACAGTCAGATTGAGTATTGTCAGAAATAAGTAGCTTGTATAGCTATCCCTTTCCCACCTGCAGAAGCATTTTGACGCAATAGCAGAAGGAAAACATAATTACCAATTTCTCCCTTGGCCACAATGTTTACAACTTTATTTAACAACTAGAATTGTTTTTGCAAAAAACAGATGTCTCCCCTCAAATATCTGTCAAAATCTCTCAAAACATTCCAACCTATAAATTTGGGACAGATATGGAGCGGACACGAAATAAAGCCTCAAACCTTTGACCTTCAAGCGTGACCTTGACATTGACCCTATATTGTCGAGACGCGGGTTCTGCACGTCGCCTTGATTAGGTAAACATGTGACCCAAGTTTCATGAAAATCCTTCAAGCCGTCTGGGAGATATGGAGCGGACACGAAATAAAGCCTCAAACCTTTGACATTCAAGCGTGACCTTGACCTTGACCCTATATTGTCGAGACGCAGGTTCTGCACGTCGCCTTGATGAGGTGAACATGTGACCCAAGTTTCATGAAAATCCTTCAAGCCGTCTGGGAGATATGGAGCGGACACGAAATAAAGCCTCAAACCTTTGACATTCAAGCGTGACCTTGACCTTGAACCTATATTGTCGAGACGCAGGTTCTGCACGTCGCCTTGATGAGGTGAACATGTGACCCAAGTTTCATGAAAATCCTTCAAGCCGTCTCGGAGATATGGAGCGGACACGAAATAAAGCCTCAAACCTTTGACCTTCAAGTGTGACTTTGACCTTGACCCTATATTGTCGAGACGCGGGTTCTGCACGTCGCCTTGATGAGGTGAACATGTGACCCAAGTTTCATGAAAATCCTTCAAGCCGTCTGGGAGATATGGAGCGGACACGAAATAAAGCCTCAAACCTTTGACCTTCAAGCGTGACCTTGACCTTGACCCTATATTGTCGAGACGCGGGTTCTGCACGTCGCCTTGATGAGGTGAACATGTGAGCCAAGTTTCATGAAAATCCTTCAAGCCGTCTTGGAGATATGGAGCGGACACGATTTCGGACAGACAGACAGAAGGACAGACAGACAGACAGACAGACAGACAGACGCCCAGGACAAAAACAATATATCTCCCCTGTATACAGGGGGAGACATAATTAAGCTATCTTTTATGGAGATTTTTCAGGTTTTTGTCACCATGTTTTCAAAGTCGTCTGCTGCAGATTTGTTGTAAGTTGGAAAGGGATAGTCAACATCACTCATATACAACAAATCTTGCAGCAGACGACTTTGAAAAAATCTCAAGAGAAAACATGATGACAAAAGGAGAAATTGCTCGATTTGAGCAATTTCTTCATTTGTTGCCATGTTTCCAAAAAGCCTTCAGCTGCAGAGATGTCAGAAAGCGTCTATATGAGGGAAAGTGATAATCGACATCACTCACATACAGTCAGTAAGTGGTAGACTTTATTTATAAAACTGTCCCTTTCTCCGAGAAAATTATGATGTATCCATGACGAGTACAGATTAACCCTTTACCACATTTGACGCATTTGTAGCAGACAACTTTAAAAACATCTAGGCAAGAATAAAAGAAATCTCTATAAATTAAGTATAATGATTGAATAAAATGACATTTTTGCAAAAGGAGAAATAGCTTGTTATCAATTCTATTAAATACTATGCTTTCAAAAATTGTCTCTTAAAAATAAGTAATCAAATGGAATTAGGTCTTAATCTGTACTTGTCATAAATACAGTTTGATGCATTTGTGGCATTTGACTTTTAAAAACATTGTGGCAAGAGAAGAAATAGCTCATTATGACTCCTTTTTCTACAAAGTTTTTAAATCTAATTAATAATTATAGATTTACTACATTTTTCGACAGATATTTTCAAAGTCATCTTTGTTTAATGTGGGAAAGGTTTTAAGAGGGCCAAGATGGCTCTAAATCAATCACCTGAGTGATAGTAAATTAGTACATGTAGCTAATATTAAACTGCCAATATCTGGGAAAATTTAATCAGTAGTGCAAATGAAACTGCAAGGAGTGGACACTGTTAAAGAAATAGCTTATCAGTAAAGGCCATTTGTATCTTGAAATCTAACAAGAACTTTAATAAGATTTGAATTATAAAGTTTTGTCATTTTGCACCTTTCGAGAACTGCCTTACTGCCATATTTTTCAACGAAATCAATATGGCTTGAACACTCTTTGTAGAGGGTCACTCAAGGAACATTTCTACCAAATTATCTTGGAATTGGACAAGTGGATTATGGAGGGAAAGGATTTTAAAGTTTGGGTATTTTTCTCACTTTCTGATGCCGCAGCAACCAAGTTCTACACTGAATGTAAGTTTTTGAACAATTTTGTAAGAGGACCAACAAAGGAACATTCCTGCGGAGTTAACCCTTACAGTGCTATATTGATTTTTCCAATATGTATTCAATATAATGAATATTTTTCTTCAAATTCTCTTGTAGAAGGGTATGTTCATATATGACATGATTTCTATGTTAATTATTGAATAAAAGTATACGATTTTTGTTAAATATATATTTTCAATCATTTTTTTTTTTTTTAAATTGTTGACATATTGACCTTGACAGGTGTGAACAGGTGAAACAAAATTATTGTTTACTGAAATTACCTGCAATCAAGAACACATATTTTTACAATAAAACAATAACATAAACCAGAAGTCACCTTAGAATTGGTAAGTTTGTGAAATATTCATGCAAATTCGTTGATTAGGATAGTTATTCCAAAAAATGTTTGATTACCCCTACCATCGGTGTATTACAGGATTTCAATTTGTGAAGGTTTGTTGGGTCCTGTTAACTCATATTTGATGAAAATAATGTTATGTTTCCAAAGTATTTATATCAAAGTCATCATCATTTAGATAACATGCCAAATAATTCTCAAGATTCAAACCACGATCAATCTGAATTTGCAAATTGCTATTGGCGAATTTGCGGCTTGAGCAGCTTGGACGATTTGCAAGAATAAACACTGCTTGGAAAATCTCGATCATTGTCAATCTGGTAAGAAGCAAACAAAGAAAACTATCCTAATTACAATTTCACCGTAACTGATATGTGGGATCATTCAAATTCCTCTTACAAGGCGAATTTCCAAACATGCCTGCAGAAATATTTTCCACTACAGCCATTTTGAATATTTATTTTTTTCGTCATCGGGAATTTCAAGTTAATTTTGATAGATTCCATGATTACTACCAATCAAATTTGAAAAAATTCTTGAATCCTATTCTGATGCCAATTATGGATGTGCCTTGCTAGTGGGAATTCCCCATAAGCTAAGATTGTGCGCAGTCACCTTGAAAAACTAGTTAACTTGGTTCCCGTCTACAGAGACGTCTTTGCGGTACCGAGTTAACTCGGTACCTGCACAGTAAGAGTTAAGTTGAAATTGGTCCAGTTGAATGGTAGGAATTGTCATTTGTAGCTAACAGGTAAATTTTACCCTTTTGTGATAACGTCTGATTGCTATGATTTTGTAACCAATCAATATGGCTTGAACAAATTAAGTAGAAGATCAATGAAAAAACGTTTTTACAAAATTATCTTGAAATCAGACAAGCACTTTCATAAAGCTGGATTATTAAAGTTTTGTAATTTTGCGCCTTTTTTCAAACAAACAATATGACTTGAACACTTTTTGTAGCGGCTCATCCAAGGAACTTTTATACAAAATTATATTGGAGTCTGACAAGCAAATTCACAGGAGAAGAATTTAAAGTTTTGACATTTTGCCTCTTTCTGATGCCGCAGCAACCAAAGTTCTTCATGGAATTTAAATTGTTTAACAAATTTGAAAGAGGACTACCAAAGGAACATTCCTGTGAAGTTTGGTTGACATTGATCCTGTGGTTTAGGAGGAGATGATGTTTAAAGCTAAAAGTTAACGATGGATGATGGACAGAGAGTGATCGGAATAGATCACTAAAAAGCAAGTCAAACCCACCTGATAATTTGAGTCCTCTTTCTCCTACTTCCGTTTCATACTGCTTAGGAAACCCGTTTATGATTTTATCATGAAGTTCGGCTACTCTTGCTGCATTGAAGACGTCATCAGCGGATTTAGACATGTCTCCGTAGTGGATGTTGTTAAATACAGTATCGTGAAATAACACGCAATCCTGTAGAAAAGTAAAGATGTCATGAAATAATACGCTATCCTGTTTAAAAGTAAAAGTTTTATGAAATAACACGCAATTCAGTAGAAAAGTAAAGTTGTCGTAAAATAACACGTAATTCTGTAGAAAAATAAAGATGTCGTGAAATAACATGTAATCCTTAGTGAAGTTAACAGAAGCCTAGATAAGAGAGAGAGTTAACATGTGACTCTGTTACGCATATCTGCCTTATTATCTAACCCTTTTGTTTGTTTGTATGGTGGTTAAGGCCACTTTCAACAAATTCTCAGTTATATCACGGCGTTTCCCGATCCATTTATCCTGAGCCCCAAGGTGTAAATTACATTACTACAATTATTATAAGTCGTTGGCCGGGGATAAAAGCCGTACCCAAGATGGAAGCTTTTTCACTACACCAAAAAGGCAGTCTTTTTCCAAACCAAACTCTACTTATGTTGTGTATATTCTTAATTAAAAGTATTGAAGCACCTAAACCGTAGGATTTAATCCTTTCCCACATACAAAATATCTGCATCTGACAATTTTGAAAATGTCTAGGGCAAAAGTATGGAAAAGCTCTACCAATGAAAGTTGAATATAGAGTTTAAATATTGGGCAAATGGATCAATAACTCACAATGAGCAATTTTTTCTTTTGACACAATCTTTTTAAAAGTCGTCTGTTGCAGTTGCATCAAAATGTGTATAAAATGGTGAAAGGGTAAGAGTAAATAAGGATTTTTGAATGTGATTGATTGATTGATTAATTGGGGTTTAACGCCGTTTTAAACAATTTCTCAGTTATATCACGGCGGCCAGTTCACCTACTCATGCATTTCCTGGTTTTCTCACACCAGTACTCCACACAACAATCTTCCCAAGCAACTGGCTGCTTTTCCACATAGACTTAGCCCATTGGTGGAAGACGAATGACGCATTGACTTTTGTCAATCGTCGGAAAGAAAGTTGTCCGGGATTCGAACTCAACACTGCTGGATTGACGATTTTTGAATGTGAATAACACCTTTTGTAAATACAAATTGACTACTTTTCCATTTCCATGTCAGAAATAGTTTTGGTTGAGATGGGATTCAAACTCAGGACCTCTACATTAACGGTTTAACCCTTTCCCACATACAGATGACATACAGATTTTGACGCCTCTGCAGCAGACAACTCTTGAAAACATTGTGGCTAAAGAGAAATTGCTCAACTTTATTCTATCTACCAATCTTGTAGAGGGTTACTCAAGGAACATTGTAAAAATTATTTAAAACTCTACCAACCAGTTTATGAAGAGAAGAATTTTGAAGTTTTTTTTCCCTCTTTTGGTTGCCAAGGAAACCTTAATTCTGCATAAATCCAAAACTTTTGAAGGAAGTTTGATTCCATTGATTTCATGCCATTTGATTCTGGTTTCAGAGGAGAAGAAGTTGACAGACGGAGGCCAGATATTGGGCAACTTTGTGCTCAGTTGAGCTAACTACATTTGAATGGAAATACATTTATGCCGATTCCTTTGTGGAGTTTTTTCACATGAAGTAGGTCAATTATATTTTGAAGTAAATTAGTGTTACCTGAGGAACTATACCTATAGATTGTCTCAAACTCTCCATACTGACGGATTTAACATCCTGGTTATTTATTGTTATTGATCCAAAATCAGGGTCAAAAAATCGAAACAACAGTCGAGCTACAGTGGATTTACTGAAAAAACAAACATTGAAACCTCTGATTTTATACATTTTGACTTAAACGTTTATCATATACATGTTCCTGATTATGATATTTTAAAAGATCTTAAAAATGAGAACTTTTTGAATTATTCTAAAATATTTTTGAGAATACGTTTAAGCAAATTCACCACTTCCAAAAAATAATGTCATTATTATGTGTCAAAATACTGTTTATTTCAATAATTTAACTTTGCTACTGTAGCAAACTGTCAAACAGATCTAATGATTGCCTATAACTGGTTGTCTTATGTTGATCTTTGCATCAGTCAATCAAATAGTCGCTTACAGAATCGTTAGGTATCAACAGGGAATCTATCCTGTATAATTATAAATTAACAGGATAGAGAAGCAGTGATGGCAGAGTGTTGGTTATAATGTGCAATTTCATTGGACAGAAAAATGAGATCCTGCTATTGAATATTTAACCCTTTCCCTCATATAGACGCTTTCTGACGCCTCTGCAGCAGACACCTTTTTGAAAACATAGTGACAAAAGAAGAAATTGCTCAAAACAAGCAATTTCTCCTGTTGCCACAATGTTTTCCACTTTTAGTCATAGGTTATCCATTCAATTATGGAGATTTTCTATTTTTTGACAAAATATGTTCAAAGTCGTCTGCTGCAGAATTGTCACATGAGGGAAAGGGTTAAATATATAGGTTCAATTTGAAACAATGTTGTATGTTGTGGCGTCAGTGAAGTATTCTTATGAGATTGTTACCGTCCTAACCAGGTACCGAAAGACCAACATGAGGAGGAAACCAGCCTTTCCTCCATGTCGACACAATTTGATTTGATTGATTGGTGTTTTTGCTCTGCTTTCAACGATTTTTCAGTTATATTACAGCATTTCCTGAGTAAGTTTCCAGTACTACTGGTCCATTCATCCTGACACCAGCAAGTCATTGGAAATGCTAACCCCGCAGCCCTGAACTTCTAGGAGGGCAGCCACTACTTCAATTTTTAAAGTCTTTGGTATGACCTGGCCGGGGATCAAACTTGTGACCTCCCGCTCCTGAGGTGCACGCTCTTCCACTACACCACCAGGCGATGACACTTTTTAAAGCACCTGTAGCAGATAACTTTTGAAAACAAAATGGCGAAAGAAGAATAATTTAAAGATATTTCAATTTTTCTCACCAGATCTTTCAAAGTTCTCTGCTGCAGATTTTACCTATGTGGAAAAAAATTAATGTCTATCTGATAACCCAACCAAACCCTATCTTGTGCTATTAAAACAATGTTCTCATTAGGACAATTCTTATGAATACAACAGAATAGGGTTTGAGTTCCGTTTGACACATTTTAGAACAAGAAATATACATTTTATGTTACAGATCTGATGAGAACCTACCCTGACCCACTCCCTCCAACAATGGCCACTGTCTTCCCGGCAGGTACATCAAATGACAAACCGTCCAAAATCTTCTGTCCCGGCAGATAACCAAATGTTACATTATTGAAACTGATACTCGCATCTTGTTTGGTCACCATTAATTCGGAAGCATTTGGCATTGTCTGAAAAAAATAAACCAAAAACGTTTGCTGCAGAATTGTTGTATGAGGGAAAGGGTTTAGAAATGGTGTAGCAAGCAAAAAGCTATAGAGAAACACTTTGTATGGACCAACCAGTTTAACCTTACAAACTCCAAAGGAAGTTTGCTTCATTATTTATACATTGATTCCAAGCATCAAGTTGTATTGGTTTGCTCTAGAGCTCCTGCAAATCAACTTATATTTATATATTCAATAGCCAATCTTGTCACCATATTGGTGCATGCAAAAACATACTAATTAACTATAGGATGAACAATTTTGTTTGTTTTATTGGGGTTTTATGCTGTTTTCAACATTATTTTAGAGCAACAGTTAACTTATTCATGATCCCTGGGTAAACAAACCAGCATTAGGCTAGGAAATGTGCCTTGCCCAAGGGCACTCCACCATGACAAACGCAACTGGGGATAAAACCCTGGACGCCTGGTTTAAAAATTCCCAAATCTAACCACTCAGCCATGGCAAATTCCTAGGATGCCAGGAACTAGACCATAAAGTAATATGCATTACTGGTGTAATTTGAGTCAATATAGCACATACACCTATTCCGAAACTCAATAACCCTTTCCAGCATGCAGACACATTTAAAAAACTTAAAAATATTGTGGCAAAAATAAAATTGAGCAATTTGTTCTTTTGCAACTATGTTTTCACTAATTTTACCATAATACACATATATATATATGTGGAGATTTTTGATATTGATGTGTTATCTGCTGCAGATTCTTTGTAGGTTGGAAAGGGGGGTTAAAGAGTATAAAAATATAAACATTTTAAGCAGAATACATTGTACACAGAAAATGTGTGACATATACCATCCATTCAACTTGGTTAACCCTCTCCAACATATAGATGCATTTTGACGCCTCTGCAGCAGAAAACATAGTGACAAAAGGAGAAATTTCTCGTAATGTTTTTAACTTCAGTCAACTTCCAGATATTTGTTATTGTTTTGTCTAAGTGTTTTCAAAGTCATCTGTAATAGATTTGTTGTAAGTTGGAAAGGTTTAACCCTTTACCACCTATAGACGCATCTACAGCAGACGACTTTTGAAAACATTATGACAAAAGTAGAAATTGCTCAAAGCGAGCAATTTCTTCTTTTTGTCACAACGTTTTCACCTTTTTTTAAAGCAAGTATACCTTCATTTCTAGAGATCTTCCAGATCTTGAGTAAATGTTTTCAATGTCGTCTGCTGCAGATTTGATGAATGTGGGAATGGATTAGGGACTATCTACTTACATAAACTTTTGGTTCTGTTTTGAGTAGATTAAACATGACACTCATGTCAGTAAGAGACTGTTTTGTGTCTCTGTATACAGACCCTAGAAAATTGAGGGGCAGTGAGAGCTGAAACAACAGGCCATTCACCATCACCAGGTCACCCACCGTCATTGTACCTGGAAACAGTGAACAAATCTACAACATACCTTGAAACAATGAACAAATCTACAACATACCTGGAAACAATGAACAAATCTACAACATACCTGGAAACAATGAACAAATCTACAACATACCTGGAAACAATGAACAAATCTACAACATACCTGGAAACAATGAACAAATCTACAACATACCTGGAAACAATGAACAAATCTACTAAATACCTGGAAACAGAAAAGAAATCTACAAATACCTGGAAACAGTGAACAAATCTACAACATACCTGGAAACAGTGAACAAATCTACAACATACCTGGAAACAATGAACAAATCTACAACATACCTGGAAACAATGAACAAATCTACAACATACCTGGAAACAATGAACAAATCTACAACATACCTGGAAACAATGAACAAATCTACAAAATACCTGGAAACAGTGAACAAATCTACAACATACCTGGAAACAATGAACAAATCTACAACATACCTGGAAACAGTGAACAAATCTACAACATACCTGGAAACAGTGAACAAATCTACAAAATACCTGGAAACAGTGAACAAATCTACAACATACCTGGAAACAATGAACAAATCTACTAAATACCTGGAAACAGAAAACAAATCTACAAAATACCTGGAAACAGTGAACAAATCTACAACATACCTGGAAACAGTGAACAAATCTACAACATACCTGGAAACAGTGAACAAATCTACTAAATACCTGGAAACAGTGAACAAATCTACAACATACCTGGAAACAGTGAACAAATCTACAACATACCTGGAAACTCCTAGGTCACTCTCAACAGATGATATTCTCAAATTAAGGTGGCTAAGTGTTAAGAGATCCCATCACTAAGCCATTCAACAAACAACATTCTTTCCCTATCAAGTGGTTTTGGAATCATTCAGTTCTCTTTTCAGATCAATTATTAGGTCTACCAACAACTTTCGAACATTAGTTACATTATTATAACCACAAACCTATATAATACTGGAAACAGTAAACAAAGTTTAGCTTTTAAATATTGTTGAAAACATTGGTCAATGGAGATATTGCTTATGAGCAATTTCTTCTTTTGTCAAAAATGTTTTTAAATCACATCTGCTACAACTGCGTCAAAAAGCATCTGCATAAAGGAAAGGGGTTAAGATTAAATTGAGATAACACTCATTGATTTGAGATTTCAGCCCCAATGCATTAAAAATGGATTACGATTAGATCTGCCCTTACCTTTCTACAGTCTGGTCAAGGGTTCAACTCTTGACTAGAATATTCTTCGATGGTTTATTGACTGGACAGCAATAGTGTCTGATCAGACTGGAAAGACACAGGCAGATCTGAATATACTCTGGTCGCAAATGTCAGAAGATCCATTTTTAATGCATTGGGGCTGAAATCTCAAATCAATGAGTGTTTGATATTTAAAAGCTAAACAATAGCAGCAGACGACTTTTGAAAACATTGTGGCCAAAGGTGAAATTGCTCATGATAAGCAATTTCTCCTTTGGCCACAATGTTTTCAACTTTATTTAACAATTAAGCTATCTATCATTTATGGAGATTTTTCAGGTTTTTGTCACCATGTTTTCGTAGTCTCTGCTGCAGATTTGTTGTATGTGAGAAAGTGTTAACCCTTTCCCTCATATAGACACATTCTGACGCCTCTGCAGAAGACAGCTTTTTGAAAACATAGTGACAAAAGAAGACATTGCACGTTTTTCCTTTTGCCACAATGTTTTCTACTTTTAGTCATAGGTTATCCATTCAGTTATAGAGATTTTCCATTTTTTGACAAAATATGTTTAAAGTCGTCTGCTGCAGAATTGTCGTATGAGGGAAAGGGTTAATGAGATTGCATAATTTCCTACCTGCCATGATATTCTGACTTGCTAGAATCATGATGGCGGTGAGGCCTACACTGAAGATGACATTTTGTCCCCAGTTCAGGAGGGCCAGGCTGGATGATGTTTTCAAAGACGCGTTTTGATATCTCTCCAAACATTTATCATACTTTCGGGCTTCGTACATCTCGTTGTTGAAGTACTGGAATTAACCGATAATTACTGTTTTATCTTTAATACATATATGATAGATGATATTTTTGGGAGTCATTTGCTTTGAAAACATGTAAAAAAAAGAAAAGCAACATCTGGAATCTAAGTTTTGACACAGAATTATAAAAAGACATTGTGAGAATAGTTGTAGGAAAAATTGCTCATGTTTTTTTTGAACATATTTTGTCAAAACATATGACAAGAAGTGGAAAACATTGTGGCAAAAGGAGAAATTGCACGTTTTGTGCAATTTCTTCGTTTGTCACTATGTTTTCAAAAAGCTGTCTGCTGCAGAGGCGTCAGAAAGCGTCTATATGAGGGAAAGGGTTAATTGAGTCAAAAAAGAGATAATGTTTACTCCATCTTAACTAGACCTCTGACCGTGTGATTGTTTGCGGTTTAACCCATTTTCAACAATATTTCAGTCATATCGTGATGGCCAGTTAACCGGCCCATGTGCTCTGCTTTCTCACACCATTATTTCAAACAACTTGCTGATAGCTTGGCACATTAGCTTTTGTCAAAAGGCGGAAAGAATGTTGACCAAGCTGGGGTTTAAACTCAAAGCCCTGGATTGACAGCCTGGGACATAATCAACTGATCATGAGGCTCGGCAGGCCTTGACAGGTTCATTCAAATCTTCCTTGAATGCTTGTACAACAAAACTTATGAAACTGCCCAATTCATGATTGGCTAAACTGTTGAGTTACCTTGACTGTCTCATAATTTATCAATGAATCAATAGCTTGATTGCCAGCTTCATTATCGGCCTTATTCATCTGTACTCGATACTTTGTCCTGAAAATGAGTATAATACGATTACCATGGATAATATCATGATGATCTGTAAAAAAAAAAGTTATTAACCCTTTCCCACATACGACAATTCTGCAGCAGACGACTTTGAACATATTTTTTCAAATGATAGAAAATCTCTATAATTGAATGGATAACCTATGACTAAAAGTGGAAAACATTGTGGCAAAAGGAGAAATTGCTCGTTATGAGCAATTTCTTCTTTTGTCAATATGTTTTCAAAAAGCTGTCTGCTGCAGAGGCGTCAGAAAGTGTCTATATGAGGGAAAGCGTTAACCCTTTTCTACATATAAAAAGTCTGCAACAAGAGACTTTCAATAGATATAGGTATATGTAAGGAAAATCTCTTTAAATGAAAGTGTTATTATTGAATAGAAAAGAAAACATCTGTGACAAAATGAAAAATTGCTCATGATGAGCAATGTCTCCTTTTGACACAATGTTTTAAAAAAATTGTCTGCTGCAGATGCGCCAACATGTGTCTGAATGTGGGAAAGGGTTATCACAAATTATAATTATAGAGCTCAAGATAACTGCAATTCATGATCTTAAATCTTCATTTGAGTTCTTAAGACCTATGTTATTGGCATCAAAATGAATAGTCCAATCGAGATGATTGTTTTGTTGACCAATAAAATAGGTTTAGTAACCCAAAAAGAGAGATATTGACAAATGAATACTAATGCTTTCTCACATATACATAACATATACATCCCAACATCAACTCACTTATGGTTACACTTTTTGGGGTTGTACAACAAATCTGCTGCAGATGACTTGGAATACATTTAGAAAACAATATTGAAAACCTCTATCAATAACAGTTATTGAATAGAGTCAAAAACATGTTCGGCAAAAAGAAAAAAATTGCATTTTATAAGTAACTTCTCCTTTTGCTACAATCTTTTCAAAAGTTGTCTGCTACAAACATGTCAAAATGTATCCACATTTAGGACCTAATTAACCTCTTCTTCAGACAACATTTGACTTCTTTACAGCAGACATCTTTTTATAACAATAAGGAAATTATCTGAATTTCCTACTTTCCCTTAATATTTATAACTATAAAACAAGAGCACCGCGTACGGCACAGACAATCGACTGATAGGGAAAAACAAAACTGAGCTAAACAAAAAACCTTAACCAGGAAGACCACGCTGCCGATGACGCCAGGGTCATGACAATAGCTCTCGTTTTTTTTCAAAAGTCGAGCTAAAAATCAAAACTTCCTATTAAATGTTTCCAAAGCGGACTACTAATGAAAACACAATCATATCAGGTAAATGGTTAATCTCTTACCTCCACTGCGTTATTGCCAGAGTAAACACACCATAGGATAAAATACTTCCTAAACCAACCAAGGAAAACATGAAGCCACATTTATAGTACTGAAAGGAAACACAAAGGAGCACATGAGTGGCCTGCCTGCCAATTAACCCCTTCCCTCATATAGACGCTTTCTGACGCCTTATCTGTCCATTATCTGACAAAATATGTTCAAAGTCGTCTGCTGCAGAATTGTCGTATGAGGGAAATGGTTAACTATAAACTTTTCCCCATATACAACTAATCTGCAGATATAATTTTCGTGTCGCCAAACTGAACAGCAGGTTGACACTTTTGAATCATTTCTCTGTTTTCTGTCTATCTGTTCTTCACACTATTGCATTTTCCACTTACAGATGCATCTACAGCAGAAGATTTTTGAAAACATTTTGGCAACATGAGAAATTGCCCATCATGAATAAGTTCTCCCTTTGTCAGTGTTTACAACTTTATTCATTAACTATGTTTTCATTTGTTGAAAATGTTCATATTTTTACCCAGATACCTTTAAAAGTCATCTGCTGCAGGTTAGTTGTATAAGAGAAATGGTTTATTGATAAGTTGCAGGCGGGAATAAAGTTATATCAGTCATGCAAAAAGAAAAAGGGACCTTCCTGACTTGTGGACTAGTGAAGAATTAGATCATTTCATATAGATCCAATCTTCAATAAATCATTCAAGCTTTCTTGATTATGATAAAGTGGGGTTAACGCCATATTAAACAATTTTTCATTCATATCGCAAGGCCAGCTCACCTACCCAAATGCTTCCCATCTTGTTCACACCAGTACTCCCACTCAACAGTATTTTCAAGCAACTGGCTGCTTTTCCACATAGACCATTAGCCCATTGGTGGAAGTTGAATGACACTTGTCACATTGACTTTTGTCAAAAAAGTGGGCCGAGCTGGGGTTCAAACTCACCACCCCTGGATTGGCATAATTGTTCTTTCATTATAAAGAGATTTCCATATTTTTGCCTATATATTTTCAAAGTGCTCAGCTGCAGATGTCGGTAATGGTCAAAGTTCTTGCCACAGACAAACATGGCTAACAGTTCTCAGAGTTTGTTTTCAAACTTGCTGTTTACATACATATAGATATCAAATAAGCATCGTATTGTGCAAGAAAGGAACAAAGCATCCCCTCACACGATACGTTGCATTGTTTACAACATTTCAGATCAGATTGCAGACCCTGATCTCATTTTGGTGGATGTTTCTTCAATGAATGATCTTTTATTTGTATGGTGTTAAACAATGTTTCAGTTACAGAGCTCTAGATAAGCAGCGTTTTGCATGTTCTAAAATCCTTATTTGACCCTCTAACCCTATGTTGTGGGTACTCAAAAGAATCGTCTCAGTGAGACGATTCTTTTGAGTACCCACAACATAGGGTTTGCTTTAATAATAAGAGAGAAATTGTGGGGGAAAGAGCTGAATACCCCTCCTTATCTGGACCTCTGCAGTTATATCATAGGGTTTCTTTGGTGAGTTGCTATTTACCCTGACACCAGTGAATCAGTCGTAATGCCAACTCCAAAGTTCTGAGCGCCAAAGGTGGAAAGCTATAACTACCATTTTTTAATTATTTAGTTTGACCCAGCCTTGAATCAAACCCGATACCTCCTGCACCCGTGGCGGATGATCTATCACTTTACCACCAAGGCAGTTGAATGACAAGATAAGGACCAGGGGACAAAACTGGACAGACTGATAGGGTAATTCTAGGTCGCAAACAATCTTATGCGACTTTTGCATGACATGTCTCAAATACTGACCCATAAGGAGAAGTTATAAAGGTGTATGCTCTCTTATATATCTTTTTAACCCTATGTGGTGGGTACATAAAAGAAGTGTCTCACTGAATCAAAGCGGCTTGATGACAAATAAAAGTTTTCACCTTTTCCCAGATACTGACATTCTCTGCAACTTTTGAAAACAGAGTGACAAAAGGAGAAATTTTCAGCTCTTTTCAATAATGTTTCTTTCATTTATAGAGAAATTCCCTATTTTTTCCCAGATGTTTTGCAGCTTTGATGTAAATAGGAAAGGGTAAAGAACATAAAACACACCCTTTACCCCTTTCCCACAACAAATCTGTAGACAGCAGACTATTTTGAAAACAACGAGACAAAAACATGGAAAATATCTAAAACAAGAGGCCCATGAGGGCCTATGCTCTACTGGTATGGTTCTTTGGTCATTTTCAATCCAGAGCATGTATGTATGGTGAAGATCGGATAGTAAATGGAGGCTCTTTTGTGTTCACAAGCTGTATTATAGCAATTTTTACAATTTTATGGGCCATAATCCAGTCTTGCATGGGCGGATCTAGCTGGTTTTCAAAAGGAACCAAGCTCTCATCAATATTTAACTACTATCTAAGTTTGGTGAAGATCAGATAGTAAATGGAGCCTCTATTGTGTTCACATGCTCAATTATAGCAATTTGGACCATTTCAAGGGCCATAATCCAGTCATGCATGGGCGGATCTGGCTGGTTTTCGAAAGGAACCGAGCTCTCATGGATATCTAACTACTGTATAAGTTTGGTTGAGATACAATCAAACGTGAAGACTGTATCGTGTTAACAAGCTCTTTTATAGCAATTTTGACCATTTCAAGGGCCATAATCCAGTCTTGCATGGGCGGATCTAGCTGGTTTTCAAAAGGAACCGAGCTCTCATAGATATCTAACTACTGTATAAGTTTAGTTGAGATACAATCAAAAGTGAAGACTGTATCGTGTTAACAAGCTCTTTTATAGCAATTTTGACCATTTCAAGGGCCATAATCCAGTCTTGCATGGGCGGATCTGGCTGGTTTTCGAAAGGAACCGAGCTCTCATGAATATCTAACTACTGTATAAGTTTGGTTGAGATACAATTAAAAGTGAAGACTGTATCGTGTTAACAAGCTCTTTTATAGCAATTTTGACCATTTCAAGGGCCATAATCCAGTCTTGCATGGGCGGATCTGGCTGGTTTTCGTAAGGAACCGAGCTCTCATGGATATCTAACTACTGTATAAGTTTGGTTGAGATACAATCAAACGTGAAGACTGTATCGTGTTAACAAGCTCTTTTATAGCAATTTTGACCATTTCAAGGGCCATAATCCAGTCATGCATGGGCGGATCTGGCTGGTTTTCGAAAGGAACCGAGCTCTCATGGATATCTAACTACTGTATAAGTTTGGTTGAGATACAATCAAAAGTGAAGACTGTATCGTGTTAACAAGAAATTGTTTACGGACGCACGCACGGACGCACGCACGCACGGACGACGGACACATCGCCACGACATAAGCCCTTCTGGCCTTTGGCCAGTAGAGCTAAAAATAAAGGATAGTTAATGAATAGAGGTGAAATCATTGTGGCATTATGAGTTTAATTCTCCTTTTGTCCCAATGTTATCATAAGTCGTCTACTCCAGACGTGTCAAAATGCGTCTGCATTGGGGAAAGGGTTATATAAAGCTCTGCAGACAGTAATAATAATAATATTTACCAGTATACCGATCACTAAGCTGACTTCAAACAGTGTGGGAAAAAGGTTCAGTACAATAGAACTTATCACAGAGTTGATACCCCTGAAAAAAAAAACATGCATTCGTTTTTCCCATTATGCCGATGATTCTTCAGCAGATTACATTTAAAAACATTGAGGCAAAAGGAGGAATTGCTCATGATAAACAATAACTCCTTTTGCCATGTTTTCAACACTTATTCAATAATAAAACGCTTTCATGTTTTTCACCAAAATGTTTCCTAACTTGTAGGCTGCAGATTTGTTATATAATCTAGACCTTGGTCTTAAAGAAAGAGAAGAAAGTTGTGAAAAAAGGAGACATTCATTATTGTTAATCATAAGATCATAATTCTCTTTTTCATAATGATTAAAAATAATCTCAAAGGAATAGATAAGGATGAGCAAATTGCTTTTTTATCATCCAGTTGCCCCAATGTTGTGGTACTCTTAAAAACCCTCTCAATGGGATGATTCTTTGGTACCCACAACATAGGCTTTGAAGGTACAATAAGGGTGTGAGAACTTGAAATACGTCCCATATCTTGAGCTATGAATCATTGAATATGTTACAAAGGAATAACAAATTAGATGAATCACTTATCCTAAAGTTGCGTTGGAAGAATACTGATAATAAATTGACAGTAAAAACAAGAATGAGATATTCTATTTATCACATAAAATGATTTATGGGGCGTATTTCGAAAAAATATATACATATAATTTCCTATTTTGGCGCCAAAGTGAATATCGTTATATAATGCCAAACTGCTGACGTGACGTCATTTTCAGAATTATGTTTCTGCATTGTAACAAAGACCTTTAAGCGTAAGATTGATAAGCAAACTAGTTGTGTCATATGATCTTTATGTAATGGGTTTTTGACACTCCAAGAGAGGGCTTTATATAATAGTATGAAATATGATTATGACCCTTATCTAGAACTCGCCTCACCTTGATCCCCTATCAATAGCCTTAGCCAAAGCACCAGTCTGTCGTGATAGATGAAAGCTGAGATCCAAATTATGGAGATGTAAGAACACCTTCTGAGCAACAGTTCTTATGGAATTATGTGCCACCTTAGAAAATACAGCATTCTTAAATTCATTGAAAAAAGAAGTTGTGGTTCTGGCTAATCCATCTGTAAAAAAAAAAAAATAGAGTTTGTTAACTTAAACCATTAAACTCATACTGATAGGATATTTTACAGACACCCGATTTGATTGTTTGTATGGTGGTTTATGTCGCTTTCAATAAATTTTCAGTTATATCATGTAATTTCTTAGATAAGTTACAAGTACTACTAGCTATTCATCCTGACACCAGTAAGACAGTCGTTTTTCTTAACCCTTTCCCACCTTTAGATGCTTTCTGACACCTCTGCAGCAAACGACTTTTGAAAACATAGTGGCAAAGGTGAAATTGCTCATAATGAGCAATTTCTCCTTTTGTCACAATGTTTTCAACCCTTTTCATAAATTAAACTTTCATTTATAGAAAATTTTCCATGATGAGCAATTTCCCCATTTGCCACAATGTTTTCAACTTTATTTAATAATTAAACTGTTATTAGTGGAGATTTTTGACATTTTTGATAAGGTGTTCTCAAAGTCGTCAGCTGCAGATTTGTTGTATGTGGGAAAGGGTTAACCCACAATTCTGAGTGTCAAGGAGGGAAAGTCATTTTAATTAAATTCTTTGGAATGACCAAGCTGGGCAAACACTCTACCACTTCACCATGAAGACGGCCTTCTGCTTTGAAATCATATGTACTTGACTCTACAGTGACTTTGTACAGTGTTTCCCTAGTTGCTCCTTTTCCATTTATATATGCTGAACTTTAATGAACTACCATTAGAGAAGATCCGGCAAATTCATTGAAAATTATTAAAATGAAATAACTCCCAATCGAGTAATGATTCCTGAAACAGAAAATTCACAGGAGGCATAAAGTGTTTGTCCGGCATAGCCTGTGCTGCCTGCTAAGGCTGATCCGGGTCGATACTTTACGCAGAGGCCACAATGTTGATTTCCTTGCAGGACGGCTCGTATCTCCTTTCCTATCTTTCCTAAATTATACCCAATAATCAATCATCAGAGTAAGGGTATAGAAGCAAATGTGTAAGTTCTAATTTCGTAGATTTAGAGTGGGAAAGAAACTGCAAGGAGTGGACACTGTAAACACAACAGCATATCAATAATGGCCATTTGAAATGAGCTGTGGAAAAAACCCAAACTGTCACAAAATACGTCCGTCGACCAGCTTATTTTTTGTTTTATTGCAAACAAGGTTTTTGATAAGAACTGTTGAGGTTCAATATTTGGATAACGCAATAATTTCATAAACAGAAATTTTAAAGTTTATGTTCATGCCATTTTTAGGAATTTCAATACAATTTCTTATTTTTGTCCATGATAAAGTCATAATCAAGGAAATACTGTGACCTCTCTTAACCAGTTTATAAAGAGGTGTGTTCCTTCTAACCCTTTCCAACAAACAGGCACTTTCTGACGCCTCTGCTGCAGACTACTTTTGAAAACAATATTGCGAGAGGAGAAATTGCTCATAATGAGCAATTTCTCCTTTTGTCGCAATGTTTTCAACCCTTTTCATTAATTCAACTTTCATTTATAGAAAATTTTCCATATATTTGAACAGATGTATGAAAAGTCGTCTGCTGCAGATTTGTTGTTTATGGGAAAGGGTTTAAATACTTTGTAAAAAGAACGGAGAACACACTCACTTAACCCTTTCCCTCATACGACAATTCTGCAGCAGACGACTTTGAACATATTTTGTTAAACAAGAGGCTCAAGAGGGCCAGTATCGCTCCACGGCCATAAGGCAAAAATAAAATCTCCAAACAGCCCTGCCCCCTGGAGGCTATTTTTTTTACCAACCACCATGGCTTGAAGGAATCTTGTAGAGTGTCACCCGAGGAATGTTTCTGCAAAATTATTTGAAAATCGGCCTGACACTTTCGGAGAAGATATTTTAAGTTTTCACTATAGCCATATAAGGCAAAATAGCCCCACCTCCTGGCAGCCATATTTTTCAACAAATCAACATGGCTTGAAGGAATCTGATAGAGGGTAAGCCTAGGAAAAATTCTACAAAATTATTTGAATATCAGCAAAACACTTTCGGAGGAGAAGATTTTTTAAGTTTTCGCTATGGTCATATAAGGCAAAATAGCCCCGCCCTCTGGCGGCCACTTTTTTCGACCAATCAACATGGCTTGAAGGAATCTGATAGAGGGTCACCCATGGAACATTTCTACAAAATTATTTGAAAATCTGCTTAACACTTTTGGAGAAGAAGATTTTTTAAGTTTTCACTATAGCTATATAAGGCAAAATAGCCCCGCCCCCTGGCGGCCATGTTTTTCGCCCAATCAACATTTCTTGAAGGAATCTAATAAAGGGTCACCCAAGGAACATTTCTACAAAATTATTTGAAAATCGGCCTGACACTTTCGGAGAAGAAGATTTTTTAAGTTTTCACTATTTTTTTCTTTTGGTTGCCATGGAAACCAGAATTATGAATGGATAAAAAAAAATTGAAGGAATTTAAGAGAGGACATTGAGAGGATGCTTCCTATGAAGTTTCAACCAAATTGGCCAAGTGGTTAGGGAGAAGAAGTGGTTTAAAGGAAGAAAGTTAACACACGCACAGACGCACAGATGCACGCACGACGGACAATTCGCCATGACATAAAAATAGAAAATCTCTTTAATTGAATGGATAACCTATGACTAAAAGTGGAAAACATTGTGGCAAAAGGAGAAATTGCTCGTTTTGAGCAATTTCTTCTTTTGTCACTATGTTTTCAAAAAGCCATCTGCTGCAGGGTCGTCAGAAAGCGTCTATATGAGGAAAAGGGTTAACAGTTACAGGAGTTCACAAAGTTATCAGAGTCGTGGAAATAACAGTGCTTGCAGCCTATGTATACTTACATGCCAGTAAGATTGAAGTGGCCCCAGTGAATATGGTAGATGCAGGATCGGCCATGCTCAGCCAGTTGGATGGTTCATTGAGATAGTCCACTGCATGTTTGAACAGGAATGGCACAACGCAGTTTACTCCCTGTATAAAAGAGAGAAATCCATGAAATTGAAACATTAAAACATTTCCACATAAAGACGCTTTCTGATGCCTCTGCAGCAGACAGCTTTTAAAAACATTATGACAAAAGGAGACATTGCTCAAAATGAGCAATTTCTCCTTTTGCCACAATTTTTTCAACTTTGTTCTGTAATATAAGCTTCATTTATAGAGATTTTCCATATTTGTGGCTACTTGTTTTTCAAAGTCGTCTGCTGCAGATTTGATGTATGTGGGAAAGGGTTAAATCATATTGTCTGGTTAGTTATTGTTGAACTGATACAGCACTTGTTTTTTGGTAAATCACTTTCATTTGGAGCTATTTTGGTAGGTCACTTAACCCTTTTCCTCATATAGACGCTTTCGGACACATGTCTGCAGCAGACGGCTTATTGAAAAAAAAATAGTGACAAAGGAAGAAATTGCTCAAAACGAGCAATTTCTCCTTTTGCCACAATGTTTTCCCCTTTTACTCATAGGTTATCCATTCAATTATAGAGATTTTCCATTTTTTGACAGAACATGTTCAAAGTCGTCTGCTGCAGAATTGAATTGTCGTATGATGGAAAGAGTTAAGGATCATTCACTCTTTTTGAGCATCCATAATAAAGGGTTTAAATTAGTAATAATAAAGATATTTTGTAGAAAAGATGTATTGTATTCTTATCTAGTAGGCATCTGCATCTGCATCCTGTAATGGTTCAGACAGCAAGACTTCCGTGCATAGATATTTGTTTTGTTTGATTGGTATTTTACAATCTTTCAACAATTACTCAATCATATCACAATCCGGAGTGCCAAGTAGGGATAGCCATTACTGTACTACCATTTTTAAACTTTGGTATGAACCAGCCAGGGGTTAGGGGATTGAACCAGCGACCTCAAACACGCTCTACCACTACTCCACTAAGGCGGTCTACATAAAAAGAACAATATATTTACCTTTGCAGCAACTAGAAGGGTTAGTGATTGTACAACTCTCACTTTAATGTCATTTCTTCCAGGAGGCCAAATATATGATAACATTGACCTAACTATCTCGGAACTTTTCACTTCATTATCCTGCTTGTGTTCTTTGGGATGTATATTGGTACCATGGAAACTAACCCGTGATAGAACTTGGAAAGGTGAGCGCTGTACCTAAAATAAACAGTAACTAGTATACTTAACCCTTTCCCATATACAACAAATCTGCAGACGACTTTGAAAAAATTTAGTCAAAAACATGGTAACTCTCTGTAAATGAAAGTACAGTTATTGAATAAAGTTGAAACCTTGTGGCAAAAGGAAACAAAATGCTCCAGAGTTCATGCTGGGCTTTGAAAATGGCGCCATTTGCGCAAGAATTAAAAAAGTGGCGCAAGAAAATAACATTTGGTGCAAATTGATGGCGCCAATTTCCATCAACTTTTAGCACTACGACTTTAAATTGCCGCTACAGCTTAATTCCCAAAACGATACTCCTTAAAGGAATACGCTTTGCTCAGATTAAACTATATGACTAAATAGTACTACAGTAATGTATCATTTTGATGTAATTAACTTTTTTTTAAAAGCTTGCACTACCAAGATAAATTTTTTTTTTATATGCTTTTAAAGTTTGTGTTTTCACGTCGGTATCGATCGCCTATAGGGTTGGGCCGATGATTGATTATAATTGAAAGTTGATCGGATATGCATCACGTTGGCGATAATCAATTGCATTTTACCACAATCGATTATCAATCGGTTCACCTTTTTTGCTTCATTTATGCTTGATTAATATTCGCTTCCATGAGGGAGATTACTCTCACAGTCATGTTGAAAACTCATGTTTGGCGGGCTAGCATGTAAATACAACAACTTGAGATCGATACAAAGTGGTTTTTTGGCAATAAAATGATACAACCCTAGTAAAGACAAGACATTAAGCTGGTATATTTTTTATCAAATATAAATAATACGTGTAAACAAATCGACGGCGAAGCCGGCGATGTTTCCCGTCAATAGGTAAATGTGTATGAACTTTGCAAAATTTTGCTATACCGTCTTTCCAAAAATTGTGTCCAGAATGGATTTTTCGATGCAGTCAAGATTCTGCTACAGTGCTACGTTTTGATTGGATGAAAAGAAAATATCGAAACAAAAAAAACTTCTAGAGAAAATAATTAAATAAGATAATACGTACTCGATAAAGGAACGAGCACAAGTAATTTTATGTGTGATCATTTCCGTTTAATAACACTCGTCGTCTATTTCTAAAACGAGTTCAAATAACAACTCGTAAGGGTTTTTTGACCTTTGACTTTCCAGAAGTTATAAATCCAAATTCCTGTAATATGACGTCATAATATAACGTCATTCTATTAGTGGTGCAGAGGTAGAGCGTCGGCCTCTTGTATCAAAGGTCCCTGGTTCGAGTCCCGTGATGAGCGAGTCCTGACTTTGGGATTTTTTTGTTTTTTTTGGTTTCACAATCGATTTAAAATAAATAAGTTTAAATTAAATGAACCAAAAGGAAAACGACAGAAATTATAGGAAACGTTAATTTGGCTTGTCACAAATGTAGTTCCGTGAATTATGGAATCGTTTTATTTGAAGTACTTTATGAAGGGCAAGTTGATTATTTGTTGTACCTTTCATAATATTTTCATGGATGTAAAATCTTGGCTATATTTTAAAGTTAAATATAAGCTTAACCTGATGATGATTTTAATTTTCTTTGCTTAGGTCGGTAGGACTTGTAATTGACGTAACTAACTGATCGTGCTGCAAGTAAGGGGCTAACTGCAGTTCGCGGGAATTATTCACCGATCACAACATATAACAAATGTTTACCCGAAATAGGTAGCACTCATATTAGTGTCTTGTTACTTAATTGGTGTCCAGTTACATCATTTTGTGATTTCTACCTT
>JASEVX010000005.1:44098470-44268182 GCA_031761405.1 Serripes groenlandicus
GGAAGGGAGACTTAAGATTTCAGCACTTTGTTTTTCACAGAATGAGATACTGTACTGCAGTTGTAAAACAAGTTTAGGCACTGGATAAAATTAATGTTCTAGAAAATTGTTTTACCAATTTAGGCCAATTGATGATATATTTTTGACGCCCTACACTAGTGCTTCGATGTAAAGTCTGCAGGGATCGACATGATACGCAATACAACTGTTGCTGGATCCGTTGTGTTGGCTGTGATAAGCACAACCTCTGGCCCAGCTGCCAGAAAGCTGCCATTGTTTTGGTAGATAGAGTGATGTCCCTTGAATAGAACTATTTTTATACAATTATTGTTAATACGCTTCAATACTAAAATAACAAATGTTTAGTAAATTTTTATTAATACAATTAGAAAGAATAACCCTTCAAAGTTTTATTCATCTTTGTTTAAAATTAATTTATTTCAATAATTAGTTTGATTTTGCGGACTATACTTTCTTAAAGCTGATGTTCATAATTGTTACTTCCGGGTGTTGCAAGGCCAACTACACATGTGGAAATTACCAAAACAAAGGGATTTAACTTTATAAAATATGGAACCAGATCTTATTCAGAACTCTCTAAATAAAGGCATTTACGAGGAAAATGCTTATGGAGCTAACTTTAAAAGATTGAAACTGACAGACAATATAAAAGAGTTACAAACTGTCTTGAGAGACAAGTAAGTGGAAATGGACTTTAAAGATTAATTTGAAAAAAATACTAAATTATACTCAATATGTTACAAGTTCCCCTTTTCTTATCAGCGGTGATACAACGTATGTTAGCTGGCTATTTGCTCATCTCATCTCTCTTTTTACTAAACCATGCATAAATTGACATTATGTTCAACTCTTGATAACATATCTGTGAAATGGCTCATTGTCAAAATTACTTATAACTATTATGACTATACAAATAATATAAACAAGCTTGTTTATATTATTTATATAGTGAGCAATTTTGACAATGAGCCAATTCCCTATGTAACATTTTAAGTCTGGTTAAGTTGTATTTACCGAATGTCTGTGTTCTATCAAAGATTTTTTGGTTTCCAATCAAATAGGTTTTAAAGTTAAACTAGTTTCTGAACAAGATTATGACAGGAAATTTGATCGAATGCCATGCAACTTTGTATGAAGCCTTGATAATGCCGTACAACTTTTGAAGGTCCCTATTTTTCAATTTTAAAAATATTTTAATTAAGCTCTACTATTCAGAGAATATGAGAGCTATTCCACTCACGTCGGCATCTTTTGATAACTCTTTCCTACATTTAATGCAATTCAGGCCCTTTTAATTTAAGGCTTTTTTCATTTAAAAATTCTGGTTAAAGTTTTGCGTGCAACTACAATTACAGTCCATATCTCAGTATTTACTTCATATATTGCATTGAAACTTTATACAACCCTTCCCAACTATCACACCTATGTAGATTATCAACTTTAATAGATATCTATCCTGCATTTAATGCAAGTTATGGCCCTTAATCTTGGTTAAGGTTTTGCATTCAAGTATATATTATTTCACCATAGCTAAGTAACTGCTAGATGTATTGCATTGGAACTTTCTACATTGCTTCCCAACTATCACAACTATGTAAATAATCAAGTTTGATAACTCTATTTTGCATTTAATGCAAATTATCACTCTTTAAGTTTAAGAAATTCTGTTTAATTAAAAAACACAATTAGATTTTAGAGAAACTTCATGCAAGCTGTCCAGTTTGCTCAGTTGGCAGAGTACTCACCCTGAAAGCGTAACATGGGTGGTTCGAGCCCCTAATGCATAGTTTTCTCTCCCTGTGATATTGGCACCGAAGATGGGAGTGACAGCACTGATTGGTCAGTCTTTGTGAAGTAATTCGTACACTGCTTGTAGTGTGTTTATAAACATCCTTCGCACTGCCGTTCTAAAAAGTCTTACAGTGCTTGCAGTGTGTTTATAGACATCCTTGGTACTGCAGTTCTGAGGGAGCAGCACTGATTAGTCAGTCTGTGTGAAGTAAGTCTAACAGTACTTGTTAAGTTGTAGTGTGATTATAGACATCCTTGGCACTTCAGTTCTAAAACATTACCCTTTGGCACAATTTCAATATTCAATGATTATACTTTTATTTATTGAGATTTTCCATATGTTTGCCTTAACCAGGGACGTAAATTAACCCTTTCCCACATATGAATAGACTGCAGCAGATAACTTTGAAAATGTCTACTAAAAAATATGGAAAATCTCTATAATTGTAGGTATAATTACTGAGAAAGTTGAAAGCGTTGTGGCAAAAGGAGGAATTGCTCATTTAGAGCAATTTCTCCTTTTGTCACAATGTTTTCAAAAGTCGTCTGCTGCAGATGTGTCAAAATGCATCTGCAAGTTGGAAAGGGTTTTCAAAGTCGTCTGCTATATATATATAGATTTGTTATATGTCGGGCAAAGGTTAAGATATTGAAATGAAGGGTGTAAATATTGTATTATTATTTTGCAACTTTCTGCTCATTGTCTTTCAGATCTACAAGTAGAAGTGACTTTGTGTTTTATGCTGATAGACTGGTAAGTTAGTTCATTGGTAATAGACTTGATCGCCAAAGTTATAGTGATAAGAAATATACATTATCAGGATTTACAGAAGTTACAGCAAGCTTTTCCTCTCGATCAAACTTTTCCTATTCCTTATAAGGCTAAGACAACTTTGAAAACATGGAGACAATAACCTGAAAAGTCTCCATAAAAGATTGTTTAATTGTTGAATAAGGTTTTGCCTTATAAATATGGTTAGATTGAAAACTTTAAAAATCCTCTTCTCCAAAAATATCTTGCAAATTTCCAAATAATTTTGCCTAAATGTTCCTTTTGTGACCCACTACAAGATTACATCTTGGCATGTTGGTTGGTAAAAAAAAGGAATTGTGGTAAACTCATTGCATAATTCAGGTGAGCGATCCAGGGCCATCATGGCCCTTTTGTTTTCATTTTGGCAGATTTGTCTTATTTTTGCCTATATGTTTTCAAAGTGGTCTGGTAAGGTGAAGGTAGACCCTTTCCCACATAAAACAAATCTGCAGCAGACAACTTTGAAATGAGAAATCTCTATAAATAAAGGTACAATTAATGAAAAAAATTGAAAACATTGTGGCAAAAGGAGAAATTGATTGATTTAAGCAATTTCTCCTTTTGTCACTGTGTTTTCAAAAGTAGTCTGCAGCAGGAGCATCTATATGTGGGAAAGCGTTTTTTTTTTCAGTGTCATAATATTAATAATGTGTAAATTTTACAGATTCGCCTCGTTGTTGAAGAAGGGTTGAACCAGTTGCCATATAAAAATACTGTTGTAAAGACACCGACAGGTACTTAACCCTTACCCAAATATAGACACTTTCTGACTACTCTGCAGCAGACAACTTTTGAAAAAAAATTCCTATTCCTTATAAGGCTAAGATAACTTTGAAAACGTGGAGACAATAACCTGAAAAGTCTCCATAAAAGATAGTTTAATTGTTGAATAAGGTTTTGCCTTATAAATATGGTTAGATTGAAAACTTTAAAAATCCTTCCTTTAGGCAATTTCTTCTTTTGCCACAATGTTGTCAACTCTTTTCAATAGTTAAACCCTTATTTATGGAGATATTTCGCCTTTTAACTAATATGTCTTCAAAGTCGTCTGCTGCAGATTTATTTATTTCAACTCTTGTTAAGAAATTAAACTTTCATTTGTAGAGATTTTCTATATTTTTGTCTTCATTGTTTCTAAATTGTCTGCTGCAGAATTGTTGTATACATGTAGGAAAGGGTTAAAAGAGGACTGCCAACTATTTTTATCCTGGCTAAATTTAATCCTATACATGTGTTGAATTGTTCACAAAGAAACCACCTTGGTGAGAGGATTCTTTAGAGTATCTGCAGTATTGGATTTGAAGGTCTAATGAGGATTTAAGACTTTCCCTCGTACAACATTTCTGCTGCAGACAACTTGGAAAATATCTAGAATATTTTTTTTTAAAGATTATGACATATTTAACTCTTTCGCACTTGTAGATGCATTTTGACGCATTTGCAATAGATGACTTTTGAAAACATTGTTGCAAAAGAAGAAATTGCTGAAAACTCATTTTAATAATTAATCTCTCATTTATGGAGATTTTTCATGTTTTTGTCAGTATATTTCAAATGCCAAAAGCTGCAGAATTGTTGTATGTGTGAAAGTGTTAAAAGCAGTCTGCTGCAGATGTGTTAACATATTAATAAAATGTGTTTACAAGTTGGATAGAGTTTCCAATATGAAATAATACCCTTATCTAGAGCGCTGGTACATCTATTTGTCTAAAGTGACTTAACCCTTTTGAAAACATAGTGACAAAAGTAGAAATTGCACAAAACGTGCAATTTCTCCTTTAGCCACAATGTTTTCCACTTTTTGTCATAGGTTATCCATTCAATTATGGAGATTTTCTATGTTTTGACAAAATACCTTCAAAGTCGTCTGCTGCAGAATTGTCGTATGAGGGAAAGGGTTAGTGTATCTCCATACAATTTGAAAGAGTCTAAAAATATAGAAGAAAGTTAATGGCATATGTTAAATTTAATTTGTAAGTGGTCATTCATATGGTCAAGTTGAAATTTTCTGAGAAAGGGAAAGACAACTTATTTTTTAATGAATTGAGTTTCTGAAATTTTGTCTTAACCTTTTCCTCCAACATACAGCAAATCTGCAGCAGATGACTTGGAGAACATATAGACAACAAAATTGAAAATCTCCATAAATATAAGTATATCTGTTTAATAGAGTTGAACATAGTGGCAAAAAGGATAAATTGTCCATAATGACAAATTATGCAGATGCTTAAAAAGTAAGTTGGAAATGGTTAAACAGAGGATTACTCTGTAGATAAGGGGGAGTAAAAAATATCTCTCTTATCATACAATTAACCCTTTCCCTCATATAAACGCTTTCTGACACCTGTGCAGCAGACAGCTTTTTGAAAACATAGTGACAAAAGAAGAAATTGCTCAAAGCGAGCAATTTCTCCTTTTGCCACAATGTTTTCCACTTTAAGTCATAGGTTATCCATTCAATTATAGAGATTTTCTATTTGTTGACAAAATATGTTCAAAGTCGTCTGCTGCAGAATTGTCGTATGAGGGAAAGGGTTAACTACTATGTTTTGGGTACCTCTGGTTTAACCTTTTTCCCCACATACAACACATCTGCAGCAGACGGCTTTGAAAACTTATTGACAAAAACATGAAATATGTCAACAATTCAGAGTTTTACTATTAAATAGAGTTGAAAACATTGTGGCAAAAGGAGAAATTGCTCGTTTTGAAAAAAAAAATCATTTGCCACAATGTTTTCAAAAGTCCTCCGCTGCTATTGCCTCAAAATGCGTCTACAAGTGGGAAAGGGTTAACAAATGAGAGATAGTAATTAATAATGATAGATTCATATTGAAAAGGAAGAAATTTGTGTACTATGGAGGCACCATACTTTCTCACAAGAAGTATAAAATGTTACCGCGATAGAGAACTTGTAGATGATAAAAGTTTTGTTTTTATTTACAAACCAGGTGACAATTACAATGGGCTGGTTTATGAGAAGGGGAACTGCTGTGTTAGTATTATGAGAAGTGGTAAGTAAACTCGCCCCCTTTCCATTAACCCCCTTTTCCCTCATATAGACACTTTTTGACGCCTCTGCAGCAGACAGCTTTTTGAAAACATGGCATCAAAAGAAGAAATTGCTCAAAACAAGCAATTTCTCCTTTTGTCACCATGTTTTCAGCTCTTATTCAGTTATTGTTCTTTCATTTAAAGGGATTGTCTGTGCTTTGGTGGCAATACACAGTGGAAAGTCAATCTTAGTTCTTACAATAAACGTCCAACCCTCTTCTCTGTTAACCAAAAGACAGCTGGCACAGAATCACTGAAATGATATAAACCATTTTGTTGCAACAAAGGATGTAAGAATTATTAGAAAATAACAGAAAAAGAATTATTAGAAAATAACAGAAAATCAATGTATCAATCTGGATTTTGGAAATTTATAGTACTTACAAACGGCCTGCTAGGTTGTCAAAAAATGCAGAAAAAGACCATTTTTAGTCTTAAATAAAAAAAAATCACCACAAAAAATCGCAGGGGGGCTAGCCCACAAATGATCAACTACTATGGGACCAAAACTTGTATGCAATCTAAGGATGCCTAAGGAAATACCACGTTTCCAGCTCCTTTTTAGCACACTTTTCAACTGAAAAATGGTGTCTTTGTTTACATGCAACAAAATGCTCCTAGCTTAAAAGGTATCGATTCGCACTTCTGGCCATACACAAGTGGCCTCAAAGAGGAAAGGGTCAGATGGCAAAATTCAAACTCATGCTTTAACCCATTACATCACGCAAGCGCTTCCGAGCACGTCCCACCACAACTTCACAGTAGCGTGGTATAGCGTGGGTATATAGCACTTCACATTAGCGTGTTACAGCGTGTCTGTTTTTGTATCTAATATAATCCTTTTTAGATTCTAAAATTTATTTAAAAAAATAGCCCATTCGATGCATTGATATCTTACCTTTAAAAATCCGTTGAAAATTAAAGGTATGTTTCCAGTTAAAGAATATCCTTAAAATGCACTTCAATTTCAAATACCCAAACCTCCATTATGATTTGAGCCGCTATATATTTCTGTTTTGAAATTTGAATACGCGTCCTCTATAAAATCAAGTCCTTTCGACGTATATCATGTTGGCTATTATAATTAACTAATATAATTCTCCAATGAAAAACTATCGTGTTAACTTTATATCCAATCAAATTATCCATAAATCACATGTGATCTCAGTGAAATATGACCATGCACCAAATCAACTGCGGTCGACCACGTGCTACCACACTACACAGCGTGACCTCCTGTGACATATGACGTAGAAGGTCATTTCCGCTTTGAAACAAAGGAAATATATGGTGGCTTACAGAGAGCTATTGCGCAATTTCCTATTTGTCAATATGTTTTCCAATTTCGTCTGCCGCAGATGCCAAAAACGCGTCTTCAGGCGGAAATGGATTAACTATTTTTTGAAGTTTACTTGTTCATTTCATCGTAAGTATTTTTAATCAAATATGAGGCAATTCAAATACATCTTTTAATGTTAATCATAGCTTTGTTCTATCTTTAAATAGATATTGGTTTGTATGACCATTATGACTTGTTGTTTCAACATGGAATTTATTTAAATATCGACGTAAGCGCAAAATAAGACTTTGAGAAAGAAAAAAAACGTATTTTTAATTTACTGTAGAAACTAAACTAATTTAGATAGGTAAAATTGAAAAACACCGCTATATAGTAAATTGTATCTGCAGCATTTCATATTCTTTCATTAAACCAGTCCAATGCATAGAAATTAACCATATTTTAGGATTTATTACACAGGTGTCAAAATTGTAAAATTTCCCAAAAACTCTTGTGCGCTCAGTGCAGTAAAACTGATAAGCCAGTATACACTACAGGGTGATTATCAGACCATTGTTCTGTGAAGTAATGGGTTAAGTCCAATGTTTACATTTATAATCTTAAAAAACAACCTTTAGCCCAGAAATGTACCTAAAACTCACAGTTTTTCAGTATTTCTATTTTAGAAAACACGAATATTCAGACGCCAAGTGTTATATGACCCCTTAAGGGAAATTCTATGTGCATGTCATAGGCAAAAGACACTGTATATCAATAAAACACACTAATATAAAATGATTTCAACCATTTTCAGTATGCTAAAGGCGCAGAAATTTGTTTTTAAACAATTTCAAACCCTTCACTAAATTCACACATTTCATCCCAGTTTTTAGCAATTTTTTATCATTATTCCCCAACTGTAAGAAATGGGTAAACTGTTCCGGTATGAGTGCATTACCACTTTTGATCACATTTTCTTATACATCTGTGCTCTCAGAGCTGGTATTGCACTGAATGCATGCAATGATTTTAACTTATAAGCTATTTGTTTCAAAAATCTCCACTGTTCTATTCTTTCAGTGTGCATTTTCATCAGATTTGTCAAAGTTATTTTCAATATTTTACCCTGACAGACCTGCTGATGAACAGAAAAATACACACATAGTCAACTAGAATTAAAAGAAGCACACTTTATGTTAAAAAAAAAATAGCTTTCAGATAATTTCTGAGTCAATTTAACCCTTTCACAAGGTATTCTATATAATGCAAGGGAAACAATCCATGCAGTCATAGTTTGCAAACATTTCATTTCCCCCTTAGTATCCAAATGTGAATTACCTGGACTGTTTATTTATGAAATCTGATGCTTCAGCAGATAAAACCACATATTTACAGCGCCTAATTGGTCACCTTATCATGTTTTCTATCAAGAAAAGACACAGACGAGCCAAAATGTTCACTTTTAGTAGTGAATTAGAGGTTTAAAAGGCTTAATTAGTGATTCAAAAGAGAAAACATGTCTGGAATATACAAAAAAGTATGGTTAGCTGTAATAATTCCAACAAGAAGAAAGCCACCCAATTCAAAAAAGGTGTAAACGTGTGGAACACAAAAGCACAGAGGGCACCCTCGACACCTGTTTTGACAGAATCTCATTCTGCACCGTCTACTATCACCCGTCTTGACAGTATGGTGGCAATGAATGTTGTGACAGCCTCTGCGTTGTCCTCTTCGTCTTATTATGCCCCCTTCGAAGAAGAGGGGTATATTGCTTTGCACATGTCTGTCGGTCGGTAGGTCCGTCGGTCCGTCTGTAGACCTATGGACCTCAATCTTGACTTGAAGGTTGGGCCTGACCAGTAGATGAACCCTCTTTATTTTGAGGTCATTGGGTCAAAGGTCAAGGTCACAGTGACCTTGAACACAAAAACTCTTTATAAGCTTGTCCGAGTGATAACTGAACAATGCCTAGACCTATGGTCCTTAAACTTGACTTGGAGGTTGGGCCTGACCAGTAGACGAACCCTATTTATTTTGAGGTCATTGGGTCAAAGGTCAAGGTCACAGTGACCTTGAACACAAAAACCTTTTTTTAGCTTGTCCGAGTGATAACTCGACAATGCCTGGACCTATGGTCCTCAAAGTTGACTTGGAGGTTGGGCCTGACCAGTAGATGAACCCTATTTATTTGGAGGTCATTAGGTCAAAGGTCAAGGTCACAGTGACCTTGAACACAAGAACCCTTTTTAAGCTTGTCCGAGTGATAACTCAATACTGCCTGGACCTATGGTCCTCAAAGTTGACTTGGAGGTTGGGCCTGACCAGTAGATGAACTCTATTTATTTTGAGGCATTGGGTCAAAGGTCAAGGTCACAGTGACCTTGAACACAAACCCCTTTTTAAGCTTGTCCGAGTGATAACTCAACAATGCCTGGACCTATGGTACTCAAAGTTGACTTGGAGGTTGGGCCTGACCAGTAGATGAACTCTATTTATTTTGAGGTCATTGGGTCAAAGGTCAAGGTCACAGTGACCTTGAACACAAACCCCTTTTTAAGCTTGTCCGAGTGATAACTCAACAATGCCTGGACCTATGGTACTCAAAGTTGACTTGGAGGTTGGGCCTGACCAGTAGATGAACCCTATTTATTTTGAGGTCAAAGGTCAAGGTCACAGTGACCTTGAACACAAAAACCCTTTTTAAGCTTGTCCGAGTGATAACTCAATACTGCCTGGATCTATGGTCCTCAAAGTTGACTTGGACGTTGGGCCTGACCAGTAGATGAACCCTATTTATTTTGTCATTGGGTCAAAGGTCAAGGTCACAGTGACCTTGAAGACAAAAACCCTTTTTAAGCTTGTCCGAGTGATAACTCAATAATGCCTGGACCTATGGTCCTCAAAGTTGACTTGGAGGTTGGGCCTGACCAGTAGATGAACCCTATTTATTTTGAGGTCATTTGGTCTAAGGTCAAGGTCACAGTGACCTTGAACACAAAAAACCTTTTTTAAGCTTGTCTGAGTGATAACTCAACAGTGCCTCCTAACCTGGAGGATACATAATATCTGCAAATATCAGTCATCATCACAATGGGATTAAGAACTGTACCTACTATCCTCAAACTTTGAATGAACATTGTTCATAATCTTAAAACTGACTCATAGACATCCAATGTGAAATGACAAATTTCCTGGCATTTCGGTCCATGCAAATGTTACTCAATTGTCCTAATATTCCTGACAACATGGCGCTCAGGGGGAGCATAATGTTTGACAAACATCTCTTGTTCTTCTACTTCTTCCTCCCCTCTTCCATACACCCTTCGACCAAAACCCGTAACGGAGAAATGCAAAAAAATTCAAGATACTAATGAGAACATTATAGTGAATATGGGAAAAATGACAGAGTTGATTAACCATTTCCATGGATTTACATGTGAAAATGCCAGGGCCAGAGCGGAAATTGTAAATAGGTTTGGGCTGTGTTTTTCAGTGAGTGTGAAGCGTAGCACTTGTCCCCTGGATGTAAAACCTCATCAGATGTCACATGCAGTGAAAAAGGATTCAGGACATCATGCAGGTGCACTTAAGGAAATGGCAGTGATTCCGTCTGTTAAAACTAAGATGGGGTTAACAGACGTACACACAGTATTGGCATGTTTAGACATTAAAGCGCCCAGCATCACAGTTCTTCAAAGGAAGTTCAACTCGCTCTGTGATCAAATGTCTGACCTAAATGAGAGGCAAATGATAGCAAATCAGCAATACTTACAAAAAATAACATCACTGTTACCAGAGAAAACCGCAGCCATTCACACACAGTTTGATGTTTCGTACTCCAGGTGGCCTCAGGGTGGAAGTGAGAAGGCGGAACAGAGTTTTGGCATAATTATAGATCATTCAACTTGTCAAAAACTGCCAGTTGCAGCTGCAGTAGCCAATAAGCACTGTAAATTGAGAGACGGCACAAAGTGCACAAAAACATACTGCTTGGATAAATATATTGCCTCAAGTGAATGTTCATTCTTACACGACACTCTTGATAGTGTGAAAGATGCCGGTCATATAACCATCAATTCTGTCACAACAGATGCTAGCACACAGCTATCAAAGGCTCTTAGAGATTTCAACACAGAAAATAACACAAGAATTTCTCATTATAAGTGCTTCATACACAGAATGAGAACATTAGAGAAACATGTCCGAAATCTCCAACTGAAAAGCATACCTAGCACATACGACAAACGTGTGAATCGACAGAAATTGTCAAATTGCGTGCGATCCCAAATTAGGATGGCGCTTAGGAATTCCCAGGCATTGAAGAAAAGTGACCATGAATTTACTCGTTTCAGCGCTGCAGCAATAAAAATCATAGCATGTTGCTTAGCGGGTGATCACCACAGTTGTAGTGAAAATTCCCGTGTCTGCAAAGGCCATCTTAGAACGTACACAACAACCTCACTGCCATATGGAGTGCACTTAGAACTAAACAGGAATGACCTGGACACAGTTCAAAACGAAATTAATAAAGTATTTGATTAGGAAGGCCTGAACAGTATGTGCAAACTGTTCAATATGAACATGTGTGAGAGCCTGCATTCTTAAGTTTATAGACTTGCGCCAAAGTCAATCAGTTGGAGTCGCAACTTCCCTGGACTTTGTCATTCTGCAGTGCATTCCGCAACACTGGGATCCAGTAAATCTACCATAAAATTAGCAGAAGCTGCCGGCATCAAAGTCGGCCAAAACTGAACTATGTGCAATTACAGTCTCAAGACAGACTAAGTAAATATCATTCTAAAAGAAAAACAACAGCCAAATTTAAACAGAGAAGATATCTTTTGCAAAAACGAAAGTCCTACAGGTCCCTATTTACAAATTCTCTATACAGTGTGGAAAAGGCAGGCTCATCCACAGCTCAAGAACACAACTATGGCCTGTCATCATAAAACAAATTGGAAAATGAAATTTTAACAGCAGTTTCATCAGCAGTAACCAGCATTAACAAACAACAGCAACGAATCAATCCATCATAACAATTCTTTACCGTTTCTCCGCAGAAAATACACCTTCTGAATCCTCTATGGCCAGTGCATTCCCCATTAGCCTGACATACTTTTCTTGCATTGTTGACGGAGTTGCTTTTATAGGAAAGATGCACATTAATGTTTATTGTGGCACAAATGAGAGACATGAATGCATGGACTAAGTTCAATTGGACTCTTCTCAATGAAATATGCTAGGCGATGAACAAGTAATCTCAACTGTTTACAACCAACAATGACGCGGTGAATACCATAGCCATATTTGTCAGTGGGACCAGTTTAAACTACACATTCACCACAGAGCTCAGACTTGTCAGACAAAGCATGTCGTAAAATGTACTCTTCCACGAGAAATTGTAGACCGAAAGAAGACACTGGCCATAAGGTATGTGGTAAAAGGCTGAAATATCCGAAATTATACAAAAGGTCATTAATTTGATACAAAGAACCTGTAATTCCACCCAAAAATAAAAACAAAAGTCTGATTTAAATGCATGAGTTTCCTTAGAAATCTGCACTTTGTGTGATGTTTGGATTATCTCCCTTGTTCATATGCATTTTTTTTTTTTTTCATAACAAAAAAGAGCCTTAGAGCAACACAATCCACATTTTGTGTTCAGAAAAGGTTGTAATTTCTTAAATTAGGGTGTTTTGGGCGCAAATTCAAGAAAATGTCAAACCACAAATTTACCTATAAGGTGGCAACACACGGTGGTAAGTCAATCTTCCAATAAACGTCCGACCCTCTTCTCTGTTAACCAAAAAAAGCTGGCACAGAATCACTGAAATGATATAAACCATTTTGTTGCAACAAAGGATGTCAGAATTATTAGAAAATAACAGAATTCAATGTATCAATTTGGATTTTGGAAATTTATAGCACTTACAAACGGCTTGCAATGTCGCCAACAAATGCAGAAAAATACCATTTTTACCCTTAAATCGAAAAATCACAACAAAAATTTGCAGGGGTTAGCCTACAAATGATCAGCTTCTAAGGGACCAAAACCTGTATGCAATCTGAGGATGCCTAAGGAAATACCACGTTTCCAGTTCCTTTTTGCACACTTTTCAACTGAAAATGGTACATTTGTTTACATGCAACAAAATGCTCCTAGCTCACAAGGTATCGTTTCGCACTTAAAGTAGAAATTGCTCGTAATGAGTGATTTCTTCTTTGTCACAATGTTCTCAACTCTATTAAATAGGACAATATCGTTAATAGATATCTTCTAAGTGTCGGACTAGAAGTTTTTAAAGATGTCTGATTCAGATTTATTGTATGTGGGAAAGGGTTTTAACCTGTTGTTGTTGGTACTCAAAGGAATCATATCAGATTGATTGAGTAATAAGAGAGATTATGTGGATAAAGGCATGGTTGCCCCTGGTTACAGTCATAGATTTATTTGTTAAACAGGAGAGGCCATGGAACAAGGACTGCGAGACTGTTGTCGGTCAATCAGAATTGGTAAAATATTGGTACACACAGACGAAGAAACCCATGATGCCAAAGTTGTGTATTCCAAACTCCCACCTGATATAGCTAGAAGAAAGGTTCTTCTTATGTATCCAATTATGAGTAAGTTTGTTTGTAGATATTAAAGATAATATAAGAGATAGGGAATGAATGTATATTGTTTTATGGCGCATCAACAGCTAAGGTCATTTAGCGCGCAATTAAATTTAATTATTCATGATCCTTGGGTAAACAAACCAGTACTAGGCTAGAAAATGCGCCTTGCCCAAGGGCACTCCACCAAGACCGTAGTGCCGCGACTGGGAAGAGATAGGGAAACCAAGAACATGTTTTCATAGAACAGTTGCTCTTAATTTTTGTCGAAATTATAAATTTATGAAAGAAAACAACTGCAAACTTTCTTTTTAGCAAAGTGCTCATGGTGAGTTTTTGTGATCGCCTTTTGTCCGTCGTCAGTCGTCCATCATCAACATTCGAAACTGGGTCATGTCGGGTCAAAAACTAGGTCACTAGGCCACATTTTTGGGCTTTTGCATGTTGAAACTTTGTGTTTACTTCCATTTGAAAATGGGTAACATTTCACAACCATTAAAATTCATTGAGTACTTATAAGACAAAAAATTAAAAGCCACTCTGTGAATAGATTACTCCTTGCTGTTTGGTGTTTTCTATCAATCAAAAGATGTCATGGTTAAAGGGACTTATAAACCCTTTCCCTCATATGACAATTCTGCAGCAGAAGACTGAACATATTTTGTCAAAAAATAGAAAATCTCTAATTGAATGGATAACCTATGACTAAAAGTAGGAAACATTGTAGCAAAAGGAGAAATTGCTAGTTTTGAGCAATTTCATCTTTTGTCACTATGTTTTAAAAAAGCTGTCTGCTGCAGAGACGTCAAAAAGTGTCTATATGAGGGAAAGGGTTGAATTATATCTAGAATTATTATCCTGCAAGATTTTCTAGGATTGATTATGGAATACCAAAGTCTGACCCCCCTTTTTGTGGGATTTTTATAGTAATATAGATTGAAGAATTTTACTAAAGTACATAAATAGAGTGTATATCGATGGCTCAGCGCAATACTATGCTAACTCTATATTTTTTCAAAGTTGGTTTTATTATAAATTTTGAACAATGATCAAACTCTCCTGGTTCACTTAAAAGTTCTTGATTATATTCTAAGTATTAACAAGGATATTTGAATTTCAAGAAAATATGCTAAGTCAAATCATTCTTTTTTTGAGTGCAAAACTATAGCTAAGTAGAGTTAGCTATAGTTTTGCACCGACAATATCATAAATTTAAAAAAAAATGTTAGTGCAAAACTATGACTAACTTGACTTAGACATAGTTTTGCACTGAAAAATAGTATAAAACATATACATGTTTCTCTCTTTTGTCCTATTTTAAAACATGTTAAATAGAAAAAAGTGTTTTTAAAGCAACTGAAATGTTCTTTATAATCAAGAAAGCCTCAAAATGGACACAATAAGCCCTGGAGGAGATATTAATCAAATGGAACAATGTTTATTACAATGTAGTAACAGCCTCATCTGGTGTACAGAAAGAGGAGTATCTACTTGTGAGTGATCTTCCAAATCAGTGGAGCAGTTTTAAAATCTGATGCAGGTTCAATTTTAAATGTTAAACCTTATGTAAGTTTGCATCAAACCATAAAAAAGAAAAAAAAAATCCTTTTCTTAACAATGAAATGCTTAGTAACACATCATTTAAGTAACAAAAACAGTATGGTAGAAACCAATAATGTAGTGTTCACATCACACTGTAAGTTTGAAAAATTGATCCTGTTTTGCATCAAGTTTGGGTGACCCAGAAATTGAATTCATAACATTTGAAGCCAAACATGTAGATATTGTGTAGAATACAATTGTACAAGTGAATCAGATGATATTGAAGTAATAATTTTTCTGACATATCAGAAGAAGTATATATTCCTATATTCTTCAAATAATTAATTGATCGATTGATTGGGATTTAACGCCGTTTTTAACAATTTCTCAGTTATATCACGGCGGCCAGTTCACCTACTCATGCATTTCCTGGTTTTCTCACATGAGTACTCCACACAACAATCTTCCCAAGCAACTGCCTGCTTTTCCACATAGACTTAGCCCATTGGTGGAAGACGAATGACGCATGTCGCATTGACTTTTGTCAATCCTCGGAAGAAAGTTGGCCGAGCCGGGATTTGAACTCACAACCCCTGGATTGACAGCCCGCGTCGCTACCGAGGCTCAGCATTCAAATAATTAAAGACACAAACGATGAGAAAATCAAAAGGATTGAAGAATAACTACAACAATGTAGTTTAGGTTATGACAGTGAACTTAGTTTAATGTCTGTTCATAATGACTATGAACTTGCTACAGCTGTGTCATCTGAAGATGACATCCCATTATCTAAACTCTCAAAAGAAAATGTTGAATGAAACTTACTAAGAATCAAGTTTATCCAATTGTATTCTTCCAAAAAGAAAAAGAATAGAAACAATAGGTGCAAACTGAATTGAGTAGAAAGGTGTATGACATTAGGAAAATTTAATCTAATTGATAAAACAGTTTCACCAAATGAAATGGAGCTCAGTTACTGTTATAAAGTAGAAAGGGGATCTAATAGTAAAGTAACTGACAAAACACTAATGGCCCAAGTTGAAGAAATTGTTCCAACTATTGTTGAGAGTGAATAACAACAGTACATTGATTTTGAAAATGAAGATATAGTTGAAGACATTAACATGGAAGACTGCAATGTTAGTAGCTGATCAGAGTGAAATACAATTTGAAAATCATGGATCAGGGTTTGGGCATGGCTGCAGAAATTATTGTAGAAGGGTCTATGTAGAAGCTATGGGGTTAGCATTACAATTGACTTAGCAGGTTAGTGTCAGGATAAATGGACCAGTAGTACTGGTAACTTACCCAGGAAATGATGTGATATAACTGAAAAATTGTTGATAGCAGCATTAAACACCAAAACAATTGGAAGGAGATGCAATATGACAAAGGCAGTTTCTTTTTAAGTATTCTGCTCCACAGAAGGAGAAAGTAATAAACAGTCCAGTTCCATTAGTCAGAAATGAGTTAATTCATTTATGTGGATTTTGTCATTAAAGGTACAAATATTAGGGTTTGCGAGACATTTTTTCTCCGAACTTTTAATATTTCTCCTCAGAAAGTTCACATAGCCTTTAAAAATGCCCAAATCATTATTCAAACTGTAGAGTCACACACAGAAGGACAATTATTATGTCCATGGCAAGTAGTCAAATTAGTGTGTACACAACTAATTTGTAAGAACTGCATGTCATAAAAATCCAAACCATGCTTAAGCCCAAGTCCATCCGACCGCCCGTACTAAAATTTGGCCAATCCGTGGTCAGATCTGTGTTGGGTCCGGGATAGTCCTGGATGGTCTGTCATGGTCAGGGATACCTCCCTGGCAATTTTAAACTCTTTAAAATTGCCGTGGTCATCCAGGACTGGCCAGGAGGATTCTTTAATTCGGGGTAGTCCGAGACGGTCTGTGTAGCGACCGTGTTAGCTCCAGGAAGCTGCCGTGGTGGTACCTGGGTCAGATCCTTGTTGGCTCCGTGTTCATCCGTTGAGGTGCCTTGTTGGGTCCGGGGTGACGATGTTTTGCGACTTAATTTCACCCAGGATCATCCCGGATCAAGATATCTATTGATCCGGGGTGTACCGTGTTGCTCTGTGTTGAGTCCGGCTTACGTGTGACTGTAGCTTTAGGAAATGAACTTGTCATATTTTTTTTACTTCAAGTCTGTTTCCAAAATACTAATTTTTTTTATCAGGATTAAGAAAGGAACAAGATTTTTGGACAGAGTCAAAATAGAATCTTACAATTCCAATATAGCAGAAATTTAGTATGATAACAATGGTCCAGTAGACTCAGTGGTTAAGAAGTCAAACACTGTTCTGAATGTGATTGTGAAAGATATTGAGCTAAATATATTGCAAAAGGACTACTCCATGATTACATTTGAAAAGTACAAAGAGCTCATTTCCTTATGTAGGTAGGGTGTGATCCCTCATTCCCATTACATCGTTCTATGCAGTCATTTCTCATGAGATTCCCAACTAATTCATATTAAGGCTATTTTGTTACCAATATGTACTTAAACAATCCTACAACAGTTTCTGTTTGTTGTAATAATGTACTTTTGTTACAATGATATGCTCACAAATATGTTGGGAATAAATAAGTTAACAACATAACTATTTGACTCTTTGCTCCGTAGTTATTTTCTTGAACAGTCCACCAAATCGAAAGCATTAATTCACAACTTATCATTAATGGGTGAATTATGTTCACATTAACTGGCAGAGTTGAAAATCTGTGAAGGAAAGGTTCAGATTGCTCGTTACGAGCGATCTTAAATTTCCTTCACTGTTCCCAAAGGCCTTCTTATCCTACAACTATTCCTACATTGCTTCCAAATGCCTGCTTTATTGGATGCGAGGAAATGCGGTTTTATGGAGCAGTGAATAAATAGTTTGAGAGCCATTTTATCAAACATTTTATGATAAATATTGGTAATCCTGCTCCATAGTCATTTTCTTGGACTGTACTAACTTGGAAGCATCAAGTCACCACTTATCAGTAATTAATGAACAATGGTTACATTTACTGTCAGTGTGACAAACAGTACAGGAAGATTTCAGATTGCTTGCTACACTGTTTTCAAAGGCATACTGTATTGGGTACCAGAAAAGGCAGTTTATGTAGCAAAGATTTAATATATTTTTTTTTGATGTATAGCATTTTGTTTGAATAGGCAAAATAAAGTTATATAATTATCAAAAGATTGAAATTTTAACTCTTCCTGCACCCATTTCCACTCTGTCATTAAATATAAACATAATTTAGACATTACTGATAAGTGGCAAATAAATGCTTTCAATTAAGAAAGAGTCCAAGAAAACTCTTATGGAGCATGTTCTATTTATTGCATTGTTTAAACTTCAAAATAACTTCTAAATTAAATTGGTGAAATATATCTTACTTGACTTAGTATAGGTTTTACATAAAAAAAGATCAACATTTCATTAATTTTAAGTGCAAAACTATGTCTAACTTGACTTAGGTTTAGTTTTGCGCTGAGTTTTTTTCAACAAATTATTGATTTTCAGTGCAAAACTATGTCTAACTTGACTTAAGTTTAGTTTTGCGCTAAGTTTTTTTCAACAAATCATTGATTTTCAGTGCAAAACTATTGTTAACTCAAATAATTGATTTTAAACTATTAAGAAAGAGTTTCAGATTAAAAAGAATATGATCATTAGTTTTGAAACATTTATCAGCATATAGAACAGAAAAAATATCTACAAAATATCAAAAGGGAAAACATGTAAACAGTTTTTTCACTCTCCTGTAAAAAAATTGAAAATAGAGTTAGCCTAGTATTGCGCTGAGCCATCGATATGCAACTGATTTGTTTTGAACAATACAACCTTAGATTCTCCTATTTAAAGGCGTCTATTTATTTATAACTGTCTCCGTGATTGTGTGGCAAAGCATTCCAAAAAATTAACCCCTTACCATTAGAATGATAGTAAAATGAGAACAACAACTGCATACGGTTGGTCGGGATATATAGGGGAAAATAAAAAATATTATCCCTTATTTTGACCTCTGCCTCTTTCCTTCTTTTTAGGCACAGGTAACACAGTCAAGAAAGCTCTAGAAGTACTCAAAGAAAACAAAGTGCCTGAGAAAAACATCATCCTTCTGAATCTCTTCATCACACCACAAGGTAATTTAACCCTTTCCCACATACAACAATTCTGCAGCAGATGACTTTCAAACATATTGACAAAAACATGAAAAATCTCAATAAATGAGAGGTTAACTATAAAACAGAGTTGAAAACATTGTGGCAAAAGGATAAATTGCTAGTTTTGATTCGGAAAGGTTTAATGTTTCTTTTATAGGGACTAGCCTAGCCCGGTAGCTCAGTTGATACGACAAGGGCTCTCAGACAAGAGGTTATAATTTTGAGCCCCAGCGTCATTATTCCTCCACCAAAAGGCTATTGGTCTAAAGTGGAAGCATCCAGTTGCTTGGAAAGACTGTTGTAAGGTGGACTGGTATGAGAAAGCATGGCAACACATGGAAAGGTGAACTGGCTGCCGTGATATGACTGAAATATTGTTGAAAATGACATTAAATTCCAAATCAATCAATAAAACCCACATACAACACATCTGCGAGACGAATTTGAATCTGAGTTTTCTTGATACAGACAACATTTTATAGCCAACAGGAAAATAGATTAGGTAGCAGTGTCTCCTGAAATGCCTGTCATAGAGCAGTACTTTGTCTTTGGAGCATCAATGACAGGCAGTATCCAATCTAATTTGTAGTTTGGACAGATCTTATTTGATCTTCATCAAACTTGCTGTGAATGTTTATAAGCAAAGTATCTCAATCAAATTAGGTTTCCAGCCCGATGGTTACTAAACAACCATTTCCAAGGAGTGCCAACATTATTGATGCATGTCTGACCCCATAACAGAGCTCCAGATAAGGAGGAGTTTACAGCTCTTTTCCCCACAATATCTCTCTTATCATCCAACTAGGTAACTTTGTTGTTCCATATTGAAATCAACATCTGCAGCAGACGACTTTGAAATGATCAGGTCCAAATAATAGAAAATCGCTATAAATAATAGTATGATTATTGAAAAGAATTGAAATCATTGTGGCAAATGGAGAAATTGCTCATCATGAGCAATTTCTCCTTTTGCCACAATGTTTTCAAAAGTCGTCTGCTGCAGAGGCGCCAGAAAGCGTCTCTATGTGGGAAAGGGTTAAGGAAATCTCAGTATAATTCTGTTTCTTTTTTTTACAGCTGCAGAGTTAATAGTGAACATATTCCCCGAAATGACAATCTTGACGTCTGAGGTTCATCCCATTGCACCGAATCACTTTGGACAGAAATACTTTGGCACAGCATGATACGTTTACTTGAATATGATCAAATCAAGACATTTGTACTAAAATATCCAAATGCTGACCTTTTCATCTTTTTCTTTGATATGAAATATTTATAATTTGATTCCACCATCGATACTTAGTGTTAAGTCATGCTTAAAAACTTAACATATTTCATAATTTATGATTCCCTAATAAAAATGCCAAAATTGTTAATTTTTATTCAAAGTAATGTTTAATAATCAGAAGGGTACCTATTTATGTCAACTTATTCAGTTACTTAAATACATTCCAACATTCATGTTTTAAAAAATATAAGGGAAACGAAAAAAATGAAATATGTTTTAAGTATTTAACCCTTTCCCTCATATAGAAAACATAGTGACAAAAGAAGAAATTTCTCAAAACGAGCAATTTCTCTTTTGCCACACTGTTTTCGACTTTTAGTCATAGGTTATCCATTCAATTATAGAGATTTTCTATTTTTTGACAAAATATGTTCAAAGTCGTCTGCTGCATACAACAATGTATGAGGGAAAGGGTTAAGTATTACTTGGTGCTAAGTAAGGTTGGAAGAATTGGACCCTGCATCTAAAAACATTTGAAAATAACCCTATTCCACACCTGCAGACACATGTTGACGTAACTGCAGCAGATGGCTTTTGAAAACAGTTTGGTTAAAGGGTAGATTAGAAAGTTGTCCGCTGCAGAGACGTCAGAAAGTGTCTATTTGTGGGAAAGGGTTAATGTCTTTACTTCAATGCTTTTGTTTGCAAATGACATGTTTTGTTGGGTTGTATTATTATACAAATTTTGATAATGTGATGTTTTTATTTGAAATACCAACTAGATTTTAGCTCACCTGAGCACGGAATGCACAATGTGAGATATTGTGATCTCCCTGTGTCCGTCGTTGTCATAGGCATCAACAGTTTCTTTAGATAACATCTACAACTCTGGTTGACATGGCATCAAAAGAAGGGAAACAACTGGTCTGATTTCAGACAAATGTTCCTTACATGTCCCTCTACCAAAAGTGTTCAATTAATTTGATCAGCCAGAAAACATGGCCCCTTTTGGTTTGGGATGGTTTCCACTATATGCCTTTTTTGCAAATATGAATGTTTACTTTTCTGGAAGAACTGATCCGATCAAAAATAATTGAACAGAAATACTCCTTGGGTGAATCTCTACAAAGTTTGTTCCAACCTTCTTGATTGGCCCAAATACATGGCTTCCTGGGCTTTAGTGCAACCAATGAAAAGCTTCTCACCTGAACTGTTTGGTACTCTTTTAAAATGATTTTACATGTTAATTCAAAATAATTTGCTGGGTCAAAAACGTGGCGCCTCCACGATGGGACAGGTTTTCCTTATTTGCTTAAAATTTGTTAAAATTAAAAGTGCTTAACCCCTTTTCACATACTGGCGCTCTCTGAACCCTCTGCTGTTGACAACTTTTGTAACCATTATGGTAAAAGGAGAAATTGCATATAATGAACCCTGTGTTTTCAACTTTTTTAATAATGGTTGTTTTCATTTATAGAGTGTTTCCATATTTTGGCTGAATGTTTTCAAAGACTGCTGCAGATTTGTTCAATGAAGGAAAGGGGGGTTAAGATAACATTATGGACATTAAACAAATGACAACGCATGTGTTCAAGATTGAAGATTAAACCTTCATTACGTTCATTTATAATATTTACATGGATATTAGCCATTTCCCACCTGAAGACGCAGATGACTTTGAAAATGTTTAGACGTAAAGTTGGAATATTATTCTTGAGTAGTTAAAAATATTGTTGCAAGTAGGAAAGGGTTAAATTAAAGTTATGGATATAAATGATCAAATGACAACGCATTTGTTCAAGGTTAACCATTACGGTTTCATCACGTTAATTTATAACATTAATTAACAATGGAATAATAATGACTATTTCAGAGGTTAACCCTCGTATAGACGCTTTCTGATGTCTCTGCAGCAGACAGCTTTTTGAAAACATGGCAACAAAAGAAGAAATTGCTCAAAACAAGCAATTTCTACTTTTGTCACCATGGTTTTAACCCCATTCAATTATTGTACTTTCATTTAAAGGGTAGTTCTATTTCATGTATGTTTTCGAAATCGTCTGCTGCCGATTTGTAATATCGGAAAAGGTTAAGGTTGGTTTTCATTGAGCTCATTTATCTTTATTCATAAACATCATACTGGATTATTCTAGAGTATTGACTGTTTATTATGGTAGGCGTAAGATAAAGATGTATCTTTGTATGGTATTGCCACTCATAGTGTTAACCCTTTCCCTCATATAGACGCTTTCTGACGCCTCTGCAACAGACAGCTTTTGCAAAAGAAGAAATTGCTCCTTTTGACACAATGTTTTCCACTTTTAGTCATAGGTTATCCATTCAATTATAGAGATTTTCTATTTTTTAACAAAAAATATTCAAAGCTTGCTGCAGAATTGTTGTATGAGGGAAAGGGTTATCCACCTTTCCCACATCCAACAAATCAGACGACTTTGAACAATTATTGGCAAAAACATTGAAAAATCTGCATACATATTAGTTTATAAATAAATAGAGTTGAAAACATTGCGGCAAAAGGAGAAATTGCATATCTTGAGCAATTTCTTCATATACCACAGTGCTTTCAAAAGTCGTCTGCTGCATAGGCATCAGAAAGCATCTGTATGTGGCAAACAGTTAAATACTAGAAGTAGAAAAAACAATCTACATAAGATTCAAAAGTGTTTTATCATATTACATTCAATAAATTGTTCTGAGGGATATGTTTACTAAGTGGTTCTTAGTAAGTATTATATATGGTAGATATGGACCTCAACGAATTTGAGCTGGCTCCTGTGTATTGGGTTCCTAGATTAAACTTAAGCATGAATATTTGAATAATTTTGTTTTGTGTTGGCTTAAAATATTGAACAAAGTTTTCATGTACATAGACACAATAAAAATGAAAAAAGAAGGAAGCTTGTTTCATAGATTGCTTAATCCAAAGGCTTCACCCTTTCAGAATCAGAAAGGGGGTAAAGTGGCCTCTACAAAAATTGTTCAAACCATATTGACTGGTTGAAAAACATGGCAGCCGTACTGCATCAGAAAATGGGCTAATTGTACCTCAAAGGTCAAGGTCACAATTAGAGATCAAAGGTCAAAATGAGTACTGTTTGATAGGACTGTACCTTGTCCGGCTCACATCTCAACCATGCATCATAGGATTTCCAATATTACGGGGCACACATGTGGCACACAAGCCTTTACCCCAAAGATCAAGGTCACACTAAGAGGTCAAAGGTCGAAATGAAAAACCATGCATCATAGAATTCCAAAGTTATTGGGCACACATGTCCACCATGATAAGGTGAAATGTGGCGTACAAGACACAGGCCTATACCTCAAAGGTCAAGGTCACACTAAGAGGTCAAAGGTCGAAATGAGAAATGTTTGATAGGACTGTATCCAAAATGTATGCAGTGCATTGCTGTTTTTGTCCAAAAATGCACATACAATATGTACCGTCTTCGTCCGGAAGGGGGTTTGTTTTGCTTGCAATACAACATTATTTAGTTTTCATACATAATCACTTGCAGACATATTTTGACGTATCTGTAGCAAACTACCTTTGAAAACATTGTGGCAAAGAACAAATGGCTCAGAATGCACAATTTCCCCTTTTGCCACAATGTTTTCAACTCTTATAATTATGCCCCCTTCCAAGTATATTTAGTTGCTCCTGTTGGTTAGTCCGTAGACCAAAGCTTGTCTGCTTGACAACTGAATTATGCTTGGACTAGCAGTTCTTAAACTTGGCATGATCAGTAAATCCCTTTTGGTTTTGAGGTCATCCAGTCAAAGGTCAAGGTCACAATGACTTTGAATACAAAAAGTTGTCCGATTGATAAATGCAGATAGCTTGGGCTTAAAGGTCCTCACATTTGGCAGGGTTGAGCATGACCAAATCTTGATTTTGTGGTCATCCATTTAATTGATTGGTCGCCTGAGTTATGCCAACCATATAGTGATTATAGTCCATCACAATAACTCATTTTGCAGTCTGGTAAGCTAAAACAAGTTTTAAAAAAGATTTCCCTTTAATTTGACCTAGTGACCTTGGTTTTGATTGGACATGACCCATATTGACACTTGGTCTAGATATCATCAAAAACATCTTTCCGGCATGCTCAAGTTAAACATGGGGCTTCCAGAGTGTTAACCGTTTCCTTCAATTAGGCCTAGTGACCTAGTTTTTTACTGGAAATGACCAATATTCATACTTTACCTAGATATCATCTTAATACCCATTCTGACAATATTTCAACATGCTCAAGTTATAAATACTGCTTCCTTCAATTAGACCTAGTGACCTAGTTTTTGATCTGACATGACCAATATTTGAACTTCGCCTGGATATTATTCAGACAATTAGTCTGACAAGACTTCAACATGCTCAAGTTTAAAATGCATGTTAACAAAATGTTTCTTCAATTTGGACTAGTGACTTAGTTTTTGACCCGACATGACCCATGTTCGACCTAGGCCTACATATTATAAAGACAAACATTCTGACAGTTTCAATATGCACTAGATAAAAATGCTGCGTTTAGAGTGTTTATAAGATTTTCCTTCAATTTTACCTAATGACCAACCGGTATATCCAAACTTCGCCTGGATATCATCCAGACAATTAGTCGACAAGACTTCAACATGCTCAAATTTAAAATGCGTGTTAACAAAATGTTGCTTCAATTTGGACAAGTGACTTAGTTTTTGACCCATTTTCGATCTAGGCCTAGGTATTATAAAGACAAACATTCTGATAAAGTTCCAAATATTTGATGGAGAAGTATGTTCTGATAAACCTTTATGAAGATAGGGTGCACAATGTTTGAACAACTTTTGACGATGCATGACACGGATGACAGACGAGGTGATCACAATAGCTATACTGTCATCCATACCTCAAATGATGATACCGCAGAAGATGATAAAAACTAAATGTTCTAGTAACATCTTCACACAAACAACCTGGAACGTTATTTAAATAATTTATTCATTGTACAATTGTGACATTTATAAACTATTTTCACTGAAAACCCCAAACAATGCATGGCTTTTCAAATCAAGAATTACATTAAAACAATTTCAAACTTCAAAATCATGATTTTTCACAACCTCATTATTGTGGTAGCAGATGTTGCTCATAATGAGCAACATCTCTTTCCACAATATATTCAGAATATGTATAATACTGTATTATACACATTACACCGTCATCTAAAACAACCAGAGGTTTTGAAGATTGAAGTCAAACTGATAATGCATTTTAACCCCTTCCTACATATATGCGCATCTGCACTAGAAGACAGTATGGCAGAAGAACCATTTGCTTATAAAGAACATTTTCCGCTTGTGTCACACTGTTTTCAATTCTGCTCTTTAACTTCATTTCCTTTTATTGAGATTTTCCATAGTTATGCCGAATTGTTTTCAAAGTAGTCTGCTGCAATTTTGTTGTATGTGGATAACCCTTACCCTCATATAGATGCTTTCTCAAGCCTCTCCAGCAGACAACTTTTTGAAAACATGGCAACAAAAAAAGAAATTGCTTAAAACGAGAAATTTTTCCGATTGTCACCATGTTTTCAACCTCTATTCAATAATTGTATTTTCATTTAAAGGGAGGTTCCAAATGTTTTTGGGTGATTTTCAAAGCCGTCTGCTGCAGAGTTGTTGCATGTGGGAAAGGGTTAAGGGCTCAGCCATAAGAAAACTGACATATTGAGGTTTGACAATTATTGACAGTTATGATCAAAATGCATTTTAAGTAGTATTTATTGGGGCATATCTACAGAAATTTCAGGATTTAGTTGGGGTTTTAACCCATTACTTCGCATGGCTTTTCAAAGATCATCTGCTTTTAAATCATCAGACGAAAAATTTCACCAATCTAGAAAACAGAAAAAATTATATTGATAAAGAGTTGAAAATATTGCAATAAAAGGTGAAATTGCTTGTTTTGAGCAATTTCACCTTTTATTGCAATGTTTTCCAAAGTCGTCTGCAACAGCAGGCGTCAAATGTCGTCTGTGTGAAGCAATGGGTTAAAGCCATTTTCAAGAATTATTAAGGCACAGCAGCAGCCAGTTCACCTGATTGTGTATTTCCTGGCTTTCTCACACCAGCAGTCCTTCCAGGTATCTGGCTGCTTTTTGCCCATTGGTGGAAGATAATGATGCTCGTCACGTTGACTTTTGTCATATGTCAAATAAATGTTGGCCAAGCAACTCACAACACCTGGATTGACAGCATGTGTCTTGGTAGACTGATCTACCTAGGCTCGACAGAAATGTTCAGATACTAGACTGTTTAGATGGAAAGATATGGAAGATCTTGATCAGATTACACAGAGACAAATGCTATTTCCTGGTTTCAAATTTCATGAGGGCGACTTTCCTTTAACCCTTTCCCACTTACAGACGCAATTTGACACATCTGCAGCAAAATGACTTTTAAAACAATGTGGCAAAAGGATAAATTGCTGATAATGAGCAGTTTCTCATTTTGTCACAATCTTTACAACTCTATTCAATATTAAAAGTTTCCAATATAGAGAATTTTCCTATTCAATCTACATGTGTTCAAAGTCGTCTACTGCAGATTTGTTGTATGATGGAAACGGATAACGGACTGAATCATTACCTCTGTAAATTAAACTCTAATTAGCATACAAACAGAATTAACCCTTTCCCACATGCAAACATATCTTTACTCATCTACAGCAGACGACTTTTGAAAACATTGTAGCAAAAGTAGAAATTGTCCATATTTAGTAAATTCTTATTTTGCCACAAGTCCATTCAATAATTGTACTTTCACTTATAAATATTTTACAATGATGTTGTCTTTCCCTCATATAGATGCTTTCTGACGCCTCTGCAGCAGACAGCTTTTTGAAAACATAGTGAGAAAAGAAGAAATTGCTCAAAACGAGCAACTTCTCCTTTTAACACAATGTTTTCCCCTTATAGTCATAGGTTATCCATTCAATTATAGAGATTTTCTAGTTTTTGATAGAATGTGTTCAAAGTCGTCTGCTGCAGAATTGCCGTATGAGGGAAAGGGTTAAGGTAGGTCTGCTGTAGATTTTTTGTAGGTGGGAAAGGGTTGAGATCATTAAAATTCTATATAAACATACATGTATGATACCCTGATTGTATATTGTGCTTAACATAAACTTTGTGACATTTTAATTTTGAATTTTTACACTCAAACATGTGAAAAGAAAACAAAGAGGAACATTCACTTCATCACATCCACATGCACAACAAAACATATAAAGATTACTGTAAATGATAATTTTTAATTTCATTTAACCCTTTCCCACCTGTAGACGCATCTGCAGCAGACGAATTTTGAAACATTGTGGCAAAAGGAGAAATTGCTCGTTTGAGAAATTGAATATATTGTGGCAAAAGGAGAAATTGCTCGTTTGAGCAATTTCTCATTTTGCCACAATATATTCAATTTTTTTTCAGTAATCATACCTTCATTTATAGAGGATTCACATGGTTTTTTTTTTAAACGTTTTCAAGTCGTTTGCTGCAGATTTGTTGCATGTGGGAAAGGGATAATATGTGCTAATTTAACTCTTTCCACCTTTAAGACACATCCTACTACATACAGATTTTGGTAACATTGTAGCAAAAGGAGAAATTCATCATACTGAGCCAGTCATACTTTTGTCACAATGTTTTCAATTCCATTCAATAATTATACTTTCACTTAGATCTATGGATATTTTACCATGATGTTTTATCCCTTTCCCACATACAACAAATCTACAGCAGACGACTTTAAAAATGTCTACTCAAAAATATGGAAATTCTTTATTATTGCAGGTAAAATTACTGAAAAAAGTTGAAAAATTTGTGGCAAAAGGAGAAATTGCTCGTTTTGAGCAATTTCTCCTTTTGTCAGAATGTTTTCAAAAGTCGTCTGCTGCAGATGCGACAGAATGCGTCTGCTGTAGATTTGATATAATTATGCAGGCAAGGTTTAAAATAAGAAAAAACAAATATGTTGTAAGTTGTGCTTTATGTAAAATTTGTGACATTTAAATTTTGAATTTTACGCTCATCCATGTGTAAGAGAAAATGAGAGAAACATTTAATCTATATAATCTACAAAACTTCAATTTTATCTTATATGTATTTAATTAACACTTTCACACTTGCAGTAGATGAATTTTGAGAACATAGTGACAAAAGGTGAAATTGCTTATTAAGGGAATTTTCTCCTTTTGCCACAATATTTTCAAGTCTTTCCAATAATTATACTTTCATTTATAGCCATTTTCCACATTTTCTCCTAGATCTAAATCATCTTCTGCTGATTCCTCGTTTGTGGGAAAGGATTGAACAGGAATTGTAGCGGATAGCTATTTTAATCTTTTCCCTCATTATAGACACTTTTTGACGCCTCTGTATCAGACGACTTTTGAAAACATTTTGACAAAAGGAGAAATTGCTCAAAACGAGCAATTTCTCCTTTTGCCACAATGTTTTCAACTCTGTTCATTTCTTATACTTTCATTTATAGAAAGCTTCCATAGCTTTTCCTTGATGTTTTCAAAGTTGTCTGCTGCAGATAAGCTGTAAGTGGGAAAGTGCCGAATTGTTTAAAGTAGACTCCTCCATGTTCAAAACTCGGACAACTTTATTTTCATCTGATAGGATTTTTGGAATATTTTTATAACTCACAGCCAAACAATGCAGATTTCAGGTGAGACAGCTCGTTACGAGATTCACCTGAATCTGTATTGTTTGCAAAAAGCTCAATATTGCCTTTGGCGCTGAAAGAGTTAAAAATCAACAGAGTAACCAGAAATATGTCTACAGGAAGTTACATGTAATGTTAAGAAAAAAAGAAGCGTTAAACAAGCAACATTACAGTTTGGAATGTTGGGCAATTACATTTTGCAAAACATGTATCAAAGCTTTTGATTAAACTTGGTAAATTCAGAATTGTATGAGTTATGTCTATCAATATGGGGTATTAATCCCCCTTTCCCACATACAACAAATCTGGAGCAGACTACTTTAAAAACATATATGCAAAAACCTAGAGCAATTGTTGTCAAAGTGTTTTCAAAATGAGGCATCAGAAAGCATCTCTATACGTGGTAAAGGGTTAATACATCTGTGTAAGGTGAGTCTGTGTATCATCAGAGCCTCCACTGTCTATTAATTAACCTTTTCCTCATAAAGACGCTTTCTGGCACCTCTGAAGCAGACGGCTTTTTGAAAACATAGTGACAAAAGAAGAAATTGCTCAAAACGAGCAATTTCTCCTTTTGCAACAATGTTTTCCACTTTAAGTCATAGGTTATCCATTCAATTAGAGATTTTCTGTTTTTTGACAAAACATGTTCAAAGTCGTCTGCTGCAGAATTGTCGTATGAGGGAAAGGGTTAAATATAAATAAGCAGGTGCTTGTTTCTCTATCCAATGAAATCAAATATCTTCTAAAACTTGTAAAATTATGTGGATTATTTCCCCTGTTGATACCTAAATTTTGTTGGCGAGAATATGATTGGCTGATGCAAAAGTCAATCTGGGATGATCTATAATAGGTAGTCGTCAGATCTATATGAGTGTTTGCTAATCAGCAAAAGTTGAGGTCTGGTTAAAAGGTGATTGGGATTAACATGAACTAATGAATATCTTTCCCAGTTGTGTTGGGTAACTTTATTGCAGTCAGTCCCCCTGCATCAAAGTTTCGGTCTGGTTTAACCCTTTCCCTCATATAGACACTTTCTGACGCCTCTGCAGCAGACGGCTTTTTGAAAACAGTGACAAAAGAAGAAATTGCTCAAAACGAGCAATTTCTCCTTTTGCCACGATGTTTTCAACTTTTAGTCATAGGTTATCCATTCAATTATAGAGGTTTTCTAATTTTTGACAAAATATGTTCAAAGGTGTCTGCTGCAGAATTGTCATATGAGGGAAAGGGTTAAAGGATATTTTGGGTTAAGTATGAACTAATGAATATCTTTCCCTGTTGTGTTGGGTAACTTTATTGCTGTCAGTCCCCCTATGGTTAGAAGTATAGCCACCATTATCATAGGTACAGCACAGTGGACGTCCACCAGCATACCAAATACAAGATTGCCACAGATAGCTGCTATACGTCCAAGTCCCGATTGCAAACCAAAGGCGGTAGACCTGAAATAACACGTACGGATACACTTAACCCTTTCCCACATAGTAGTAACTATATAACTAATTTGCTGCAGATGACAAAGAAACTATTGAAAATCTCTATGAATAAAAGTATGATTATTGAAAAGAGTTTTAAACATTGTGGCAAATGGAAATCTCTCATTAAGGGCAATTTCTGTATTCGCCATAATGGTTTCAAAAGTATATCGCGAGGGCGTCAAAATGCATGTTGGAAAGGGTTAAATAATAAGTTTCTGAAGAATTGCAGGCAATACAGAATTTCCTAAAGGAGATCTTGCAATGAGGCGAAAATTTCCTGATTAGATTTTTCCTTACATGTTTATAATATTGGTCTCATCCATGTTTTAAAATGTGTTTATATCATGGCAAATATAATCCTCTATAGACAATAGCTCTCTTAGACAACTGCATTTCTTAGTCTAGCTTTTTAAAGTATTGAAAAGTTGATATTAGACTTTCTTTGGTAATTCTTAGGAGAAAAAGAAATAAACTCACCTTACTACAGTGGGAAAAAGCTATGCCTGCAAAACATACGGTTCTTTTGTAACTCAAAGGAGAAAAAGAAGCAAACTCACCTGACTGCAGTGGGGAAAAGCTCTGCCTGCAGAACATCAATTGCATTCCAGCCCACGGTGGTTACAGCACCAAACGCCATGGATATAGCCAGGCTTTCATATTTTGTGTGTACAAAGGGTAAAAAAAATACAGTAATGCCTGCAATCACCATGCTGGATGCTGCAAATGAATAAGCATACACATCTTTATTTCTAGTATCTAGGCCAATGGCCCATAATACAATACATGTATACAATAACGTATAACAAGTGAACATAGACTGGCAATAATACATGATGGCCCTGGATCGGTGACCTGATTTTTTTTTTACTTTCACTTTAGCCATATAAGCCCCGCCCCTTGGCGGCCATAGTTTTCCAACAATCAGCATGGCTTTGAGGAATCTGATAGAGGGTCACCCTTGGAACATTTCTGAAAAATTATTTGAAAAATGGCCTGTCACTTTCATAGGAGAAGATTTTTTAAGTTTTCAGTATAGCCATATAAGGCAAAATAGCCACGGCCTGTGGTTGCCATGTTTTTCTACCCATCAACATGGCTTGTAAGAATGTGATAGTGGGTAAACCTAGGAACATTTCTACAAAAATATTTGAAAATGGGCCAACCAGTTTAGGAGAAGAAAATGTTTTAAGTTTTTTTGTTTGGTTACCATGGAAACCAGAATTCTGCATGGATCCAGGAAATTTTAAGGAATTCTTGTGAAGACATTGAGAGGATGCTTTCTGTGAAGTTTCATCACAATTGACCCACTGGTTACAGAGGAGAAGATGATGACGCACGCCGGACAAAAGGCGATCACAATAACAGTTTCAAATCATATACATGTAATACATAATCAAGTTCCCTTATACAGGTATATGGGATTTTTGATGCCTTTGCAGAAGTTAACTTTTGAAAGTATGCTGTCATTTTTCATTTTTATGCCCCCGGAATCTCCGATTCGGTGGGCATATAGTTTTTGGCCTGTCTGTTGGTTGGTTGGTCTGTTGGTCTGTCTGTCTGTCTGCACAAAAAAAACTTTAACCTTGGCCATTACTTTTGAACCATAACAGGTACGGCTACCATATTTCACATGTGTATTCCTTGTGACATGACCTTTCTGTCAGTACCAACATTTTTGACCTTGCGACCTTGACCTTTGACCTAGAGGTTGCCATTCTCGAAAAAAACTTTAACCTTGGCCATTACTTTTGAACCATAACAGATACGGCTACCATATTTCACATGTGTATTCCTTGTGACATGACCTTTCTGTCAGTACCAACATTTTTGACCTTGCGACCTTGACCTTTGACCTAGATGTTGCCATACTAAAAAAAAACTTTAACCTTGGCCATTTCTTTTGAACCATAACAGGTACGGCTACCATATTTCACATGTGTATTCCTTGTGACATGACCTTTCTGTCAGTACCAACATTTTTGACCTTGCGACCTTGACCTTTGACCTAGATGTTGCCATTCTCGAAAAAAACTTTAACCTTGGCCATTACTTTTGAACCATAACAGATACGGCTACCATATTTCACATGTGTATTCCTTGTGACATGACCTTTCTGTCAGTACCAACATTTTTCACCTTGCGACCTTGACCTTGACCTAGATGTTGCCATTCTCGAAAAAAACCTTTAACCTTGGCCATTTCTTTTGAACCATAACAGGTATGGCTACCATATTTCACATGTGTATTCCTTGTGACATGACCTTTCTGTCAGTACCTTGCGACCTTGACCTTGACCTAGATGTTGCCATTCTCGAAAAAAACTTTAACCTTGGCCATTACTTTTGAACCATAACAGGTATGGCTACCATATTTCACATGTCAGTACCAACATTTTTGACCTTGCGACCTTGACCTTTGACCTAGATGTTGCCATTCTCGAAAAAAACTTTAACCTTGGCCATTACTTTTGAACCATAACAGATACGGCTACCATATTTCACATGTGTATTCCTTGTGACATGACCTTTCTGTCAGTACCAACATTTTTGACCTTGCGACCTTTACCTTTGACCTAGATGTTGCCATTCTCAATTTTTTTTTTAACCTTCCCCACTACTTTTGAACAATAACAGGTAATGCTACCATATTTCACATGTGTATACCTTGCGACCTTGACCTTTGACCTAGATGTTGCCATTGGGGGGCATCAGTGTTTCACAAACACATCTTGTTTTTCTTTGTTTTCAACTACATAGCCAATTAAGAGCTTTTTTAACCTGTGAGTTTAGCATATACTTGAAAATGTTGACCCAACCAGGCTCTTTGTATAAAATGCAGTTTGAGACATAATTATGCAGCAGACGTCATTTGAAACTATTGGGGCAAAAGGAGAAAGTGCTCTCATTTTCCACAATATTTTAACTTCTATTCAATAATTATACACTCATTTATAGAGATTTTCCTCTCTTTTTTTGGAGCCAAACTTCTTTTGTACGAAATTACTTTACAAATTACAAAAATAAAGAACAATTTCTATAAATTAAAGAATAATCATTGTTCATTATAAGCAAATTCTCCTTTTGCCACAATGTTTTCAACTAATTTCTAGAACTATTATTTAATATATAGAGATTTTCCATATATTTCCCACAAATGATATTAACCCTTTACCACATACAGATACATTCTGACACCTCTGCAGCAGACAACTTTTGAAAACATTGTTATAATAGTAGAAACTGCTCAATTTTATTCAATAATTAATTGAGGTCTTACATATTTTTGCTCAGATGTTTTCAAAGTCGTCTGCTGCAGATTTGTTGTAATTGGGAAAGGGTAAATAATTTAATAGAGTTGAAAACTTTGTGAAAAAGACTAAATTGCTAATTATAAGCAATTTCTCCTTTTGCCACAATATTTTCAACTGTTATTCTTTTATGTATAGACATTTTCCATATATTTCCCAAAATAATTTTAAACCTTTTTGCACCAAAAGAAGCATTTTAACCAATCTGCAGCGGATGACTTTTGAAAACATCGTGACAAAAGGAGAAATTGTTTAAAACGAGCAATTTCTCCTTTTGCCTCAATGTTTTCATTTTATTTTCAGTAATTATACCTACAATTATAGAGATTTTCCATACTCTTGAGTAGAAATGTTAAATGTTGTCTGCTGCAGATTTGCTGTATGTGGGAAAGGGTGAATGTTGTCTTCTGCAGATTTGTTGTATGTGGGCATGGGATAATCTAACATTGCTCATTAGTAATCATACCCAATAATGGTTTCCTGCCTATTTTATCCATTATAATTATGGTGATAATATTTCCTGGTAAGTTGGAGAGTGCCGTCATAAATTGTTCAAAGAAGACCCAGTCAGCCTGTATCCTCGTACAGTTAGCTGGACCCGCTGTACTGTTTGCTTCTACATGACTTTCTGTACAAACTGAACCCCCGGACTTTGCGACTCTCGCAAAGATATCGGGAAACCACATCCACAATCCGTAATACCTGAAATAGCAAAAGAAAACAAGAGTGTTCGGAGGAAATTATGTGTCACCTGGAAAAAAATCAACATATTAAACATTTCCCTCATACAGTTGTTTTCTGACGCTTCTGCAGCAGATGACTTTTGAAACATTGTGGCTAAAGGAGAAATTGCTCATAGATTGTCTGTTTATGGGAATGGGTTAAACTTACCATAACATGAACAACTCTTAACATGATCAACAGCAATACCATAATACAAGCAATTTCTCCTGTGGCAAAAGTGTTTTCAATTATAGAGAATTCCTACATTTTTGCCGAAAGTCAACTGCTGCAGATTTGTTGTATGTTGGGTAAAAGCCTTAAATTTTGAAAATATTTTTGTCTAAAGCTTAGATATTTTGTGTGTATCATTTTCTAGTGGTTCTCTATCAAAATTGTTCAAATTATGCCCCTGGGATAAAAACAGTAACAAAGAGCAATGACTCTGTAGTTAGCTAAAAAAGATTTATGGTTCTTATACACTGCACTTTCTCTCATTGTGCTCTACCATTGTATGAAGTTTTATCTAATTCCATCCTGTAGTTTTAAAGTTATTCTCCGGACAAGAAAACAGTAAGAAAAGTCAATAACTCTGTATATTTCAACTCTTTTTATATAACTCTTTTTTATAAATTAAACTGTATTAAATGTGAAAGGATGGAGCATGCTTACCCAAAGCTCAAAGTAAAGTTGATAACAAGCATGATGAGAGTTACTCTCAAAAGAGATTTTCCGAATAGTTTTCTAGTTTGCGACATAAGCTGAAAGTAGAAAAGAGTCAGTCAAGTGGATAAAGGCATCTTTGTGCAAAGAATTATATTTTCATTAAAATAAAAACTGCATGTTGCTTATCCCATGATGTGTTTTTTCATAAAACATATCACAATCGACCCATTGTGACGCATCTCTATCAGACGACAATTTACCCTTTACGACATACATACAGGTGTTTTCTGACAAACTTTGAAAACATTGCAGCAAAAGGAGATATTACCCCATTCTTAGCAATTTCTCTCTTTTTGCAGCAATGTTTTATAACTGTATTCAATGATTTTTGTTTTCATTTACAGAAATTGTCCATACTTTTGGAAATATGTTTTCAAAGTCTTCTGCTGCAGATTTTTTGCATGTGGGAAAGGGTTAACCTAGTTCTGACCTTAATGTGAAGAAATTTATTTTATTCTGATGTACATGTATTACTCACCTACTGCGGCCTTTGTGCATGTATACATGTATCATCATGACCTGGAAGTATTGCCCTTTAACCTTTTCAAAAATACAACAAATCTGCAGCAGACAACTTTGAAACCATTTCTATTGACTATTTAAATTAATGAAAGTACAATCATTGCCAAAAACTTTGAAAATTACTATAAACTAGAAATATCACTGAAGGTGATGAATACCCCCAGCTGGTGCCTGACAATATACATATGTTTGAGAAATTCAAGGGGCCATTACTCATTTAAAAATAATTCCAGTGCAACATGCCGACAATATGCACAACTAGGCTTGGTATCAATCATTCTTGTGAAGTTATATTGAATTCTGACCAAGGAATGCTGAGAAATAGTGTTAACAAGAACTGTCTACAGACCAACCGACAAGCGTGCCTCCTATAAAGGTATAATGAAAGTACATTGTATCTTTATGGAACAGGGTTGAAAACATTGTTGCAAAAGGAGAAACTGCTCCTCAGGAGCAATCACTGCTTTCCCACGATGTATTCCAGAGGCACCTGAAAGTGGAAAAATATTATTGAGTTATAAAAAGTGTGACTCACTGTTCTAACATTATCCATAAATGTAGAATTCTCTGAGTCTTCTTCAACAACATAATCATCATCATCCGGATCTGTAGTCAACACTACCTTAGAAAACTGGAAACAAGAACAAATCAAGCTTTAATCCTTACCCTCATATAGACGCTTTCTGACGCCTCTTCAGCAGACGGCTTTTTGAAAACATAGTAACAAAAGAAGAAATTGCACAAAACGTGCAATTTCTTCTTTTGTCACAATGTTTTCCACTTTTAGTCATAGGTAATCCATTCAATTATAGAGATTTTCCATTATTTTACGAAATATGTTCAAAGTCGTCTGCTGCAGAATTGTCGTATGAGCGAAAGGGTTAATCCTTACCCACATAAAACATATCTGAAGCAGGGGACTTTGAAAACATCAAGGTAAAAATAAAATAGTATGCAAAGCTTAATTTTTTTTTAAATTTAACCCTTTCCCTCATACAACATTTCTGCAGCAGACGACTTAGAACGTATTTTGTCAAAACATAGAAAATCTCCATAATTGAATGGATAACCTATGACGAAAAGTGGAAAACATTGTGGCAAAAGGAGAAATTGCACGATTTGTGTAATTTCTTCTTTTGTCACTATCTTTTCAAAAAGCTGTCTGCTGCAGAGGCATCAGAAAGCGTCTATATGAGGGAAAGGGTTAACCGTCCTATTCACACTAGTGAACCCATTTTGACATATCTGCAGCAGACAACTTTAAGAGAACATAGTGACAAAAAGAGAAATTGCTCATAATGAGGAATTTCTGCTTTATGTCACAATGTTTTCAACTGTTTTCAATAACTATACTTTCATCTATAGAGATTTTTCAATTTTTGTCTAGACCTTTACACAGTCTTCTGCTGCAGTTTTGCTATATGCGGGCAAAGGGTTAATAATTAACCCTTTCCCTCATATAAACGCTTTCTGACGCCTCTGCAGCAGACGACTTTTAGAAAACAAAGTGACAAAAGAAGAAATTGTACACAACTGCAATTTCTCCTTTTGCCATAATGTTTTCCACTTTTTGTCATAGGTTATCCATTCAATTATGGAGATACATTCAAAGTCGTCTGCTGCAGAATTGTCGTATGAAGGAAAGGGTTTAACACAATTCAAAATACTATGCTTAAGGAGCATTGTGAGCATATTTTACTTTTGCAACACAAAGAAGTGCCTGCTACATATGCCTAAAAATGTATCTGCTAATATGAAATTGTTAAATTGAGTAAAATGTAGCATAGCCTTCAAGGTAGAGTTCCTGCATAATGATCAAAAGGTCCAGGGTTCAAATCCTGTGAGACCTCTGGGATTACACCCATCCATTATAGGCAAGTAGTCACTGAATGCCCATTGAAGCAGACTTTGAGAGTGATTAACACTTTCCCTCATAAAGACACTTTTTGACGCCTCTGCTGCAGACAGCTTTTTGAAAACATAGTGACAAAAGAAGAAATTGCTCAAAACGAGCAATTTCTTCTTTTGTCACAATGCTTTCCACTTTTGGTCATAGGTTATCCATTTAATTATAGAGATTTTCCATTTTTTGACAAATATTTTCAAAGTCGTCTGCTGCATAATTGTCGTATTAGGGAAAGGGTTAACACTTTCCTACATACAATAAATCTGCAGCGGAGGACTTTGAAATCATCTAGGTAAAATTATTGAAAATCTCTATAAATAAAAATTAAATTATTGAAAAAGTTGAAAACGATGTGGCAAAGAACTAGTTTCACAATCTATGTAAAATATATGAGTTTAAGCTAAAATAAATATAAATTTATTTCAATGTTGTGAGGTCAACCAATAGGTAAATATTTTTTTTTTTAAAAATAGATCACCATTATTACATTTTTCAAACTTCTCAAAACTAGGCAATTAATTGACCCTTTCCCACATATAGACACCTTTTGACACATTGCTGCAGACAACTCATGAAAACAATGATGCAAAATGGAGAAATTGCTCTACTCTATTCAATCATAGTACATTGACTAGATTCATGTATACAAATATTTCATATTTTTTGCCTAGATAATTATGTTCAAAGTTGTCTGCTACAGATTAGTTGTATGTGGGAAAGGGTTAAAAGCATTACAATATCGTTTTTCAACCTGTCAAAGAAATAAAAATCAGCTTTGCAGACATCAAAATACTAACATGCAGGACATATTTTTTGATTAATCTCAATACAGTGTGGGAAAAGGAGAAACTGAACTATTGGGAGAAATTTCTCATTTTTCCCCAAACGCATTCAACTGTAATGGTGTCAAAAGTTGTCTGCAGCAGAGAAAGGGTTAACCCTTTCCCACATACAGCAAACCTGGAGCAGACGACTTTGAAAGCATGATGGCAAAAAAACAGAAAATCTCTATAAATGAAGGTAATTAATGCAAAAAGTTTAAGACATTGTGGCAAATGGAGAAATTGCCCGTTTTGAGCAATTTCTCCTTTTGCCACAATGTTTTCAAAAGTCGTCTGCTGCAAAGGCTTCAGAAAGCGTCTACATGAGGGGAAGGGTTAAGCTGTGTCCCATGACTTATCCCTTTTCCACTATTTTGATGCATCTACTGTAGACGAATATTGAAATTAATCTGGCAAAAGGAGAAATTGCTAATCAATGTTTTCAACTCTATCTAATAGAATGACATTCTTTGAAAGTACAGAATTTTCATATTTTTGCATGGATGTTTTAAAGTTTCCCCTTTCCCTCATACGACAATTCTGCAGCAGACAAAAATCTCTACAATTGAATGGATAACTAATCAATAATTATACTTTCATTTCAATAGTTTTCTATAGTTTTACCAAGATGTTTTCAAAAGTCGTCAGATTTTAAGTATTTTTGCCACTCTGCAAATCACATATTAAACTCCTTCTTCATGTATGTAAATATTAACCCTTTCCCTCATATGACAATTCTGCAGCAGACAACTAGAAATTCTCTATAATTGAATGGATAACCTATGACTAAAAGTGGAAAACATTGTGGCAAAAGGAGAAATTGCTCGTTTTGAGCTATTTCTTCTTTTGTCGCTATGTTTTCAAAAAGCCGTCTGCTGCAGAGGCGTCAGAAAGCGTCTATATGAGGGAAAGGGTTAACTAATTGATACTTACAGGTAAATGTTTATCACCGTTGTTAAACCTGTTGACCACAGACAAACTTTCCATAGCTCTTTCCGTCTTCCCTCGCTAAATGATAGGAAAGCAAATATGTGACAGAGTTTATTTACCGTTGACCTTTTGACACAAAATTCTATCCCAAGGGATGTTAACCCCTTCAACAAATCTGCAGCAGACGACTATTTAAAACCTTGTGGCAAAAGAAGAAATTGCTCAAGATGTTTTCAACTCTATTCAATAAGTATGTCTTAGTATAGGGAGATTTTCCATATTATTGTTGAGATGTTTTCAAAGTTGTATGCTGCAGATTTGTTGAATGTGGGAAAGGGTTAACGCACATGAAACCTCGAGGACTAAGAATTCTCATATTAAAAATTCAATGGTACATACATAATAAATTATATATACGATAGATTTAAAATATTAAACATTCACTGGTACATACATAATTAACTAGAACTATCACTGAAGATGATAAATACCCCCAAAACAGCACCTTGACTCAAAATATGGCTTCCGACCGACCGACCGATTGGTAGTCCTATCAAACAGTACTCATTTATACCTTTGACCATGACCTTGACCTTTGAGGTACAAGCCACCTCATCATGGTGAACATGTGTACCCAGTAACTTGAGTATCCTATGATGCATGGTTGAGATGTGGACCTGACAAGGTAGTCCTATCAAACAGTACTCATTTTGACCTTTGACCTCTGAGTGTGACCTTGACCTTTGAGGTACAAGCCACCTCATCATGGTGACAATGTGTGTCCAGTAACTTGAGAATCCTAAGATGCATGGTTGAGATGCGGGCCAGACAAGGTAGTCCTATCAAACAGTACTCTTTTGACCTTTAACCCTTTGACCTCTGAGTGTGACCTTGACCTTTGAGGTACAAGCCACCTCATCATTGTGACAATGTGTGTCCGGTAACTTGAGAATCCTAAGATGCATGGTTGAGATGCGGGCCGGACAAGGTAGTCCTATCAAACAGTACTCTTTTGACCTTTAACCCTTTGACCTCTGAGTGTGACCTTCACCTTTGAGGTACAAGCCATCTCATCATGGTGAACATGTGTGTGTCCAGTAACTTGAAAATCCTAAGATGCATGGTTGAGATGCGGACCGGACAAGGTACAGTCCTTTCAAATAGTACTCATTTCAACCTTTGACATGTAAGTGTGACCTTGACCTTTGAGGTACAGGCCTGGGCCTTGTGCGCGACACACCACCTCATCATGGTGAACGTTTGTGTCAAGTTTCTTTGAAATCCTATATTGCATGGTTGAAATGTGGGCCGGACAAGGTACAGTCCTTTCAAATAGTACTCATTTTAACCTTTGACATGTAAGTGTGACCTTGACATTTGAGGTACAGGCCTGGGTCTTGTGCGCGACACGCCACCTCATCATGGTGAACGTTTGTGCCAAGTTTCGTTCAAATCCTATGATGCATGGTTAAGATGCGGGCCGGACAAGGTTAGGTGGGCCTGACAGACAGACGGACAGACGTAAAAGGGCTATAACTCTGTAAAATAACATGCAATTGTAAGACCTTTAGGGTATGCACATCTCCTCTTGGTATAGAAGCTTCATGTAAATTTTTATTGAATTCCATCCAGTGGTTTGTAAGAAATAGGCCGGACAAAATATGGCTTCCGACCGACCGACCGACCGACCGACACAGTGACTCCTGTATACTCCCCCAAAACTTTGTTTTTTTTGGGTATAATTATATATATGATCGATTTAAAATATTAAACATTCAATGGTATATACATAATTAATTATATATACAATCAATTTAAAAGTCATGTCATTTCTCGTAAGTGATGTTCATTTCGGTAAAGGTAGCTGTGTTTATGGCGTTTAAACCCTTTCTCACATACAACAATTCTTCAGCAGACGACTTTGAAAACAAATAAGGACAAATGTAGAAAATCTCTATAAATAAAGGTTTAACTATAGAATAGAGTTTAAAACATTGTGGCAAAAGGTGGAATTGCTCTTGATAAGGTTAATTGCTCCTTATAATAATAATAAAGATTTTATTTAAAGAGGCAACCCAGTCTTCCCTATGGGCCTCTGTATCAAATATTTACACAATATACATTGTACAATATATACAAGGACAATACTTGTATTAAGCATTGACAATTAAGAAAAGGAAACACTTGAGTCAAATTAAAATAAAATTAATGCATTCTCATTTATGAAATAAAAAGTTACAACATAATTGGACATAAGAGGGATACTGTGTTTCGAAACAACCACTTTCCTCTACCGTATCAAGGCCTTTGCCATAGAGTAATACATTTACCAGGCCAGTACTTACAGAGGTCGAGACACTATAGCTCAGTTTGTAATTAATAGGGCTATCACTCAAGGGTCCTGAGTCAGCAATTAATTATTTCCGTTGAACAACAAAACTCAACTGAGACTAGTGTCGTTCGTCTTCCTTCCACCAATGGGCTAAAATATGGGGGAAAATAGGCAGCTGCCTTGGAAGAAGGTTGGGTGGAGTACTGGTGCGAGAACGCTAGTAAATACATGAACTGGAAGCTGTGAAATAACTTAAACATCAACCCTTTGACTGTGTAAGTGTTAGACACTAACTTATTTTATATACCGGACTCCTTAACCCTTTCCCTCATACGACAATTCTGAAGCAGACGACTTTGAACGTATTTTGTCAAAACATAGAAAATCTCCATAATTAAATGGATAACCTATGACAAAAAGTGGAAAACATTGTGTCAAAAGGAGAAATTGCACGTTTAGCGAAATTTCTTCTTTTGTCACTATGTTTTCAAAAAGCCGTCTGCTGCAGAGGCGTCAGAAAGCGTCTATATGAGGGAAAGGGTTAACTTTAAAATCAAGGTAAGACTGGAGTCAGGCGAAATCTAGCAAATTATGGGATAAAGGAATGAATATTCTGATACATTATGAATCTTGAAATAAAAGAGGAATTCTAGGAGTCCGAGCAGTATTTAAGGAGTGTCAGACTGCCGGACTCCTGTTAGTGTTGAACACAGTTTTCTGGAACCAATCTAAGAAGCCTGTGCCATCAGTATTGAGCTAGGCCTGACCAGGCTCTACACTGTTGGTTGCCCAACTCAACATTTTGATCTTGATACCCCTAAAATTGGCTATTCAAATTGCAAGGCTGGACAAAGTCCATTTTAATTTTTTTGTCTTGAAAGGGTTATACTTCAATCCATCATTACTTACAGAAAGAAGAAACTTTGGACTTTCTGGCATAAAAAAGAACATGAAAGCTGAGGTGAAGCTGGGTATGGTACAGATAGCCACAAATATTCTCCAGCTATCGTAGGTAAACTTCTCAGAAAAATAGCCCAGATCCGGATGGGGTATCACAATCCAAGCCAATCCTGGAACAAGAAAATACGTAAAATTAATGGATGTTCTTGAATTGGTAGTCTGGAGTGACCTGCCGCTACCATAACATCATAGGGTCAGACATACACTGCAGGACCGTTTGAACATGGTGTAGCAAGCAAAAGGCTATAAGAAAACCTTTTTGTGGACCAACCATCCCTCATACGACAATTCTGCAGCAGACGACTTTGTCGACAAATTTTGTCAAAAAATAGAAAATCTCTATAATTGAATGGATAACCAATGACTAAAAGTGGAAAACATTGTGGCAAAAGGAGAAATTGCTCGATTTGAGCAATTTCTTCTTTTGTCACTATGTTTTTAAAAAAGCCATCTGCTGCAGCGGTGTCAGAAAGCGTCTATATGGGGGACTCTGATAGTAGTGTGCATCAATATTTTTGTATTGATTCCAAACATCAAGCCTTAGTTGTATTGGTCAAAAAATCTATTGTGTATTTACTAATTCATTATATTGAGGGCTTGGCGTGAAACGGTTGTAACTAAAAACCTATTTTGAAAACCCTGGTTTAGGGGCAATTTTGACCCCTTTGTAAACAATGCAAATTTAGGTGCCATTGCTCAGAACGAGCAATGGCACCTAAATTTCCATTGTTTACCAAGAAAAATTATATAACGCTTATAAAGACTATTTGGCGAGGTGATTAACCTTGGTAAAAAAATACCGATTTTAGTTACAACCGTTTCACGCCAAGCCCTCGAATTATTATATGCTATAGCAATATATAAGGGGCGGTGACTAATCTTGTCGCCATTGTTGGTTCACGCCAGACATACTAATAGTAATTTACTATAGAACATCACATACCAGACAACGTGATTAACACACATCACATATAAACATCTAGTGTCTTTGTAGGGCCATATACCAGACTACAAAACGGGTTGAAAAATACCAAAGGACCATGATTTCATCAATCACAAGTGGTCACAAGTGTAAGCAAGACAGACATAAGACAGAGAAGTGATCCAGAGAAGTGATCCCTATGTGTACGCGGCACAGAAATGTTGAATATAAAATTTCTGATATTATGTCCATGTTGCCTTGTCGATAACCCTTTCTGAATTATAGACGCTTTCGAATGCATCTTGAGCAATTTTTCTTTTTGCCACTATGTTTTCAAATTTATTCAATAATTTATCTTTCATTTATAGAGATTTTCAATAAACATAACTTTTGCATAGACATTTTCAAAGTTGTCTACTTCAGATGTATTGTATGTGGGAAAGGACTAAGTAAAGTTCAAATTGTATATATTCTAATTGTGTTTTTATAGTGCTGTACATGGGTCAAGTGAAACATTTTCTAGGCTAACAAAAAACAAAAAACAAAAAAATTGTGATCCTTATCATTTAACATCGTACACCCTTTACATAATTTCAGGCTAAATAATTTTAAGGTTCTGTCATCTAACCTGCTTTCTGTAGAGGGTAAGCCAAGGGAGATTTCTACCAAACATTTTCAGAGAATTTTTTTTTTTTCATTTTACCTCCTTTCTGATGATCCCTCAGGCATCTATGTTTTTGAACCAATCAATATTGATTGAACAATTTTTGCAGAACACTTAAACATTTCTGCCATATAATCTTAAATCAGACAAACACTTTCTATGAAAAATTCAAAAGCAAATCTAAATGGATTGATTGACATAGACTTAGTCTTTTAAGAGGAAAATCTAAATGGATTGATTGATATAATCTCTGTCTGTCTGTCTCTTTCTTTCTTTCTCTTCTATCTCACTTTCTGTATGTGTGTCTCTGTCTATCTCTATCTCTATCTATCTCTATCTCTCTCCGCCTCCATCTCTCTTTCTCTATCTCTCAAAATACAATTTTATCTAATTAACCCTTTCCCTCATATGACAATTCTGCAGCAGACGACTTTGAACATATTTTGTCAAAAATTAGAAAATCTCTATAATTAAATGGATAACCAATGACTAAAAGAGGAAAACATTGTGGCAATGGAGAAATTGCACGTTTTGTGCAATTTCTTCTTTTGTCACTATGTTTTCAAAAAGCCGTCTGCTGCAGAGGCGTCTGAAAGCGTCTATATGAGGTAAAGGGTTAAATCTTCTTAAAAACTAACCTGCTGCTATGATATTTCCCATCATCCAGAAGGTAGCCAAGGCACTTATCATGGAGCCTCTTCTATATCGCGGAAGAAATTCAGTAAAGTAGGAAAATATCACAGGTATGCTTCCACCTACACTGTAAGAGATCATAAAATTTATAAACTAACCAACATGCTGCAGCAGACGGCTTTTCCAGCTGCTGAATTGTCATATGAGGGAAAGGGTTAATTAGATAAAATTGTATTTTGAGAGATAGAGAAAGAGAGATGGAGGAGGAGAGCGATAGATATAGAGAGAGACAGAGACACACATACAGAAAGTGAGAGACTTCTTCTTTTGTCACTATGTTTTCAAAAAGCCGTCTGCTGCAGAGGCGTCAGAAAGCGTCTATATGATGGAAAGGGTTAATGAAAACTGTCCAGAGGCCCACATGGAAGACTAAGAAAACCCAAATATGCTGCCTCTATAAATAAAGTCTTTATTATTATTATTATTATTATTATAATATAGAGGATATTTCATGAGTGTTTATTTATTATCACTTTTATTAAACAAGTTCACTAAGATAATATGCAGCGAGCATTGCAGACATTGAAATTTGCAGATTTTGGCTTTAAAGTGACTAACGTTATAACATCAAACCGCTGACATGATATCATTTTCATTGTTTGGTTTCAGCGATGTAACAAAGACTTGAGCGTAAGTCTGGAAACAAAACTAGTAGTGTCATATGATATTTATGTAATGGGATTTTTGACACTCACACAGAGGGCCCTATGTGATAAAATATCTTACCCGATACCACTTATAAACCTCAATATCAGGAAAAGCCAGAAGACTTGTGCAGTACTTGAGATCAGACCGCCCAGTCCATTCACAGCCAGCGAGCCCATCAATACAGATCTACGCCCAAACTTGTCAGCCATGGAGCCCCAAAAGTAACCTCCAACCATCATTCCTAGATTAACATGCAATGGCATTGTAAAGTCATCGGTACAGCTGGTTCATTATATCGCTTTCATACATATAGACACTTTCTGATGCCTCTGCAGCAGACGACTTAAGAAATGTCAACTTTTTCAGTAATTATACCATAATTAATAGAGATTTTCTATATTTTTGCATAACAGTTTTCGAAGTCGTCTGCTGCAGATTTGTTGTATGTGGAAGGGTTAAGGCTGTAGAAACGTTAACCCATTCCCAAATACAGTGAATCTGCAGCAGACAACTTAGAAAACACTTGGGCATAAACATGGAATATCTCTATAGATGAAGGTAAAATTAAGGAAAAAGTTTTACAACATTGTAGTTAGAGGAGAAATTGTTCTTTTTGAACAATTTCTATTTTTGTCACAATGTCAAATTACTGAAAAGGTTTAAAACCTTGTTGCAAGAGGAGAAATTGTTCTTTTTGAGCAATTTCTATTTTTCAAAAGTATACTGCTGCAAGTCTATAGGAGGGAAAAGCTTTAAACTTGATTCAATAAAAATATTTTTTTCACAGATTTGCCATATTCTACCAAGATGATATCAAAGACTTAAGTTGTGTACTGCAGATTTGTTGTATGCCGGAACATTTCCTGTTTCTCACAGAATTAATGGTGACATGAAAAAATGAATACGCAAATCCATAAAAATGCTAAATTTGTAGGAAAATATCGAAATAAAATGTTTTTCAGTTTTTTAACATTTGATTACATTGTTGGAAAAGGAGATATATTTTTATTTTTTAAATTTCTTTTCCCAAAACGTTTTCATTAGCCATCAGCTGTACAGTATTTAAAGGCATTTTTATCAGGTGAAGAGACCTCTGAACCTAAAACAGTTTAATCCTTTCCCTCTTGCAAGTACATTTTGATGCATCATCAGCAAACGCTTCCTTAAAGACATTGTGGCAAAAGAAGATATTGCACAAAATTAATTAATGTGCTGCAATGTTTGCATCTTTATTCAATAAATATGCTTTCAATTACAGAGATTTTTCATACTTTTAGCAGGATGTTTTTTAAAGTTGTTTTCTACAGAGTTGTCATATGAGGGTAAGGGTAAAAAAATGTTTACATCATGTAGGAAGTAAATTCTTACAATACACATTTTACTGTTTGTTTGAATGGTGATTTACACTGTTATATCACAGCAATTCCTTGGTTAATTACCAGTCGGCAAGTATATTTATCGTGACCATGATGCATTGATCGTCATGCTATCATCATAATACTGAGCGCCATGGAGCAATAACTACCATCTTCATTAATTTTAGTATGACCCAACCAGGATTGTTTGGTGTTTTACACTGCTTCCAACATTTATTTCAGTAATATCACTGTCGTCTGCTGCAGATTTGTTCGATGTGGGAAAGGGTTAAATCCCTCTTGATGTCGGCCTCCTGGATATATAACCAGTACTTATGTCAAGAGTTTCAGGTCCCACTTATTATCACAGAAGTCAACACCCAGAGACCTGTTGACCAAGAGATCCACACTCCATGTCTGAGACACTGTCTCCCACCTCTGAATCTTACCTCCAAATATAATGGCATTCAGCCATCCTTTATCTTGAGATGAGAGGTGAAGGTCACATTCAGCAGACGGCAGCATGAATGAGACGGACAAAACTTCGATAGCATCACTGGACACCGCCCAACCACATAGGGCCAAAAGGATGATGTGGAACTTTCCATAACCTGCAACAATTATATAATAAAGAAAACATTGTGGCAATAGGAGAAATTGTTATATTTAATGATTAAATTCTCATTGATGGAGATATTTTTCCATTTTTGACAAAATGACTGCTGCAGATTCATTCTATGTGGAAAGTTGGTGTAGCATTTCTGATTATTATACCTCACATGACTTTGTAATGTTAAATTCTCATATACTCATCATGGACAATTTCTTACTGTCTCATGCAGCAGAGGCGTCAGAAAGCGCCTATATGAGGGAAAGGGTTAATTAACAACATTTAACTTCCATTTATCAGAAGGACTCTTTTTGTCATACATTTCCAAGCAGAGGATTTCAAAGCATGATTATAAGTAAATGGTTAACCCTTTCCCTCATACAACAATTCTGCAGCAGACGACTTTGAACATATTTTGTCAAAAGTGGAAAATCTCTATAATTTGATGGATAAGCTATGACAAAAAGTGGAAAACATCGAGGCAAAAGGAGAAATTGCACGTTTTGTGCAATTTCTTCTTTTGTCACTATGTTTTCAAAAAGTCATCTGCAGCAGAGGCGTCAGAAAGCGTCTATATGAGGGAAAGGGTTAACCCTTTCGAACATACAATAAATCTGCGGCAGATGACTTTTAAAACATCTATGCAAAAATATGGACAATTTCTTCAAATAAAAGAATAATTATTGAATCGAGTTGAAAACATTGTGGCAAAAGGTGAAATTGCTTGTTATATATGCAATTTCATCTTTTGGCAAAATGTTTGCTACAATGTTTTCAAAAGTCATCTGCTGCAGAGGCATCGGAAAGGGTAAAAGTGATGTACAATTGATTGATTGATTGGGGTTTAACGCCGTTTAAACATTTTTACAGTCATATCAGTTCCCCATTCACCAGTTCCTGGTTTTCTCACACTAGTACTACACACAACAACCTTTCTAAGCAACTGGCTGCTTTTCCACATAGACTGTTAGTGGAAGACTAATGACGCTTATCACATTAACTTTTATCAAACGTCGGAAAGAAAGTTGGCCGAGCTGGGGTTCAAACTCACAGCCCCTGGATTGACAGCCCGCATCGCTACTGACAGCTACCGGGGCCCGGCAAGTGATGTACAATGAAATTGGGTAACTGTTTGAATGATAAAGTTTATACCTAAATGTTTCAGAGCATTTTCATAGGATATTTCTCCAGCATCCCCAATGTCTGAAAGTAGAAAAGCAAAATATGAATCAAGCTTAATAAAGAGTAATTCGAGGGCTTGGCGTGAAACGGTTGTAACTAAAATTGGTATTTTTTTACCTCGGTATGGCATTGCATTGTTTACCATCATTATTCTGTTACCCTTTGACACATTCAGATGCTTTCTGACAGAAGACTCTATTTGCAAAACATTGTTGTAAATGGAGAAATTGCTCATGATAAGATATGTCACCTTTCTTCACAATGTTTACATCTATAAAATAATATTAACCCTTTCCCTCATACGACAATTCATTCTGCAGCAGACGACTTTGAACATATTTTGTCAAAACATAGAAAATCTCTATAATTGAATGGATAACCTATGACTATAAGTGGAAAACATTGTGGCAAAAGGAGAAATTGCACGTTTTGTGCAATTTCTTCTTTTGTCACTATGTTTTCAAAAAGCCGTCTGCTGCCGAGGCGTCAAAAAGTGTCTATATGAGGGAAAGGGTTAATACATTAATTTTCAGAGATCTTGATATTCTTGTTCAAATGTTTTCAAGACAGTCTGGCTTCTCATGTGTTGCATTAAGGGAATGTTTTTAACTCTATCAAAAAATAATCCTTTTATTCATTGAGATTATTGGTTATTTTCGCCCAGATGTTTTCAAAGTTGTCTGCTGCAGATTTACTGTATGTGGGGCCGGGGGAACTAATTAAAAGTTATGACACAAATCAATATTAACCTTTTCCTTGATAATTAAAGGCAACTTTTCTGACCTCTTTTTCCGACCTCTTTTTTCTCATTGTTATCAACTATATATCAATATAAGGATTCTTTAACCCTTTCCCTCATATAGACACTTTCTGACTCCTCTGCAGGAGATGGCTTTTTGAAAACATAGTGACAAAAGAGGAAATTGCTCAAAACAAGCAATTTCTCCTTTTGCCAAAACGTTTTCAACTTTACTCAGTAAATATACCCTCATTTATAGGGATTTTCTATATTTTTGTATGAGGGAAACGGCTAATTGCAGAAGACAGCTTTTTGAAAACATGGTGACAAAAGAAGAAATTGCTCAAAACAAGTAATTTCTCCTTTTGCCACAATGTTTTTCCACTTTTAGTCAAGGTTATCCATTCAATTATAGAGATTTTTCTATTTTTTGGACAAAATATGTTCAAAGTCGTCTGCTGCAGATTTATTGTATGTGAGAAAGGGTTCAACTTTTTTTCTCTGAAGTTTAAAAAGCAAACAAGTCTAATAATAATAATAGATCAGCTAAATGAATACAAATGCAGAGCCAATGATACAACATGTATTTTATTTTTAAGCCTGACTTTTCAAAAGTCTTTTGCTTTACAATCCTCAAACGAACAATTTCAACTAGCTAGAAAACTGAAAGATTTACACTGATAAAGAGTTGAAAATATTGCAATAAAAGGTGAAATTGCTCGTTTTGAGCAATTTCACCCTTTAATGCAATGTTTTCAAAAGTCGTCTGCAACAACCTAATCTGCGTTTCTTGACATTCTTGCACCAGTTCTCAACACAAAATTCTTCCAAGGCAACCGACTCCCTTCCCAGTTAGACTATTTCACAATACAATGACTTTTTGTCAATCATGGACAGTTTTATCAAGGTTTCATGCATATACATGTACTGGTCATGAGATGAGATTATCCCTTTCTAAGGTCAATATCAGGTCTTATTATTAGGGGTGACTATTGAGCCCAAAAATCACTATTGCGATAGTATTGATTTTCAGAAAGTACCATTGCAATAGTTAAACTATTGCACAACTAATATTGTGATGCATTGCAATACTATTGCTTTTATTGAACTTTAAAAAAATAACTATTCTGAAGTATAATTACAAGGAATAAAAGTATCAAAAAGAGCATTTTATTGTTTATCTTTTATTTAAAAACTTAAAAAGAAACCCTTTGCTCTCAAAAAGAACTTAATTTTCCAGCTTACACATAAATAAGAAAATTTATCACTTTTCAGGCAACAAAATTTGTTCACAGACAAGTAACATGGTCTTTTCTCTAAGAAATAAAAGCATATCTGCATATTTAGATTCAATGTACTACATGAACCAATACTATCGATAGTTCCAACCACTATTGCGATAGTTATTGATCTTTAGTTTTACAATCGATGCATTACTATTGCCCTTGTCACTATTGCAATATATCGATAGTTTGAACTATCGCTACAGCCCTACTTATTATACTTCATGCGACTTTGTAATGTTAAATTCTCATATACTCATCATGGGCAATTTCTTACTGTCTCATGCTAACAGTAAGTTTTTGACCGGTTAACAGTATACTGTTACATGGCATGCGCGTTAACATGTTGGTTATGCATGTGCATGATGTCATTTCACATAATAACGTCACCTTTTAGACGCGCGTGCCATGTAACAGTATACTGTGAACTGGTATATTCATATGTGTATTCATATGTGTATGTTACATTGTAGTAGATCTGGTCCCATGTTCACCTCCCCTACAAAGGTACATAATAAATGTGTAATTTTGTTGGGTATAATAAGATAGATATTGCATGGCTTCCAGTGTGACAGTACATATTGTCAACATTCGGGTAAATACTGTTTACCTCAGCTTCGCCTCGGGTAACAGTATTTTCCTCATGTTGACAATATGTACTGTCACACTGGAAGCCATGCAATATTTATATAATACTTGTTGAACAATACCTTTATTAACCCTTTCCCACATACAACAAATATGCAGCAGACGACTTTCAAAACAATCATGCAAGAACATATAAAATCTCAAAAAATTAAAGTATAATTACTGGAAAAAGTTGAAAATATTGCGGCAAAAGGTGAAATTGCTCGTTATGAGCAATTTCTCCTTTTGCCACAATGTTTTCAAAAGTCGTCTGTTGAAGAGGTGTCAGGCAGCGTCTGTATGCAGGTCAGTTTAAATTTATGTACGCCTTACTAGTTTTATATGTTTTTGTCAAAAAGGTCAAGACCAGGTCACACTTGTTGAACAATACCTTTGTTAAAACGATTCTGTATCAGGGGCTCCTTTTCCATAATGCCACTAAACACTGACTCAATATCCACTCTCACGTTCACATTCCATTACAAGACAACTTATCACTGTATCAAATTATTCCTCACTAAGTTTATAAAACCTTATAATCATCACATAGCACTGCTTAAGCCTTTAACCCGTTCCCTCATACAACAAATATGCAGCAGAAGGCTTTGACATCTGGAAAATCTCTTTATATAAAAGTTTAGTCTTAGAATAGAGTTGAAAGTATTGTGGAAAAAAGAGAACTTTCTCATTCTGAATAATATCTCCTTTTGCCGCAATATTGTCATAAAGCAACTGCTGTAGAGGCGTCAACAAGCATCTTTTGTTCAGTGTGACTTTGTTATATAATAATGAAACAATATAGTAGTCATTTTGTGTTAAAATTTCAACTAAGCTTTCATTTTGACATTTATGGCCTAAATAATAGAAATTATTTAGTATTGCAACTATTGAAATCATTTTGGCTATCCACTTTTCTATCATTATTTTATAAATTGAATCCTCAACAGATAAGATAGTTAAGAGATAAGGATTAATTAATTCACATCACACATTAAACACTTTCCAACATGTAGAAATATTTTGGCACCCCTTCAAGAGACCACTTGAATACATTGTGGCAACAGAAAAAATTGCTCATAATAAGCAATTTCACTATTCTATTCAGAGATAACCTTATTTCTGAAACATTTTCAATATTTTCAAAATCTATAATGCAGAGTCTTCGTTTTTATTTGATTAATACATTTGTTTCATCTGATTTTAACGCCGTTTTCAACATTATTTCAGTAACTGTTATATCACAGCAACAGTTCACTCACGCAATGCATCTAGGGATCGAACCTGGACCGGCCGGTTACAAATCCCAGAGACTAAACACTCGGCCATAGTGGATTTAGGTTAGTAAAGTATTTCCTTACGCAAAATGCAGCATAGGACATGTGAATAACAATGTTTCCAGCTCTATTCGATTAGTGTCTTTCAGTTAAAATAGAGATTTTACTATTTTAGCCTTCAGGTTCTTACTCTTTCAGCGCCAAAGGCAATATTGAGGTTTTTGCAAACAATACTGATTCAGGTGAGTCAGCTTGTAACGAGCTGTCTCACCTGAAATCAGTATTAATTTTGCCTTCATAAATTGAGAAATGGACACACTCGATATTGAACATGGAAGAGTCTACTTTAAACAATTCGGCGCTGAAAGTGTTAAGACTTCCTATTGAAGATTTGTTGTATGCGAGAAAGGATTAATTTACATTAACATAATAATAATAATAAAAAATATAGTAATTAAGACTTTAAAAATAGAAGCTGCACAGTTAGGCATGCCCAATCTCCCCTGCGGGCATCTAAATAAACATCAAACACAATATGTATCACAGTGAGTCAGCCACACTTTCAACACTAATACAACATTAGTACACAGTATGTATTTATTATATATACTCAAACTGTCAGAAACTGTATTCAACAGGCCTGGTAAATCTTATGTACTAAAAAAGTCTACAAAGGTCAAGTACATTCAAACACTGACCCCAATATAATGTTTACAATTATTCATTTGTTCATTAACACCGTTTTTAATCTTTCAAGAATTCAACAGGATTATTTTTTAATATCACTATTACGATAAATTAACTTAACCCTTTCCAAAGTTTCCAATATTACAGACGCATTCTGACGCATTTGCAGCAGACTACTTTTGAGAACAATGTCGCAAAATGAGAAATTGATCATAAATGAGCATTAATTGTTATCCTTTTTCCACAATATTTTCAACTCTATTCAATAATAATTCTTCCAATGTTGTTGGGTTCACCACCACCATGTTGATCCCTGCCTGCTTGCAGATGTATTCTGACGCATCTGCAGCAAATGGCATTTCAGAACATTGTGGTAAGAGGAGAAATTGCTCAAAATAAGGAATTTCTCCTTTCGCGACAATGTCTTTAACTCTAATCAATAATTATACTTTCATTTCAATAGTTTTCCATAGTTTTACCAAGATGTTTTCAAAAGTCGTCAGAATTGAAGTATGTAAATCTGTCCGTAAATCACATATCAAACTCCTTTTTTATGTATATAAATATTAACCCTTTCCCCCATACGACAATTCTGCAGCAGATGACTAGAAATTCTCTATAATTGATTGTAATAACCTATAAATAAAAGTGGAAAACATTGTGGCAAAAGGAGAAATTGGTTGTTTTGAGAAATTTCTTATCTTGTCCCTATGTTTTCAAAAAGCCGTCTTCTGCAGAGGCGTCAGAAGGCGTCTATATGAGGGAAAGGGTTAAGCCTTTATAGCCACATGCAACAAATATGAACCAAACAGCTTTTTAAAAAAAGGATAGATAACAATAGATAATCTCTATAAAGGTTAAAGATAATCTCTATAAATGAATGGATAAATGATTTGAATTGAGCTGTAAATATTGTTGCAAGAGGACAAATTGCTTATTTCTCCTTTTACCAATCCTTCAAATGCTATCTACATGTTGACAAGGGTTCAGGAGTGATATGGGCTAATGGGGTCATTATATGATTATTATTAAACTGTCTGATGTAACTACAGGCTTGTTCTTTTCTGAATTAAAATATATATTTTTTACTTATCCAAAATGAAATAATTTGACAAACATGTTGGAAAATCTTGACAAATGAAAAGTAAGCTTAAATCACGTAGCTCATTAATAAGGTGCAGAATATTTTACTAAATGATAATTATTTGATAATACATGTATTTGTCTGATACATGTATATAACAATTCTGCAATAGACGACTTTGAAAACATCTAAGAAGATTATAAAAATTCTCTATAAATGAATTATTGAATAGAGTTGAAAACCTTGTGACAAAATAAGTTATTTCTCATTATGAGTGATTTCTTCTTTTGTCACTATGTTTTCAAAAGTTATCTGCTGCAGACGAGTCACAATGCGTGGGAAAGGATCCTTTATTCTGCCATTTTTGTGTTAGCGATTTTTTAACTTTCAATTTTTAACCCTTTTCCACATACAACAAATCTGAAGCAGACAAGTTAGAAAAAATCTATGCAAAGTTATTTAGTACATGACATGTAGAATCATTTATATAACATGTCATTTTATGGAACATCTAAAAATGAACAGCCACGTCATGTGAATAGAGGTCTTGCAGAATCTCTGCACAGAAACACTTTCAATTGATCTTTTTTAACCCTTTCCCGAAAATGTAAACATGTCTATATAAATGAAAGTATAAATATTGAAAGCAGCAGACGGCTTTGAAAAGATATTGACAAAAATCTGAAAAATCTCAATAAATGAGGGTTCAACTATCAAATAGAGATGAAAACATTGTGGTAAAAAGAGAAATTGCTCATGATGTGCAATATCTCCTTTTGCCACTATGTTTTATAAGTCGTCTGCTGCAGATGCGTCTGTATGGGGAAAAGGGTAATTAACCCTTTCCCTCATACGGCAATTCTGCAGCAGACGACTTTGAACATATTTTGTCAAAACATAGAAAATCTCCATAATTGAATGGATAACCTATGACTTAAAGTGGAAAACATTGTGGCAAAAGGAGAAATTGCACGTTTTGTGCAATTTCTTCTTTTGTCACTATGTTTTCAAATAGCTGTCTGCTGCAGAGGTGTTGGAAAGCGTCTATATGGGGAAAAGGGTAATTAAGGATCACCTCAGCTGTATGTTAATCTCACTAGACCTCTTTAACTCTGAATTGTTGAGCCGCGATAACTCAGTTTGTAACAACAAGGGCTATCAATGCACAGGTCTTGAGTTTGAATCCTGGCAATTCATTTCTCCTCTTGCAACAATATTTTCAAATCTATGCAATATCAAAACTTTCATTTATGATTGTTTTCCATTTTTTGACTAAGTATGGGTTCTAAGTTGCCTGCTACAGATTTTTTGTATGTCGGAAAATATTAAGAATAATTTTAACCCTTTCTGAATTCCCTCTTACAGCCAATATTTCATGGCTTTTTTAGCAGCTGACTTTTGGAAACATTGAAGTCACTGTAGGTACAGAATAAATCTTATGGTATTTCCTTTCCACACTATGGTGTCAAGTCTGTACTGTCAGACCTTGTGCATCACCAGAGGATTTTTTTGTTTTCAGTGTCCAATCTAAGAGGGGGGATCGTGCTAATTCTCACATTGTTTTGAATTTTCCCCTCTAAATTTGTATGAAAGGGGGGATTTTTGTTTACATCTACAGACACAGGAGATAAAATGCCTCAATTTGTTCATAAAATGAAGTTTCTGATAAAATTCCCCCCTTGATTTCGAATCCTAGATTGGACACTGGTTTAACTTTTGGCAGTATTTCCTGGGTAAACTACCACTCCAGTATTGCTGGTATTTTTTATCACGACAACGATGCATCAGCGTAATGCTATCCCGACAACCCTGAGATAATTACTGACATTTTAAAAGTATTTAGTCTGATTTGTCCGGAGATCAAACCCCTGATGTTCTGCTCCCAAGGCCAAGGCTCTAACCACTACTAAGAGGAAGTCATGAAGCCTGTGTACCAACATCGATATTTTCATAAAGATAATAGACCCCCTTAACCCTTTCCCACATATCGGTATGCCTTTCCTGAATCCTTTCCCACATATCGGTATGCCTTTCCTGAATCCTTTCCCACATATCGGTATGCCTTTCCTGAATCCTTTCCCACATATCGGTATGCCTTTCCTGAATCCTTTCCCACATATAGACACTTTCTGATGCCTCTACAGCAGACGACTTTTTCAACTCTTTTTAATAATTGTACTTTGATATATATGGATTTTCTACATTTGTGCAAAGATGTTTTCAAAGTCATCTGCTGCATATATATGTTGTATGTGGGAAAGAGTTAAAGAGAGAGATCCCAATAACCCTATTCCAAGCTGAGCCCTCATAGCTCAAACAGTATTGACCATCATTCTTATCCAACTTTTGACAAAAGTCGCTGTGATGAGCACCATTCATCTTCCACCAATAGGCTAACAGTATATGTGAAAAAGCATCCAGTTGCTTGGAAAGACTACTGTGTGAAGCACTGTGGTGTTAGAAAGCCAGGAAATACATGAGTAGGTGAACTTGCTGCAATGATATGACTGATAAATTGTTGAAAACGGCGTTAAACTCCAATCAATCACACATACATACAAGAGCTGACCGCAAGACAGCATGCACGACTATTTGTCCATTTGATACTATAGTCAACAGTTGTTACTGAGAAAGAGGCTTGATAGTATAGTACTATAAATCAAGTTGGATAAATCTTGTTTGAATAGCATCTGCTGTTTATGAGAAAAGGCCATGCTTTCAAAACTTTAACCTAAATTTCTAACTTCAACAAGGGTCATAATTTATAACAAATTCAGTCAGGAGTTACCTTACCTTGTTGTTTGATACCTTTAAAGACTATATTGAAGTTTTAAATCAATCCCTTAGTGGTACTGGTATATGTGCATGATAGTACCATGCATGCAAAACTTTAACCAAATTTTCAAAAACAAACAAGGGCCATAATTTGTACTAAATTCATACAAGAGTTATCTAACTTGACTGTCTGACACCCCTGAAGACATGAATGAAGTTTCAATTCAATATCATTAGTGGTTATACTGAGATATATCCATGATAGTATCTTGCATGTAAAACTTTAACCCTTTCCCTCATATAGACGCTTTCTGACGCCTCTGCAGCAGACGGCTTTTTGAAAACATAGTGACAAAAGAAGAAATTGCACAAAACGTGCAATTTCTCCTTTTGCCACAATGTTTTCCACTTTTTGTCATAGGTTATCCATTCAGTTATGGAGATTTTCTATGTTTTGACAAAATACGTTCAAAGTCGTCTGCTGGGAAAGGGTTAACCAAAATTTCTAGGTCCAAAAAGGAGCATTTTTGTGTCAAAATCTGATAGAGTTTTTGGACTTGTTCTGCAAGGTCAATTGATGATGTCCAATAAGTGTTTGAAGTTTCAAATTAATAGCAACTGTGGTTTGTGAGAAAAAGCCTTGCATGCAAAACTTTAGCCAACATTTTTAAGTCCAAAAAGGGGCATAATTGTGTCAAAATCTGATATAGAGTTTTGGTACTTGTCGTGCAAGGTCATTTGATGATGTCCAATAAGTGTGTGAAGTTTCAAAGCAAAAACATCTGTGGTTTGTGAGAAAAAGCCTTGCATGCAAAACATTAACCAAAGTTGCAACGCCTACGCCCACACCAAAGCCGACGCACAAGTGACTGTAATAGCTCTCCATATTCTTTGAATAGTCAAGCTAAAACTGTGCAGCAGACAACTTTGAAAACATCTCAAAAAAAAAAAAAGGAAATATCTCTATAACTACATATAATAATTATTGAATAGATTTGAGAACATTATGAGCAATTTCTTCTGTTGTCACAATGTTTTCAAAAGTTGATAAATGCAACTATTACCAGAACACACTTGTTTGCTAAACACGCATAAATATCACTCAAAAGAGAATATCCATATCAAACATTCTATGGTAAATAGACACTTAAATATGGAGAAAAGAGTCCCACATATCCAAACCTTCTATGCTGTGTTGTTTCTGTTTCTCAAACATTTCTGCAAATCAGCTAAAACTTAGTAGAAAGAATTGTCCCTTTTTATTATTAATCCTTCAACAAATCTGCAGCAGTTGACTTCTAAAACATTTTATGCAAAATTACGGAAAAAATGCTATCAATGAAAGTGCAGTTGTTGAAATCATTGTGAATAATATCTTCCTTTGCCACAATGATTTCAAAAGTCGTCTGCTTCAGATGTGTTCATATATGGGAAAGGTTCAAACAGTCATAAAAGTTAATCTATCTAACCCTTTCCCTCATATGACAATTCTGCAGCAGACGACTTGGAACATATTTTGTCAAAAAATGGAAAATCTCTATAATTGAATAGATAACCTATGACAAAAAGTGGAAAACATTTGTTTTGAGCATTTCTTCTCTTGTCACTATGTTTTCAAAAAGTCGTCTGCTGTAGATGCATCAGAAAGTGTCAATATGAGGAAAAGGGTTAATCATGCAGTCAGATCTGTATGCAGTATCTTTCAGCCTGCTCTAATGTTTGCATGGATTTCAAGGAATTTATAGCCGGTTTAACCCTTTCCCACATATAACAAATCTGCAGCAGACGACTTTGAAAACATAGTCAAATTTGTTTTGAAACTCCCCTTAAATAAAAGTACAATAATTTGAATAGAGTTGAAAACATGGTGACAAAAGGAGAGATTGTTTGTTTTGAGCAATTTCTTCTTTTGCCGCCATGTTTTTAAAAAGTCTTTTTTTGTCCTTTATAATCTTTTCAACTCTGGTTTTAATAATGCTTTATACCACTGCATTCCTTAGGTATTTGCACAGCAGATGACTTCAGAACTTCATGTGTTAACTATTTTTTTATACTCTAATTTGGACCTGCAAAAGATGACAGCAGGCCTAATTATAGATTTTACTACCTACTGACTACTAAATACATGTTTTGTGATATATATCCTCTCTGGCTCTCACAGACACTTTCAGTTCTAGAGTACAAAAAACAACATGATAAAGACGCCCATTCCCATATCAAGATGTGGCTTAAACAATCTTGGTAGAGGGTCACTGAAAGAACATTTCTGTCAATCATTTTCAAATTGGATAGTTTCAGGTGAAAAATTTTAAAGCTTGCACTTTGAGCATAAATGGAAAACTAGAAGTCAAAACATTTCTATCAAAAAGGCATGAAGATTCTTTTTGAGGGTCAATTTCTTAAAATTTCTGAGAAAACAGACCAGCTGTTTTAGAGGTGAACATTTTTAAAGTTTTGTCATTCTGTACCTTCATTCCAAGAATTCAATTCTTCATAACTTTGGTTTTTTAAAACATAAAAAGGGACCACTTTTGGATAATTTCTGGCAAGTTTGGTTGAAATTGGCATAGAGGAGATGTTTGTATTTTTTTTTATAAAGATGCTGATGATGGATCAGGAAACAAGGTGATCACAATAGTCCTACTTGAGCTCTTTGTGCTCAGGTAAGCTAAAAAGCTGAATGCATTACCATTTTCTTCATCATCTTCATTCAATAAATTATCTCGCTCATCAGGAAAACTGGACTCCATATGTAGTTTTTCTGGCATTCTTCATATGACTTGTGTTTTAAATTTCCCCAAAAAACTTTTCAAAACAATCCTGTTACATTGTTACTTGGTTCACAGTAACATACAGTCTGATTTACAGTCATTACAAATAGGCTGTTAATCTGATAAAAAATACTTTTTATATCCATCTGCTTTGAAGCAGAGACCATATATTACAGTACACTATCCCTGTTTGAAGCAGACCATAATATTTCAGTACACACTATCCCTGTTTGAAGCAGACCATAATATTTCAATACACTATCCCTGTTTGAAGCAGAGACCAATAAATAACAGTACACTATCCCTGTTTGAAGCCACAATGGAAAACAGGTACATGTAAAATATTGGAAGTAGATTTTGAAACTAAGTAGAATGCTGTCAGAAAAGTATAATTGCTTAATTTGAACAATTTCTCATTTTGCTATGTTTTTCAAAATGACCTGTTTGGTTAATTGGTACAGTAACATAGTCTGAGAGTAAACCTGTTGGAGGTTTCGGTAAAAAGGACACTATACAAACTGTACTATGTGAGAATAGACAATCAATTAACTGTTTAATTGGCATGACATTGTTGATTCTTAGAAACATTATGGAATTAATACATATGAATTTAACATAAAGTGTTATATTTCTTATTCAAATTTTCTATTTATTTTTATCCTAACTTTGTCATGATAATGAATTTGATTTATAAATAGTGGTACAGATGCTATACCGTTTAACAACTCACATGCAACAGTTTCGGAAGGTGGTACAGGTAAGTTATTTTATTTAAATTATTTTAATTATTTTTTATAATAAATTCAATATATATCATTCGTTACAGTGTTTATAAAATTACCTCTCCGTCTACATGCATCTTTCCAGAAATGGAGTACCATTTGTAATCACATTAATATGATCCAGTTACGGAGATTCCATAAGATTCAAAATCGCTAGATGTGACTCATATATAATAAACGGAATAACATATATTCATATATAATAAATAACATATTTTCTACTGTAAATTGTGATTGTCTAATTTCTTAAAAAAAATTAAGTTTAACAGGTATATTAAATCAAGAATACCAATACTTAAGACGAGGGTCGTTGAACATTGACTGGCACCGTAACATATGTCTGCAGAACAATGTAGAAGTAGAGACACACCACAACTTCACTGTTTTTAGACCTACATGTAGTTCCACCCCTTCCACTAGACATCCCCGTGTCACCGTTCAATGATCATAACAGTCTTAAAGCAGAGCAGACAATATAGCAGATGACTATATCCCAGAATCCAGACGTAACATTCAACTTGACTGGTCGAAATTTTGTATTCCCATCAGATATGCTAGAGACGTCTTTTACTTAACAAAATGTATATTGAAAAATGGATTTGTTATATTTAATTAATTGGAGACATATTTGAAAAAAATAAATAAAACCTTCAAAAATCATACACGAGTTGAATGCTGTTTTTACTACTCATTTTCACAAAATCTTCGAAGCCAAACTAATTAAACAATAATTATAATTGATTGTTTGTTCCCACTCAAGTCATGGACTAGTTACCTGTCTCAGTAACCTAGGACGTTAGTTTCAACTTATTTATTTTTACATCAATTGCGAAACTAGTTTTTAGCTTTTATTAATCATGCTCAATGTCTGCTTCCTTAATACTTAACCAGTACTCAAGACGTTTGTGTGGAAAAATCCCAAAGGCGGAACCCGCTCATCAAGGGATTCGAACCCGGGACCTTTGCGTTTGGTAAAAGAGGGCGGCACTTTACCTCGGACATTGTGTGGGGTTGGTATACTATAAAACACTATGTAAAGTCCTTTTTACCGAAACCTCAAACCGGTTTACTGTAGATTACCGATTATCCGACCTGGTCATTTACCGAAACCGCCGGTAACCACGGGTCCCTAGACTTACTGAAATCGACCTGATTACTGAAATCCACTGAAATCGACGTCAAATTACTGAAATCGACCTGTATTATTGTTGTTTGTGTTATTTAATAATCAATGAATTATTAATAGTATACATTAATATGTTTCTGTCAATAAAATATGAAAAAAAAAAGATTATTTATGAAATCGACTTCTCAATGTCCAAAATAACCGTTAGAACGGCAACGGTGTCGTGTGCGATTTGAAAATCTATGAAAGTTACTCCAATTATCGGTAATCTCCTTAAAGATGTGAAAGAAAAGGTCTAACACCTATATACTTACTTTTCTGTTAATTTGTAGGGATTTTAATTAACTAATCTACATAACATGCAAGAGTGTTTAGTTATTACATTTCTCAATAAATAGAATTAAATAGAATAAAAATCGGTGTTTCCAAAAGAAATGTAATATCCAGGCCACACCACGGGGAGGAACTCTCTCATGGCCCAACATTAAATTTATATAAAAATATACAAGTTACGAAAAATACATATCATTAAACCAGAAGTGAACTATACTTTAAAAAAAATATGACAAATATCAAAAAAATAAACAATGAAATACAAAGGATTCATGCATTAAAATAGCCACCGATATAATATAGACAGAAATTTACTTGGTAGAAGATGTATTAGAACACAATAAAACACATAGGCTACATGTATTAGAAAAGATGGCAATGCTACAAACAAAAGTACACTTACACACAATAAAACACATAGTACATGTATAATACAGAGCTCCATTTTCAGTTATCCGTTATCTCACTTATAAAAAATAAAACACATGGGCTTACATGTATTAGAAAAGATGACAATGCTACAAACAAAGGTACACTTACAGACAATAAAACACATAGTATAATACAGAGCATACATCACGTTATCTCATTTACGATAACCGAAATAGAGTCTGTGCGCCCGACTAGGTCACGGGCCGTGAAAGACCCTACACAGAGCTCCATTTTCAGTTATCCGTTATCTCACTTATAAAAAATAAAACACATGGGCTTACATGTATTAGAAAAGATGACAATGCTACAAACAAAGGTACACTTACAGACAATAAAACACATAGTATAATACAGAGCATACATCACGTTATCTCATTTACGATTACCGAAATAGAGTCTGTGCGCCCGACTAGGTCACGGGCCGTGAAAGACCCTACACAGAGCTCCATTTACAGTTATCTCACGTATAAACAATAAAACACATAGGCTACATTTATTAAAATAATACAGAGAGCAAATACCTAACATACAAAATGGTGAAACGGTTGCTTGTTATACATGTATTTCATTTCCTTCCCTTTATCCGTTATCTCATATTCGATTACCGAAATAGAGTCTGTGCGCCCGACTAGGTCACGGGCCGTGAAAGACCCTACACAGAGCTCCATGTTTAGTTTTTATTTTATGTACATTACCGAACTAATTTCATTTGATAGAGATTCAAAACATGGCCAAGCAGCAGCACCCAGCTACCGGCCGTGTCTGCACCACTGTTTAGCATGCAAACATTGCCGACATCTGGACCCGGGGCCATCCATACCCGAGAAACCTATAAATCAACATAGAGCTTGCAAACCAGGAAATCTCCCGTAAAACATTAGTATGAGCCTGAATCTCTAACAGATGTAATTTTCTTTCGATTGCTTTTTATACATGTATTACATTTCATTGTGTCGATTTTAAGAATGTTTTGAAAAACAAAGGAAAAAAGTAAATAAATTACTCGAACAAAGATTTAAAGAAAAGTTTGTGAAATTCAAGGACATTTTTTGGCCACATCATTATTGTTCTGATATGGTTCATTTAAGCACGGATGTCTCCAAACAGAGAAATAGCGGTATGGCGAGATATTACAATCGCATACGATGTATTCTATGTAAATATTAGTTAAAGAAATTGTCCACATATTGGATATAAAAAATAAAGTTGTGTAAAACCAATGTTAGTTTTATATTCCCTTCTTCACCTTACATGTTAGCGGATGAAGAAAAATGAGGAAAAGGTCTAACACCTATATACTTTCTTCTCTGTTAATTCGATAAGGAGATTACCGATAATTGGAGTAACTTTCATAGATTTTCAAATCGCACACGACACCGTTGCCGTTCTAACGGTTATTTTGGACATTGAGAAGTCGATTTCATAAATAATCTTTAAATAATCTTTTTTTTCCATATTTTATTGAAAGAAACATATTAATGTATACTATTAATAATTCATTGATTATTAAATAACACAAACAACAATAATACAGGTCGATTTCAGTGGATTTCGGTATTCAGGTCGATTTCAGTAAGTCTAGGGACCGGGTAACCACTAAGAGAGTGGGCTGACTGTCCAACAAGGTAAACTCTATACAAGAAAGTTAATCATTGAAAATATTGTGACAAAAGGAGAAACTGCTAATCATCAACAGTCTGCTTCAATGGCATCAAAAAGCGTCTATATGTTGGAATGGGTGAAGAAAAATCATCTCCTGCCAAACCTGTCAAACCAAAAACCTAACTTTGTTTACGCAATATGTTTCATTAGAGTAGCCTCCCTTGAAAGCATTTTCGTCCAGTTTAGGTTTCATTCACCCATACATTGCATATTTAAGTATGTAGACCTAAATGGGTTTTTTAAATAACTACTTACTCACAATTTGTTTTTCTTTTTTGTATAAGTGACAGTTTTAAATTCTTACTAAGAAATAAAGTAAACATATCAATATAAAACTCAAATTCTAAATGATACGATCCAAACTCCCGAAAAGCTCGTCTGTTTACGGAAGTCGATTTGTCTCCCTTTCTGTGAACTCTCTTTTTTGAAATTCACGCGGGTCACTTACAAAATGGCTGATGTGAATGCAAAGTTTGTATCTCAGAAAATATCGAAAACACGCTGGAGGCCAAGCCCCAATAGATCCTTACAGCAGTCTGATGTCTTTGTTTCAGGATCCTGGGATGATGAGGTACAGCAACAAACACATCGTTTTTTATCTTCATTTACCTCTTCTTCTAAAATCTCATACGTCGGCATATCTTAGTAAAATGTTAGTCCAGGTTTCTGTTCTAGGAAAGCGATTTTGACTGTTCGCATGCAATATGTAACGGCTATATATTGAGACTAAGTAAAATGTAAACATTATAATTAAAATGAAATTTGATAACGAGTCATGTGACTAAATGATAATATACAAGCTACACCCTTAACGGATCAGTAACGAAACAACGTAGTGCGTAAAAGAAACAGTCAATGTTTCGAAACTTTTTTGTTTATAGTCCACAAGAAAAATAATTTTCCTTTAAATTGACACACACTTTTTCAATTTAAGTGCAGAAACAGCAGTACAGACTTGTTTACCAGTTCAAGTTATTGGTGCATTAACGGATCAATTGTAGCAATAGGGGATCACATGACTTTCTGATATCAGGGGGATCATCTCAAGCAACATTTTAGCTGTCAAAACTTCTGCTGTTATTGTACAAGTTATATGTTATCTAACTGTATATTTGTATTGATAGATTTCCGATTTATTCACTAGTATCTTTTGGAATGGCTAAATTTTCGAAAATAAAATTTTGAGAAAACCCCTCAGACTCGGTCATGGAAACAATATGGCGATCCGCTAATGGTAACTTACCTAACTAATACGGGTAAACAAATCGACGGCGAAGCCGGCGCTGTTTCCCGTCAATAGGTAATGTGTATGAACTTTGCAAAATTTTGCTATACCGTCTTTCCAAAAATTGTGTCCAGAATGGATGTTTCGATGCAGTCACGATTCTGCTACAATGCTACGTTTTGATTGGATGAAAAGAAAATATCGAAACAAAAAAAACTTCTAGAGAAAATAATTAAATATGATAATACGTACTCGATAAAGGAACGAGCACAAGTAATTTTATGTGTGATAATTTCGTTTAATAACACTCGTCGTCTATTTCTAAAACGAGTTCAAATAACAACTCGTAAGGGTGTTTTGACCTTTGACTTTCTGGAAGTTATAAATCCAAATTCCTGTAATATGACGTCATTCTAATTCTATTAGTGGTGCAGAGGTAGAGCGTCGGCCTCTTGTATCAAAGGTCCCTGGTTCGAGTCCCGTGATGAGCGGGTCCTGACTTTTTTTTGGTTTTTTTGTTTCACAATCGATGTAAAATAAATAAGTTTAAACTAAATGAACCGAAAGGAAAACAACAGAAATTATAGGAAACGTTAGTTTGGCTTGTCAAAAATGAAGTTCCGTGAATTATGGAATAGTTTTATTTGAAGTACTTTATGAAGGGCAAGTTGATTATTTGTTGTACCTGTCATCATATGTTCATGAATGTAAAATCTTGGCTATATTTTAAAATTAAATAATATTATAAGCTTAACCTGATGATCATTTTTATTTTCTTTGCTTAGGTCGGTAGGACTCGTAATTGACGTAAATAACTGATCGTGCTGCAAGCAAGGGGCTAACTGCAATTCGCGGGGAATTACTCACCGATCACAACATATAATAAATGTTTACCCGAAATAGGTAGCACCTATACCCATATTATAATATGTTAATAGGCAAAGCCTAGGTCGTGTGAAAGCATGAACAATTAATTAAGCACTGTCAGTCCCCCAACAAGAAAGAAAAGTAATAGGCAAATTGTACAAAGTAACAAAACAGAATTTGAAAAAAAACCTTTTCATTTAAGTTTAATTTGTACATATGTTTTATTTTTGATTAGGTCAGGATTGTAACAGACTGTAAGATTTCAAAGGATGTTGATGGAAAACAACACTAGAATGCATTAAAGAATGTTCTGATTTATTTTTACAAATGCCAGTTATTTGTAAACTTGTGATAAATATAATTAGAAACTGACTCTTACCATAATTGATTGAATGACTTGAGCTTAACATTACTTTCAATGGTACTTCAGTTTACCTACAATTTCCCCTGGCTTTTAGAATACTAAAATACTCCACACAACAATCTTCCGAGGCAAATGGCTAACTTTGCATGATCTGGCTGAATTTATAATCTTGAGACAGTTTAAGATGAGAACACTATGCATACAGACTGAAAAAACTCCCATTTATAATGATGAAAGGGTAAAGTTTAGCCCCTTTCCTGATGTAAATTACTTGATTTCTGTGACTAATCATAATACATTGTCGGAATGGTGTAATTGATCATAAATGAACATATCCAAAATTAACAATATGTTCCTATTCAACAACATTTTCATTTTGAACCCCTATCTCCTTTCCTGATTTTTAATTTGTAAAACATGAAACAGCATCAGGTTATTTGTTAATAAGTACCAGACTTAGTGTCAACAACTGATTATGTTTACATGTATATGAAATATGTCGTTTGAAAAGAAATAGAAAGTGAAAGATTTGATCAGACCTTGAACATGTACAGATTCTCAGAGTTATCAATGTTGATAACTGTTCCTTTTTGTGGCGATTGGTTGACAATCGCCACAGTGCTACCAAAACAACAACAACGAAAAAAAAATTATATAGTCGTATTTGAACAATCGGTTGGATATTTCTGCAAAGGCAATTTACTCACTTCCGTTAAACCGCCATATATATATATAGTTCCATCAGTGATGCAGGCACACGATTAATAATGATAATGTTAGTGCTACTTTGATACCGGATTGGTACTAATATTTGAGATTTATCGAGAAAATATCTAAATAGAGTTAAACTATTTACATATTATCTTTCTTCATGTTTGGGCAGATAATAAATATCATCGGGCGTCTTGGGTACGCTATGCAGAGTATCATGATACTCCTGTGCCTCGTTTTATTTTTACTGTAGTCAACCGTAACCTTTTGACCTTTAACCTGATTCGGCAGGAGTTGGTTGTACTCTGATTATCTTCGTCATGATTTGGCAGATAATAAATATCATTGCGCGTTCTGCCTTGCAAATAACGACAACTCTGGTGATACTCAAATCTGGAAATTCCAAAAGGTTCTATAAATAGCTCGCGAGACCAAAAACCAGAAAAGCTTGTAAATCTCAATATTATAAACGCTTTATTTTGTACTTGTTTAAATATATGAAAGCGTCTAGATAATAAGACTGGTTTACAAAGGTTTAAAGGACACACGATGGCAGTGTGTACACACGTTATGTATACACGTCTGCACGTTCTAGAGTCAATTAGCAATCAATGCTGACAGTGTAGCCTAATTGAGTTTGAAGATCTAGCATTATAATATATGCCTATATTTTCATAAATTAAACAGTTTGGCAAATAGTGAAATTGTGCTTTTGGAGCATGTTTTGTGTTTGTTTTTGCACTCACATTATTCGAAGCAGTTTAACAACCTCAGAGACATATAAATACACTGTGACAACCCTCAATCATGCAATGTGAAGGGACTAAATTGAACAGACCTGTTTAATATCGGACATAATTGAAACAAACACCAAACTAATGGATACTGTTTTCTCTCCTTTCTTTAGTCATTTCTAAAGTGTAAAATATATTTTATCTTAATATGGCCTAACGACCTGGTGATAAACATGTGATTACCCAAACAATTTAGATTACAAATAGTCATTCTAATGAGCTAAAACGGTAGTCTATCGAATACCAACTAGATTTTTCATAACTTTGGAATGGCCTAATTTTGAACACATCATGACCAATTTCAGAACGTAACTAAATAATCACCAAGACAACATTCTGGCAAACTAACATTATTCTACTGTCAAAAGATGCAGGGTTGATACATTCTCAAATATACCCGCACCAGAGTCATCGCAAGCCCTACACCGATATACTGCTTGTTACTTTGCAGGATTTTCCATACGATCGCCACTACAGTGCCATTGGCGCTTTGATTTTAATTGTTATTGCTCAATTATAAAAGCTTTTGAAAAGGGTACAGGTAGTAAAATATTTTCACTAGAAGCTTGGATAAAAATGTATTAATAAGTGTTTAAGTAAGACAACTCCCCACAACATAATTGTTTCATGTATAAATTGTTAAGTTTAGTTGCTTCTTTCAAAACATGTAACTGCTGAGATTTGAACTCAGAACTCTTGTCAGACCAGGTGTTTTACCATTTAACTACAGTATAGGTTTTTACTTTGAGCAGCAGTTCATGAAAATATGTGTAATTTTATTACCAGTAAAGTACAAGATTTTTTTTGTTACAATAAATGTATACCAGTTTAAAATTTACCATTTCTATTGTATAGATTATACAATTTCACACAGAAAAATGAATTTCACAATAAATTACATAGAAAACAGAAAACAGATACATTTCTGTGGTATTTCAGTTATATCAGAGGACAGGTTACCCTTATGTGAGGTCACTGGGTGACTTATAACTGACATTAATTATGAACTGCCTTTAAGGTTTTATAATATAGCCTTTTCTGTTGAAAAACAGACAAAGTTTTCTTTATTTTTCAAACAAAATGTTTATACATATTTATTTGAATAACAATAATTTTGAGTGTTTGTTGAATTTTAAAAGAGATTGATCCTCACTCTTTATCTGCAGATTTCAATGTTCAGTTTGTTTTTACCTTCTTTTAGTTTGATATAGTTAGTGTGCATTGCCCTGTTTCATAGACGGACCTAAATCGGTGACCGTAAAAGGCTTTTTATTTTGCATTACATTTTGCTCTTCAAATTGAAGAGTTCTATGACATCATTGGTTGTTGTGCTCCCAAGTATGAAAATAATGCTGTCAATAGATGTTGAATCTTTTGTAAATGTGGTTTGAATACATACATGCAGAGTATTTAAAAGTAACCTAGTGAAAATAATGTTGGAATTCTTAGTACCAAGTTTGTCCAATCTGATCAATAAACAAATTTAGGATAAAAAAAAAGATGAAACTACTAGAAATTCAGCCTGTTGAAAGAAAAGTAATGTGTTTTACTGATAGCCCACATATGACATCATTTCTTTAAAATAATCATGACTCACTTGAGTTTGATCAATAAACAAAAAATTTTTTGGTTAAAATAAAGATGAATATACTATAAATGTATCGCCGTTACATATTGCATTGTAACGTCTAGGATGCGAACAGTCAAAAATTGCATTCCTAGTACAGAAGGATGCGAACAGTCAAAATATAAAATCGCATTCCTAGTACAGAAGGATGCGAACAGTCAAAATATAAAATCGCATTCCTAGTACAGAAACCTGGACTACTAGAAATGCAGCCTGTTGAAAGAAAAGTAATGTGTTTTACTGATAGTCCACATTGGACTCATTTGAGTTTGATCAATAAACAATTTTGGATATAAAAAAGATGAAACTACAAGAAATTCAAACTGTTGAAAGAAAAGATGTCTTTTACTGATAGACCACATATGACATCATTTCTTTAAAACAATGGACTCATTTGAAAGCATGAAAGTGTTTTCCCCTCTTTCAGATTGGAGGATATATGGCTCAAGACATTTACTATGTATACCCCAACACCAGGGTGAACTGATTATGGTCATACTCTCATGATTTGACAAAGACTATACTATAGGTCATAGACATAAACTGTTAAACTGTACAATGTAAAAAAGAAATGTAAATTGAAGGCAAATAATTTAAAATTGACTAGACTAGTTTTGTTTGTTTGCTACATTTACTGCAATATGTAGATACACGTCTTAAAGTCAATACAATACAACTAGACAGTCGAAGATATATGATAGTTTAGCTATTTTCTTGAGTGGGGTCAACATTTGACAAGACAGCTTCGGCTTCAAATGACATATCAGACAAAACAATACACACGATGTGACGAAAGCATCGTGGAACAGATACAGACAAAAACAATACACGCGATGTGACGTCACGCGATCATTTTCAAGCGTTTATTACTTCTCTATATTGCCAAGATATAACATCCATGAAATAATGATGACAGGTACAAAAGAATAGTCGACTTACCCTTCATAAAGTCCTTCTAGTGAACGAAATTCATTTGTGACGAGTCAAATTATCCTTTTCTACAATTTCTGTCATTTTCCTTTTGTTATTTATTTATTACTTGCATTACAATGAATTCACTTGCGTTGCAATTAAGTCATATTTGATGTGTTTACTTCCGGTTGAGAAAATATAATTTTAAAAATAGAAAACGAGTGCAATTGAACACAAATTATCACGTGTCAGATACCTTGTTTTTATTCCTTTATCGAGAAGGAATTTAATTTATTTTTTCCCTCTAGTTCTAATTATTTTTAGATCACCTGAGCCGAAGGCTCAAGGTGAGCTATTCTGATCACTTTTTGTCCGTTGTCCATCCGGCGTTAACTTTTAGCTTTAAACATCATCTCCTCCCAAACTCCAAGGAAAATTTCCGTGAAACATCACAGGACTGTTCCTCTGGTTGGCCTCTTTCAAAGTTGTTCAAAGATTTAAATTCCATTGAGAACTTTGGTTGCTGCGGCATCAGAAAGGGGGCAAAAGGTCCAAACTTTAAAAATCTTCTCCTCCGAATCTGCCTGTCAGATTCAAATATAATTTGGTAGAAATGTTCATTGGGTGACCCTCTATAAAAATTGTTCAAGCCATACTGATTGGTCGAAAAACATGGCAGTCAGGCGGCATCAAAAAAGGGGCAAAAGGACAAAATTTGAAAATTCCATTTTTATGCAAATCCTTGTCTGATTTTAAGAAAATATAATACGAATCTTACTGTAATGATCCTCTATTTAATTTGTTTAAGCCGTTTTGATTGGTTACACAATCATAGCAACCAGGCGTCATCACAAAAGGGGTAAATTGAACTTTTAGCTACAAATGACAACCATCTCCTACCATTCCAATAGACCAATTTCCACAAAACATCACAAGAATGTTTCTTTGGTGGTCCTCTTTTAAAATTGTTTAAAGGTTTTTAAATTCCATTGAGAACTGGTTGCTGCGGCATCAGAAAGTGAGAAAAATACCCAAATTTTAAAATCCTTTTCCTCCATAATCTACTTGTGCGATTGCAAGATAATTTGGTAGAAATGTTTCTTAAGTGACCCTCTAAATAAACTGTTGAAGCCGTATTGATTTCGTTGAAAAACAGGGCGGCATCAGGAAAGGTGCAAAATGACAAAAACTTTATAATTTCATTCTTATTAAAGTTCTTGTTAGATTTCAAGATATAAATGGCCTTTACTGATAAGCTGTTTCTTGAGAAGTGTCCACTCCTTTCAGTTTCATTTGCACTCCCTGATAAAATTTTCCAGATATTTGCAGTTAAATATTTGCTACTAATTATCCCCCGCTTTTTCGAAGAAAAAAAGGGGGGTTATTAATTTCGGTTTGTCCGTCCGTCCGTCTGTCTGTCCATCTGTCCGTCTGTCCGTCCGTCACACTTCGTTTCCGTGCAATAACTGCCGCAAATGTGAACCGTTTCTTTTCAAACTTGGTAACAAGGTTAAATGCCTTAACGGCTAGGCCAAGTTCGAATATCACTTTCGGCGGACTTTATTTGGTGGAGTTATGGCCCCTTATTTAACAAAATATGTTGTTTCTTGCCGTTTCCGTGCAATAACTGCCACAAATGTGAACCTTTTTTTTTCAAACTTGGTAACAACGTTAAATGCCTTAAGGGCTAGGCCAAGTTCGAATATCACTTTCGGCGGACTTTATTTGGTGGAGTTATAGCCCCTTATTTAACAAAATATGTTGTTTCTTGCCGTTTCCGTGCAATAACTGCCACAAATGTGAACCTTTTTTTTTCAAACTTGGTAACAACGTTAAATGCCTTAAGGGCTAGGCCAAGTTCGATCGTCACTTTCGGCGGACTTTATTTGGTGGAGTTATGGCCCCTTATTTAACAAAAAATGTCGTTTCTTGCTGTTTCCGTGCAATAACTGCCACAAATGTGAACCTTTTTTTTTCAAACTTGGTAACAACGTTAAATGCCTTAAGGGCTAGGCCAAGTTCGAATATCACTTTCGGCGGACTTTATTCGGTGGAGTTATGGCCCCTTATTTAACAAAAAATGTCGTTTCTTGCTGTTTCCGTGCAATAACTGCCACAAATGTGAACCTTTTTTTTTCAAACTTGGTAACAACGTTAAATGCCTTAAGGGCTAGGCCAAGTTCGAATATCACTTTCGGCGGACTTTATTCGGTGGAGTTATGGCCCCTTATTTAACAAAAAATGTCGTTTCTTGCTGTTTCCGTGCAATAACTGCCACAAATGTGAACCTTTTTTTTTCAAACTTGGTAACAAGGTTAAATGCCTTAAGGGCTAGGCCAACTTCGATCGTCACTTTCGGCAGACTTTATTTGGTGGAGTTATGGCCCCTTATTTAACAAAATATGTCGTTTGTTGCTGTTTCTGTGTAATTACTGCCACAAATGTGAACCTTTTTTTTTTTCAAACTTGGTAACAAGGTTAAATGCCTTAACAGCTAGGCCAAGTAAAGTTTGATCGTCACTTTCGCCGGACTTTATTCCTACAATATTTCGTGCAAGCGGGGGATATAAATTTCATGAATTTGCTTGTTTACTATCAATTAGGTGATCGATTTAGGGCCATCTTGGCCCTCTTGTTTGATTTGTCAAAACATACGAATATCGTGTTTGTGGGTTTTACCGGTAACGAAAGTAATAGGTTACGCAAATTTGTCCGTCCAGTAAGACCAGAAGCAAGACGGCCAAAAAAAAGTGCTATGGGGTTGAGATTTGATATGTGAAAAACAGTAAGATTGTACTGAATTCTCGTTGTTTTGATCTCGTATGATGTGTACGTACGTTTAACCTATAGGCGTGCTTCGCTCGAACCTTCGGCTCGAGCTTTCACACGTATTTACTATTATCGCTTAAGTGTAAACATGCAAAGACAAATGAGAATGTATGTATGTATGTATTTGTCTTTCATAAAATGTCAAAATAAATAAATAACATAATTAAGATCGCTAGCTGTTGCCGCGAAAAACACATGTTCTCTTCAAATTAAGGTAGAAACAACTGGGTCACGTAAACACTTGCATCAGGCGTTCAGATGATACGGATGAATTTGAAGTTTGACAAGCAACATTTTTATTGTGTATTTAAATAATACCATAAAGTACTTACCTGCTAATTTATACACAACAATTTTGTCTAATAAATTAGTTAGCATGTCTTAAACATTAAAGTGATCCGCTAAGGGTTACTTGACTGTATCCATTCCATGTCAACGTGAGCATGTCATGATACTTCAAAAATATGCATCTGTTAGTTACTTATTAGCGGCTAAGCCTATCAGTAAAATTTAATCTTTGAATATTTAATACTTGAAATGTTCAAATTCTTCACCTTCCAGTTAGGTTTAATACTAATATGAGTATAGGTGCTACCTATTTTTTGGTAAACATTTATTATATGTTGTGATGGGTAAATAATTCCCCGCGAACTGCAGTTAGCCCCTTACTTGCTAAAATCAGTTATTTACGTCAATTACGAGTCCTACCGACCTAAGAAAATAAAATAAAAATCATCACAAGGTTAAGTTTATATTTAACTTTAAAATATAGCCAAGATTTTAAATCCATGAAATTATGATGACAGGTACAACAAATAATCAACTTGCCCTTCATAAAGTACTTCAAATAAAAATGAACTACATTTGTGACGAGTCAAACTAACGTTTCCTATAATTCTACCCCCGATAAACAAAGTTAAAGGGGGTATATAGGAGTCGCCCTGTGGTTGGTCAGGCGGTTGGTCCATTGCGATTTTCCTTGTCCGGAGCATAACTTTAAAACTAATTGTTGGAATTTAATAAAACTTCATACGATGATACAACACATTGAGAGGAAGTGCGGTGTACATGAACCATAACTCTAATTCACATAATTACAGAGTTATTGCACTTTGTTACTTTTTCTTGTGCGTAGTGTTTTGTCCGAAGCATAACTTTAAAACTAATTGTTGGAATTTAATAAAACTTCATATGATGATACAACACATCAAGAGGAATTGAGGTGTACAGGAACCATAACTCTATTTTACCTAAATACAGAGTTTTTGCCCCTTTGTTACTTTTTCTTGTCCGTAGAATTTCTTAATAACTAATGGATCGAATCTTATAAAACTTCATACAATGGTAGGGCACAATGAGAGGAAGTGCAGTGTACAAGAATCATAACTCTAATTTACATAATTACAGAGTTATTGCCCTTTGTTACTTTTTCTTGTTCGTAGAGTCTTGTCCGGAGCATGACTTTAAAACTAATTGTTGGAATTTAAAAAAACTTCATGCGCTGATACAACACATTGAGAGGAAGTGCAGTGTACAGGAACCATAACTCTATTTTACCTAAATACAGAGTTATTGCCCTTTGTTACTTTTTTTTTTGTCCGGAGAATAACTAATGGATTGAATCTAATAAAACTGCATATAATGGTAGAGCATAATGAGAGGAATTCCAGTAAACAAGAATCATAACTATAATGTACATAATTACAGAGTTATTGCCCTTTTTCTTGTTCGTAGAGTCTTGTCCGGAATTTAACTTTAAAACTAATTTTTGGAATTTAATAAAACTTCAAATGATGATATAACACATTGAGAGGAAGTGCGGTGTACAGGAACAATAACTCTATTTTACCTAAATACAGAGTTATTGCCTTTTGTTACTTTTTCTTGTCCGGAGAATAACTTAATAACTAATATATTATATATGGAATCTTATAAAACTGCTTACAATGGTAGAGCACAATGAGAGGAAGTCCAGTGTACAAGAACCATAACTCTAATTTATATAATTACAGAGTTAATGCCCTTTGATACTTTTTCTTGTTCGTAGAGTCATGTCCGGAGCATAACTTAGAAACTAATTGTTGGAATTTAATAAAACTTCATACAATGATACAACACATTGAGAGCAGGGCTGAACAAAAAAAAAATTCAGCCACTTGTCCAGGACAAGTGACTTTCAGAATGCCACTTGTCCTGCTAAGATTCTCACTTGTCCCACTTTTCTGCAAACCAAGTTTAACATGCGACAAATTTAAGAATTGTGTGGTAGCCCGGATCGCGGTTTCTTGAGTGTTTTATTTGTTTTTTAGTGGGTTATTTTCTAGTTCTGTATAAAGCTAACATTAAGAGCACACACTGTACATGATTTAAGGGTAGTGACCTGCAATTCAAATAACATTATTGCAAAAGACATGTAGTGCAGCATTCAGTTAAAAAAAATGAAATTCGGAAAAGAGATTATTTTTTCAGGTTATTTGAAATATTCTGCATAAAATGTATGTATTTTATCCATATTTACAAAAGATTCAAAAGCTATTGACAGAAATGTTAAACTTAGTCAAATGATGCAATAGCACTTTTCAAATTGAAGATAACAAAATAATAAGGTCACCGATTTAGGTCCCTCACCGAAACAGGGCAGTGTTCGATACCAGGGTCAGTTTTACAAAGAAAGACATCAAGTGATAAATTCAATTTTATTAACCAAAAGTCAAATTTATCAGGTTCAATGTAGTTATTAAATCAAATTATCTTGTCAAAAAAAATGAAAGACAACAAAACGTTAAATTTGTTTCATGTGTTGCGGTCAATCTCATTAAAATCATCTCCTATTAACGCTACGCATTTACATTTAGTCAGATCGTGTACTTTAGTCAGATTGGTGTTGCGGTATTATTCCCTGTCGCAGCATAGCCGCCATTTTGATGATTGCGCAATGTTAATCATGGTTCCCTACTTTGAGAATTAGAAATCGGTAAACAGCGTTGAATGTAAACATCGGGGTCGTCAGGTCGCGAATGTCATTCACCCAATTTCACATTTCATCTAATGAAATCGCAACTATTAAGTCATATGATTTTTTTCCCCGCCATTTATGCTAATTAATGTTGGTAAACAAAGCCGTGATTGGGCAATTATCATACTCGGGGGGAATCATTTATATATTTCATTCCAAACAATTTTCTTTGTGTCCCTGATATTACGAATATTATGTCGATCTTGAAGGTATTTCAAATTGATAAACGGCAAGATAATTTTTAGCAGTCGTCGTATTGTCTTTAATTTGAATCGAATTTATTTTATTAACTTCTGCATGGCGAAAATTTCTTACAAGTCTTTCTGAACCGGTTTGCACCAGTTTGCAAACATCGCATACCGAAAGTAGAAATATGGATCAAAATACATTTAAGGGAATAGTTTAATGAGACCGATCCATAGGTAATTCCCTAGCTTTCATGAAATAACACAGCCCCAAGGAACAATTGTCACTTATGAATGGACAGCCTTATTGGATACATATATATCACGTTAATAGACTATTACTGACGCGATTCGGTTGGCTGAAATCACTCGATCTGATAGGTGGGTAACTCCGCCTACTGTTATTGATTTGTTATGGTCACGCGCGAGTGGTTTTTCGCATGTAACATAGTCAAATTTATACACGACAGACATGTGTGTTAGTAATTAAGCCGGGCTACCAGACACAGTAATTTACATTCACTGTTACGTAAATGGGTTGATATAATGGGACGTGGATTTTTGGAAAATGCCACTTGTCCGGGACTGAGATGTTGTAATTAGCGACTTGCCCGATGCGATTTATGACTTGTCCCGGGCGTCGGGCTATGGGATTTGTACAGCCCTGGAGAGAAAGTGTGGTGTACAGGAACCATAACTCGACTTAACCTAATTACAGAGTTATTGCCCTTTGTTACTTTTTCTTGTCCAGAGAATTACTAAATAACTAATAGATGGAATATAATAATACTTCATACAATGGTAGAGCACAATGAGAGGAAGTGCAGTGTACAAGAACCATAACTCTAATTTACTTATTTACAGAGTAATTGCCCTTTGTTACTTGCAATGGCACCTAAATTTCCATTGTTTACAAAGGGGTCAAAATTGCCCCTAAACCAGGGTTTTCAAAATAGGTTTTTAGTTACAACCGTCTCACGCCAAGCCCTCGAGATGTATTTTTGTCCCCCGCTTTAGCGAAAGCGTGGGGACTATTAGTTCTCATTCGTCAGTCAGTCAGTCCGTCAGTCCATCCGTCAGTCCATCCCAGGGCTGTACAAATCCCATAGCCCGACGCCCGGGACAAGTCATAAATCGCATCGGGCAAGTCGCTAATTGCAACATCTCAGTCCCGGACAAGTGGCATTTTCCAAAAATCCACGTCCCATTATATCAACCCATTTACGTAACAGTGAATGTAAATTAATGTGTCTGGTCGCCCGGCTTAATTACTAACACACATGTCTGTCGTGTATAAATTTGACTGTATGTTACATGCGAAAAACCACTCGCGCGTGACCATAACAAATCAATAACAGTAGGCGGAGTTACCCACCTGTCAGATCGAGTGATTTCAGCCAACCGAATCGCGTCAGTAAATTAATAGTCGATTAACGTGATATATATGTATCCAATAAGGCTGTCCAATCATAAGTGACAATTGTTCCTTGGGGCTGTGTTATTTCATGAAAGCTAGGGATTACCTATGAATCGGTCTCATTAAAATATTCCCTTAAATGTATTTTGATCCATATTTCTACTTTCGGTATGCGATGTTTGCAAACTGGTGCAAACCGGTTCAGAAAGACTTGTAAGAAATTTTCTCCATGCAGAAGTTAATAAAATAAATACGATCCAATTTAAAGACAATACGACGACTGCTAAAAATTATCTTGCAATTTGAAATACCTTCAAGATCGACATAATATTCGTAATATCAGGGACACAAAGAAAATTGTTTGGAATGAAATATATAAATGATTCCCCCGAGTATGATAATTGCCCAATCACGGCTTTGTTTACCAAAATTAATTAGCATAAATGGCGGGGAAAAAAAATCATATGACTTAATAGTTGTTTACATTCAACGCTGTTTACCGATTTCTAATTCTCAAAGTAGGGAACCATGATTAACATTGCGCAATCATCAAAATGGCGGTTATGCTGCGAATAATACCGCAACACCAATCTGACTAAAGTACACGATCTGACTAAATGTAAATGCGTAGCGTTAATAGGAGATGATTTTAATGAGATTGACCGCAACACATGAAACAAATTTAACGTTTTGTTGTCTTTCATTTTTTTTGACAAGATTTTTTGATTTATTAACTACATTGAACCTGATAAATTTGACTTTTTGTTAATAAAATTGAATTTATCAATGTCTTTCTTTGTAAAACTGACCCTGGGTTAGGGTAACGAACACTGCCCTGTTTCGGTGAGGGACCTAAATCGGTGACTTATTATTTTGTTATCTTCAATTTGAAAAGTGCTATTGCATCATTTGACTATGTTGTCTCAAGTTTAACATTTCTGTCAATAGCTTTTGAATCTTTTGTAAATATGGATAAAATACATACATTTTATGCAGAATATTTCAAATAACCTAGTGAAAAATAATCTCTTTTCCAAATTTCATTTTTTTTAACTGAATGATGCACTACAGGTCTTTTGCAATAATGTTATTTGAATTGGTCAGTACCCTTAAATCATGTACAGTGTGTGCTCTTAATGTTATCTTTATACAGAACTAGAAAATAACCCACTAAAAAACAAATAAAACACTCAAGAAACCGCGATCCGGGCTACCACACAATTCCATAATTTGTCGCATGTTAAACTTGGTTTGCAGAAAAGTGGGACAAGTGAGAATCTTAGCAGGACAAGTGGCATTCTGAAAGTCACTTGTCCTGGACAAGTGGCTGAATTTTTTTTTTGTACAGCCCTGCATCCGTCAGTCACGCTGTCACAAAAACTTAAACCTTGGTCATAACTTCTGAACCGTAATAGGTACTGCTTTCATATTTCACATGTGTATTCCTTGTGACAACCCCTTTCCATCAATACCAATTTTTGTGACCTTGACCCTGGCGGGGGACCATAATTCTCTGAATTTGCTTGTTTTTATAAAGATGCTGATGATGGATCAGGAAACAAGGTGATCACGATAGTCCTACTTGAGCTCTTTGTGCTCAGGTAAGCTAAAAAGCTGAATGCATTACCACTTTCTTCATCATCTTCATTCAATACATTATCTTGCTCATCAGGAAAACTGGACTCCATATATAGCTTTTCTGGCATTCTTCATATGATGAATTTTTAAATTTCCCCCAAATAACTTTTCAAAACAATTCTGTCACATTGTAACTTGGTTCACAGTAACATACAGTCTGTTTTACAGTGATTACAAATAGTCTGTTAATCTGATAAAAAATACTTTTTATATCCATCTGCTTTGAAGCAGAGACCATATATTAGTACACTATCCCTGTTTGAAGCCACAATGGAAAACAGGTACATGTAAAATATTGGAAGTAGATTTTGAAACTAAGTAGAATGCTGTCAGAAAAGTATAATTGCTTAATTTGAACGATATCTCATTTTGCTATGTTTTTCAAAATGACCTGTTTGGTTAATTGGTACAGTAACATAGAATAAACCTGTTGGAGGTTTCGGTAAAAAGGACACTATACATGTATACTGTTATTATAGTATACCTACCCAAATTGTACTATGTGAGAATAGACAATCAATTAACTGTTTAATTGGTATGACATTGTTGATTCTTAGAAACATGGAATTAATACATATTTAATTTAACATAAAGTGTTCTCTTCTTTTATTTCAGGTAAGTTTGCGTTTTAATGAAGAAAAATCATCTTGTGCAAAACCTGTCAAACCAAAAACCTAACTTTGTTTACGCAATATGTTTTATTAGAGTCTAGTTTAGGTTTCATTCACCCATACATTGCATGTTTAAGTATGTAGACCTAAATGGGTTTTTTAAATAAATACTTAATTGTAATACATTACTTACTTACAATTTCTTTTCATTTTTTTTGTATAAGTGACAGTTTTGAAATTCACTAAGAAATAAAGTAAACACATCAATATAAAACTCAAATTTTAAACAAAACGATCCAAACTCCCGAAAAGCTTGTCTGTATACGTAAGTGGAATCGTCTCCCTTTTGGTGAACTCACTATTTTAAAATTCACGCGGGTCACTTAGAAAATGGCTGATGTGAATGCAAAATTTGTATCCTAGAAAATATCGAAAACACGCTGAAGGCCAAGCCCCAATAGATCCTTACAGCAGTCTGATGTCTTTGTTTCAGGATCCTGGGATGATGAGGTACAACAACAAACACATCGTTCTTTATCTTCATTTACCTCCACTTCTAAAGTCTCGAACGTCGGCATATCTTAGTAAAATGTTAGTCCAGGTTTCTGTTCTAGGAATGTGATTTTGACTGTTCGCATGCAATATGTAACGGCTATATATTGAGACTAAGTAAAATGTAAACATGATAATTAAATTGAAATTTGATAACAAGCCACTTGACTGAATGATAATATATCATGGATGTCAACATGAGCATGTCATGATCCTTCAAAAATATGCATCTGTTAGTTACGTGTTAGCGACTTAGCCTATCAGTAAAAATTAATCTTTGAATATTTAATACTTGAAATGTCCAATCCTTCACCTTCCAGTTAGGTTTAATGGGTGATTTTCAAAATAAAGAGGATAAAGTGTGACATAGGGGGTCATAATTGGATAATGAGACCTAAATAACTTATTTAGAGAGATATTATTTTTAGCTCACCTGAGCTTTGCTCAAGGTGAGTTATTGTGATCGCCTTTTGTCCGGCGTCTATCGTACGTCGTCCGTCGTGCGTCAACTTCTTCTCCTCAGTAACCAGTGGGTCAATTTGGACAGAAAGCATCCTCTCAATGACCTCACCAGATTTCCTTCAAATTTTTAGGATCCATGCAGAATTCTGGTTTCCATGGCAACGAAATGAAAAAAACTTCAAAATTCTTCTTCTCCCAAACTGGTTGGCAGATTTTTAAATAATTTTGTAGAAATGTTCCTTGGATGACCCTCTATGAGATTCCTTCAAACCATGTTGATTGGTCGAAAAACATGGCCGCCAGGGGGGGCGGGGCTATTTTTATGTCAAAAATACATTACCAGTCATTTAATACCTGATATATAATCTCTACACCCTTAATTCATCCAGAAAAAGAACTCGCCTTGCGTATTCCTCACGTATATGTGATATACACGGTTGCCCGTAAGAGAGGGCAAGCACGTGATATCTTGCCACTTTTAATTTCTGGATCCACCAGCTAGACAGCTAAGAATTTACACATTATTTTCTAATTATTCTTTTCTTGGCTTTTTAAGGCTTATTGCCTTATTTAGTTGTTCATTCAGTTAGGAAACTGCATTAACAGATATTCAACTGCATTTAAAGTTAAATTATTGTTGTAATTGCTTGTTTTTGTAGGCGACAGCTAGCTGAAAAGCTCGAGGTGGTTACCCCACCCATTATTTTCAGTTAATGTCTTCGGGTGCGGAACGTAATTGAGTTCAAGACTTAAAGTTAAACGATGAGTTTCCAATCCCGTTATAGATTATACTTATGATGTTTGTTGTACTTACATGTAATTATAACATAGACAAAAATTTTGTTTATAGATTATATACGTTCCGGGTTGTCACTCGGGTAGAAAAATAAAAAGTAGAAAAAAAATTTAAATTTTTTTTTTGGTTTTATTGTTGTGTTCTTTTCGTATATATTTGTATCATAAATATGTCACTTAGAGGTGAACGGAGGCGTGGCTCGTGTGGTCATGCTGTGGACGCATGGGACACGCATCCGAACTGTGTGGTTTGCTCAAAGGGCACACAGCTTTCACCGTGCGAGTACTGCTCTTCTTGGACTGTTTCTATTTGGAAACGGGCTGGGAAGGGTAAGACTAGCAAAAGCAGGAAGGGTAAGAGTGCCCCTAAAAAAGGCGTCTCTGATATCTTCGAGTGAAGCGGAGTTCGAGGGGTTCTCCCAATCGGACTCCGCGACCGTGTTGAGTGGTTCAAAGGTTAAGGCTGTACCTTCTCCACTTAACACAAACGCACCTCCTAGTCTAGCTAGAGACGAAGAGGGGCGTGTTAAGGTAGCTTTGGATGCGCGTTGTTCTGTCGGGAAACTAAAGCCTTCGGGCCTGATACCGTATAGAAACAAGGTAGAGAGTGCTCAAAGAGATAGGAAGGCCGGTAGGGTCGCTGGAGTCATCTACACTTGAACCGCATTATATGTCGCCTGGTGTTGCTTAACCAACACCACACTCTGAGCTACAGCAGTCTTCGGACGGCTGCAGAGTGCCGGATTACAATGTCTGCGGACAAAGTTTTCCGGAGACTTATGGTAGAACAGCCTCACAACTGCCTATCCCTAGTCAACCGGGTTTTGCTGGGGCTGGAAAGCAAAACCCATATGCCGTGGCGCGACAGGTCCCCGGGCAACCGGGGCGTCATCTAGCGATGACGCGACCTGTCACCGGTCAGTCATTTAGCCATGACACGACCGGGCCAGTCAGTCAATTTGCCATGACTAGACAAGGTAGTCATTCACTTAGCGGTGAAATGACAGGGCTGCAGTCGAATAGCTACGATGCGGCCAGGCAGATGGTCACTCATTTAAATATGACGCGACAAGGCAGACACTCATTTCACTATGACGTGGCTAGCCAATCAGTCTCGCATGTAGCCATGTCTAGACAAGGTAAACAGGCAGACACTCATTTCACGATGACGTGGCTAGCCAATCAGTCTCGCATGTAGCCATGTCTAGACAAGGTGTGGATCAATCATTTAACTATGATACGACCAACCTACCGGTCACGCAGGTGAACATGACGCGGCAAGGAGATAGTCAATCATTTGGTAATGACGCGGCTAGTCTACCTGTCGGTTATGAAAACATCGCACGACCAGGCAGTCCGTCATTTGGCAATGACGCGGCTAGCCAGCCAGTCGCTTATGTAAACATGGCGCGACCAGCCAATCGGTCACGCATGTGAACATGACACGATCAGGCAGTAGTCAGTCAATTGGTAATGATATGGCTAGCTTGCCTGTCGGTTATGTAAACATCGCACGACCAGGCAGTCTATCATTTGGCATGACACGACTAGCCAGCCAGTCGCTTATGTTAACATGGCGCGACCGGGCACGGGCTCTGTACTGGCTGACCGAATTGATACTATTATCATTCTATCTCAGGTCAACAACAGAGTGGTGTTATGAATATTCAGAGTAGGTTAGCACCGAACTCTAATATTCAGCCGTATAGCTCCGAGTACGGGAATTACCGGTCGGAGAAATCCTTCCGTTCCCCAAAGGGAACTGTGCACTTCATTAAGAGTGCCGGATTACGATGTCTGCGGACAAAGTTATCCGGAGACTTTCGGAAGAGCAGCCTCACAACTGCCTATCCCTAGTCAACCGGGTTTTGCTGGTGCTGGAAAGCAAGACCCATATGCCATATGCCGTGGCGCGACAGGTCCCCGGGGCGTCTTCTAGCGATGACGCGACCTGTCACCGGTCAGTCAATTAGCCATGACACGACCGGGCCAGTCAGTCAATTTGCCATGACTAGACAAGGTAGTCATTCACTTAGCGGTGATATGACAGGGCTGCAATCGAATAGCTACGACGCGGCCAGGCAAACGGTCACTCATTTAATATGACGCTACCAGGCAGTCACTCATTTCACGATGACGTGGCTAGCCAATCAGTCACGCATGTAGCCATGTCGAGACAAGGTTTGGATCAATCATTTAACTATGATACGACCAACCAACCATTCACGCAGGTGAACATGACGCGGCAGGGAGATAGTCAGTCATTTGGTAATGACGGGGCTAGGCTACCTGTAGGTTATGAAAACATCTCACGACCAGCCAGTCGGTCATTTGTTAATGACGCAACTAGCCAGCCAATTGCTTAGGCAAACATGGCGCGTCCAGGCACGAGCTCTGTACTGAGTGACCGGATTGATACAAATTATCATTCCATAACAGGTCAACAACAGAGTGGGTGCACGAATAATCAGAGTATAGGTTACGGACCGACCTCTATTATTCACCCGTCTGGCTCCGGGTATGGGAATTCTCGTGCAGAGAGATCCTTTCAATCCCCAAGGGAACTGTGTACATCTCTAAGATAACACTTTTCCCCAATTACCTTCCACCGGTCCATTCAATGGAACCGGTCGGAAATAGACGGGATTTCCAAACCTACCGAGAGCATCAAAAACCCAACGTTTTTTGGGATATCGAGGCATTCGGAGGGACATCTATTTAATAGACAGTCCTTGGAAAGGCAATCCCTGGAACAGAATACGTTAGCGCATTATGATAAAGGGAGGGCTAAGCCGTCCCACAAAGGGGGAGAACCTCTCTATGGTCATCCCATTACCAAGGGGCTAAGAATCGGCAGCCTTCTAAATAAAGCACAACCCCTAGGCCTCAACCCTGGGGATGCGCACCTTTCTATGATCGTCCCAAGGCCGGAGATTACAGTCGGGTCCGCCTGTTGTTTTCATAGAGGAATGGGAAAGTGTCACAGAGGATCATTGGATCTTATCTGTGATACAGGAAGGGTATCCAATTCCCTTCATTTCTTCTCCTCTGACAAGCGTGCCTATCGACATGTCGTCACGTCATTCGGCCGTGTCAAAAGTGATTTCATCACGTCTTCTGTAAAAGAAGGCCATAGAGAGGGTTTTCAACCCCAATTATCGGGGTTTGATACAACCGTCTTTTCCTCGTCCCGAAGGAAGACGATCGGTGGAGACCGGTTATAGATTTATCAGCTCTAAATCTATTGATTCCGGTCGAGAAGTTAAAATGGAGTCGACCCACTCCATCCAAATAACTATTTGGGAAGGCGACTGGGCGGTCTCTCTAGACCTCACAGACACCTATTACCACATTCCAATCGCTCCCTCGTCGAGGAAGTACTTTCGTTTTGTGGTAAATGACAAGGAACAGAGGATATTCACTATGTGAACTCTGAGACAGGGAGGTCAAGACCATCTCATACGTGAGCTCGGCCCCGACGGTTGATTCCATGCGATCTCATTCTTCTTCGGAAAAGGGATCTATGTCAAGGGATCAATTCCTCGGTCATGACTCTAATTCAGAGCACTTCGGAAAAGGGATAATTCCTCGGTCATGACTCCTTCATAAGTTCTAATGTGGAATCGAACACTGACCTTCCGGTTCAGAACCGGCTATAGGCAATCCTCTTGTCGTCGGGGAAACCCAAGACCCAGTCTTGTCTGACGAATAAGAGACATATCGGGATCAGTGCCCCATATGATGATGAAACAATTTAGATCTAGACTCTAAATAATTATCATTGGCGGAAGGTTACTGCTTTCATTGCGTCCATAAGGCATTTCGGCGTATGCGGCGACATCGTTTACACAGGGACAGAAACGTACAGCGACTTCTGCAAGGGCGTTCTTGGAACCCCAACCTGTGAAGACGCAAATAGACAGGCTAAGTTCGAGCCTAGCGTTACGGGAACTAGCTAAGTTGGCATACAACCAAGTAGAGCACTGTCCCTAATCCGCAGCTATAGGGAAGCACTCCTCTCTATTAAATCTTCTTACAAAGAATGATATAGAGTGGGTATCAACCTTCCATTCGGGCTTGATACAACTGTTTTTCTTCCTGTTTCTAAGAAAGACAGACAGTGAAAACCGGTAGTAGACGTTTCGACTCGGTTCGCGTCTAGTACGGCCGTGTAGTAGAATGGAACGTCCGTTTCACCAAGATCACAATCCGGAACGGCGGTCTGGGCGAGTTGTTAGACCTAACAGACGCCTAATACACGTACCGTTTGCTTGTCATCGAGGAGTTACAGTTCGATTACCTGCGTTCGGAATTATTTCCCAAAACAGGCAAATCGGATCCAATTCCCTCGAGAATCCGATTCGTTTTCTGGTTAGGGATCAGTAAGTACGGGAAACAGCCCGATACATGCTTCACACCACACCCGAATTGTTTACAGATATCGGGGCAGTGCGTTACAGCCTACGGCATGTTATTATATAGAGTAGACAACTTCATATGAATTCAGTTCTGCTAGCTTCCAATACTACTCATTCGGCAGCAATCGGAATACGTCGGGGATGAATGCTTACGGAATTACCCGAGAAGTTCCGATTGATTCCGCAGTGGAATAATAATTAACAACTTCCGGTCTCAGTTTCACTGGCTGAAGGTGTAAAATGATAATAGAAACACATCACTGGCTAAATGACTGTGGTTATACGTCATGCTGGCCTGTCTCTCGACATAACCGTTACATCTTCCTTAGAAATAGACAGTTCTTACCGATTGATGTTATTAAGGTAGGTCAATCTCTCTGAACGTTCGTCGGAAACTACCGCTTCTTAAATTAGTAACTGAGACTTATAAATTCGTCTTATTTGACGAACACAAGCAGGGAAGTGAGTTCTTTACTGTCATTAGAAACTAATTTCATTAGGTTTCACAGCCTGATGGTTAGAATTAGAAAAACCCATTGTAGGAGTTTAACTCCAAAATAGGATTTGTCTTGCGTCCTCTGGTCGCTTACAAGAGCTCCATACGAACCTCTTGAATCGACGTCTTTACTTATAAAACCGTCTTTTTATTAGCTCTTTGCTACAGCTCTTTGAAGGAGCAATTTAAACGCTCTGTCTGTAGAAACCGGGAATGTCAGATTCAATGAATATGATGGCCTCTTTACACTACTGGGTAAACCAGGGTTTCTGGCTAAGAACCAGTTACCGTCGGTCCTTCCTGATCCGATTCAGTTCCTAGTCATGCTGCGAGCTGTGGTCCTTCGGATTCCGACAGATACATTGTCCTGTCAGAGCTCTTAAATATTAACTTAAGAGAGTTAAGGGGAATAGGGGTTGGAGAAGGAGGTTATTTCTCCCCCTTATAGGTCGTAATATATATCAGCAGCTTCCTTTCTCGCTGGATATCCATTACAATTAAATTAGCGTACAAAGATTTACCTAGTCGAGATCTTTCTTTTCTGCGGATACGCCCGCATGAAGTTAGGGCTCTTTCGGCAAGTTGGGCTTTTTTCGAACAATAATTCCCTTGAAGAATTCCTCGCACGGCAGTTCGGAAAACTCAGTCAAGTTATTCATCTTTCTACTTCCGTTCTATGTCTAGTCAGACAGAACTTGTACTCCCTGGGCCCTTTGGTTGCGTCTCAGCGAGTTGTCCGCTAAATTACTCCCAACATATCAATGAAGTGAACACTGATTGAAATTATCAATCCCTGCTCTTACCATATATACTGTTGGGTTCATAGTACTTGGTAAATAAATTAGAAAATAATACACTACAAGGTGCTGCTACCTGGAACGACAGTAAGTATTGGCCGAACCTCCCGTCCGATGCTACAAAGTCATCAGGTATTAAATGACTGGTAATGTATTTTTGACATAAAAATGAAGTTTTTTAAAGTAAAACATATTTTTATTAGAAAATACTTACCAGTCATTTATAGAGTCCCGCCTCCCATCCCCGCGTCGTCACCCAACACTTATGTTGAAATAAAAGTGGCAAGATATCAAGTGCTTGCCCTCTCTTACGGGCAACCGTGTATATCACATATACGTGAGGAATACGCAAGGCGAGTTCTTTTTCTGGATGAATTAAAGGTGTAGAGATTATATATCAGGTATTAAATGACTGGTAAGTATTTTCTAATAAAAATATGTTTTACTTTAAAAAACTTCATTTTGCCTTATATGGCTATAGTGAAAACTTAAAAAATCTTCTCCTCCGAAAGTGTCAGGCCTATTTTCAAATAATTTTGTGGAAATGTTCCTTGGATGACCCTCTATCAGATTCCTTCAAGCCATGTTGATTGGTCGAAAAACATGGCCGCCAGGGGGGCGGGGCTATTTTGCCTTATATGGCTATAGTGAAAACTTAAAAAATGTTCTTCTCCGAAAGTGTCTGGCCGATTTTCAAATAATTTTGTAGAAATGTTCCTTAAGTGACCCACTATCAGATTCCTTCAAGCCATGTTGATTGGTCGTAAAATATGGCCGCCAGTGGGCAGGGCTATTTTGCCTTATATGGCTATAGTGAAAACATAAAAAATCTTCTTCTCCCAAACTGGTTGGCAGATTTTCAGATAATTTTGTAGAAATGCTCCTTAGATGACCCTCTATTAGATTCCTTCAAGCCATGTTGATTGGTCAAAAAACATGGCTGTCAGGGGGGCGGGGCTATTTTGCCTTATATGGCTATAGTGAAAACTTAAAAAATCTTCTCCTCCGAAATTGTTAGACCAATTTCAAATAATTTTGTAGAAATGTTCCTTGGATGACCCTCTATCAGATTCCTTCAATCCAAGTTGATTGGTCGAAAAACATGGCCGCCAGGCGGTGCGGGGCTATTTTGCCTTATATTGCTATAGTGAAAACTTAAAAAATCTTCTTCTCTGAAAGTGTCAGGCCGAGTTTCAAATAATTTTGTAGAAATGTTCTTTGGATGACCCTCTTTCAGATTTCTTCAAGCCATGTTGATTGGTCAAAAAACATGGCCACCAGTGGGCAGGGCTATTTTGCATTATATGGCTATAGTGAAAACTTAAAAAATCTTCTCCTCCAAAAGTGTCTGGCCGATTTTAAAAAAAAAATGTAGAAATGTTCCTAGGGTGGCCCTCTATCAGATTCTTTCAAGCCAAGTTGATTGGTCGGAAACTATGGCTGCCAGGGGGCGGGGCTTATATGGCTAAAGTGAAAAAAAATAAAATCAGGTGAGCGATTCCAGGGCCATCATGGCCCTCTTGTTTTTAATTTTACTATCTGGTAACTAAAAACGTACCTCAAATTTCTTTTAATATTGATTTAATTAACAATTTCAGCTCATTTTAAATAAATACATTATGATCATACCAAACGGTATGCTTAAATTTAGTTTTGTAACTCGTACAATTTGAAGCATATACAGATATGGTAAATATGTTGTTGTTTATGCCCAGGTACATTTTTTTTGCTTTATTATTTGGCTTTTGTACCCTAAATTTTCGTTTTCTACCACTAATAGTTTTTATATCGCACAAATAATTGTGTTGCACTCGGGACATTTCATGAAAAGAAACCTTTGCCTTGCAATGAAGTATCCTTGGATCTTTTTAGATATCTAAAATGAGCTTCAGCAGTAATATGATGATTAAAAAGTCATTAAATGAGAAGTCATATAAAAATTAAACTCCAAACCAGCTCACACTAGTTACCGTATATCCGCGGCCATAAGTCGACTTCGGCCATAAGTCGAGGGTCCATTTTGACCCCAATTTCGGTGGTTTTGAGGTTACTCCCAGCCATAAGTCGGGGGTCGACTTTTAAAATATTACGGCAAAAAAAATTAAAAAACCTGGTTCTCGATGTAAAACTGGATATTGATACATTAAGATAATAATGCACAAACCTGATTTTATAAATCCAAATAAGCCAAACAAACTAACTATTCCAAATTTCTTAATATTTGTTTTAATCTATAAAAAATAAAAGCGCGAAACTCGAACAAAGGGTTTTATCGATGTCAGTGTTTCTACCATGCATTGACGAAGTTGATTAAAAGTGTGTGTAATTCACAGAGAGGTGAAGAAAAGGGTTTTAAAGGTCTATGGAAAGAAGTTTGGACTCTATGGTTATATGAAAACGGTTGTAATTTCCACTGGAACAGGCTGTAGTTACAACCGACTTGCGTTAGCTCTATAACTGTTTGTCGTGTGAAAAACACAGGGGGTTAAATAAATGACGTCACTAATTTACCAGCTGAGATTGATCCGCGACAAATGAAATACACCCATATAAATTAATGTTAAAGTTACGATACTATTAGCTTAGTAAATTATACTTGTGTGATTAAACTGCACATACTCTTTTTTTTATGACGTAGCTCATTTGTTGGGGAAAATGGTTTGCGGAAATAAAGGTCTATATAGATTTCACTCTTACCCATTTTCACATGCATTTATACGCATCGTTTGATAGAGCTCTGACAAAAGGAGAAATTACTACATTTTCTTTAAATTGGACAAATTAACTTTGAATTGAAAAGGATTTTAAAGGGTATGGTATTTATTTTTCCTTTGTTTACGGCTTTAAAACTAGATAAAAAAAATGTAAGGAAAGGATGCATCACTGATAAAAAGCAGTTTCTCTACTGTTTGTCGCGTGTAAAATATAGCCTTAGGAGAGATTGTCATTCAGTCATAAGTCGAGTCCCTGCTTCAACACCAAAATTTGAGTCTCAAAAATTCGACTTATGGCTGCGGATATACGGTATGCATTTTAAACTATAATTACCAGACAAAACATGTGACTTAAGGGATTTCATGATGGTATTACAACACAAATCCTCTACCAATGATTAATTAGCAACAGGTATGAAAATTTGCATGATTCAACATGTGGTTTTTATATACAAATATGGATTTTATGTCTGATCTGATAGAAGAATGCATCATAATTTTGTTGCACTCGGGACATAATTGGATAGGAAGCATAGCTTCAAAATGGAGAAAATATATGTAACTTTTAACTGTTATTGTGACATATTTTAAGGAAACAAATAATAAACAAGTGATTTAAATGAACTAGAATGGAGTGCTCCCCTGAGCATGTGTGTCACCTGCCGGGGCCTTGTCAGAAATTTTTAATTTTTGACAGAAAAGGGGCAATAACTCTTGATATAAAAAATATTTGGATTATCCCCCTTTCGTGAACCAATCACACACATTGATATAAACATTTGTCAGAATTTCAATGTAATCCTTTGTGTAGGAAAAAAAGTTATTTGAAAACGTGACGAAAAAGTGTGATGGGCAGACAGACAAACAGACGCCGACCAAAAAAAAAAGTAATCCCTAAGTGCCTACCATGCTACGCAGGTGACACAAAAATAACACCTATTACAATAGAAGAAAAATCTTCAGAATAGTCTCAAATTACAATTTGTTCCAGAAAATAGTTGAGTTAAGCGATATATATCTAATATATTCAGATATTTACATTTTCGAATAAACACAAGACAAATTTTATCTGTACATTCTCATGGTTAATAAGCAAAGCTCCAGACATAGATTTCAACGGGTATCTGTTCACATTTTGTTGCTACTTATTATCTCCGTGCAACAATAAGGTCGTTCAGGGTACATACATGACCCAATGACATCATCGCTCTAGTCCATCAGATTTTTATAAAACTTTACACATATGAACATAAGCATAGGCTCTTTTATAATATCTCATTTGTATGACATATATCAAAGGTCAAGGTCACAGTAACTATATTAGTGTCCGAATGTCATCGCTTTAGCGACTTCATCTCTTCTCTGATTGGTATAGAACTTAAAACATATGTTCACAAGAATCATCTATTGCACAAATTAGACAAGGGCAAGGTCAGTGAAAATAAAATGTCTGTTATCGCTCGATCACTTTCATTTGTCAAGTTTAACAGATCTTGGATCAATTTCTCCTTTTGCCACAATGTTTTCTACTCTTTTCAATAATTATTGAATGTGGAAAAAGGTTAAACAGTTAGTAAACAAGTATTACTAACCAAAGTAGACAAGTAAACATTTGATTTGTCAACTGTCTGCATGTTATTTATCTTTTCAAAAGATAAAAAATGACCTTGCTGTTTACTTGCTGTAACTATTGATAAAATAGTTCAGCCTTTGACACATACCTTGGTAAAGAAAAGTTTCCTATTTTTATGTATTTACTTCTTTTAATAATGTATTATACTTTAATATACATTTTAAGTGGGGGTATATTTTGATGATGCTCATACAATAGGACAGTTTGGGATTTGTTGGTGTTTTTTATCCCCCGCTTTTTCGAAGAAAAAAGGAGGGGGATATTAAAATGGCGTTGTCCGTCCGCAGCCATTTCTCAGTAACTAGCTGGTAGAATTTCATGAAACTTGAAATAAATATGAACCAGCATACTGGGATGATGCCCGTCCATTGTTTTTTTGGATTGGTAAATTTTCCTTAGAGTTGTTGCCCTTGATATATTGAAAAATCCATGTCCGCAGCCATTTCTCAGTAACTAGCTGGTAGAATTTCATGAAACTTGAAATAAATATAAACCAACATACTGGGATGATGCCCGTCAATTGTTTTTTTGGATTGGTCAATTTTCCTTAGAGTTATTGCCCTTGATATATTGAAAAATCCACGTCTGCAGCCATTTCTCAGTAACTAGCTTGTAGAATTTCATGAAACTTGTTTATAAAGCTACAGCAACAAAGTTTGCACCATGTGTACAATTTTACAATCAAATATCATCATTATGTCTCCTCCCTCCGGAGGAGACATATTGCTTTTGCCTGCGCCGTCTGTCTGTCTGTCAGGGCGTCCACATTTCTTGTCCGGCCTTTATCTCACAACCCCTTGGCCACATTTCTATGAAACTTCACAGGAGTCATTGGTACAACGTCTAGTTGCGCATATTACGAGGGCGTTTAATTTGACCTACTTTTAGATGAGTTATTGCCCTTTCTTAAAATTGCCATTTCATTCTTGTCCGGCCTTCATCTCACAACCCCTTTGCCACATTTCTATGAAACTTCACAGGAGTCATCGGTACAACGTCTAGTTGTGCATATTACGAGGGCGTTTAATTTGACCTACTTTTGGATGAGTTATTGCCCTTTTTTTAAAATTGCCATTTCATTCTTGTCCAGGGCGTCCACATTTCTTGTCCGGCCTTTATCTCACAACCCCTTGGCCACATTTCTATGAAACTTCACAGGAGTCATCGGTACAACGTCTAGTTGCGCATATTACGAGGGCGTTTAATTTGACCTACTTTTCGATGAGTTATTGCCCTTTCTTAAAATTGCCATTTCATTCTTGTCCGGCCTTCATCTCACAACCCCTTTGCCACATTTCTATGAAACTTCACAGGAGTCATCGGTACAACGTCTAGTTGTGCATATTACGAGGGCGTTTAATTTGACCTACTTTTGGATGAGTTATTGCCCTTTTTTTAAAATTGCCATTTCATTCTTGTCCAGGGCGTCCACATTTCTTGTCCGGCCTTTATCTCACAACCCCTTGGCCACATTTCTATGAAACTTCACAGGAGTCATCGGTACAACGTCTTGTTGTGCATATTACGAGGGCGTTTAATTTGACCTACTTTTGGATGAGTTATTGCCCTTTCTTAAAATTGCCATTTCATTCTTGTCCGGCCTTCATCTCACAACCCCTTTGCCACATTTCTATGAAACTTCACAGGAGTCATCGGTACAACGTCTAGTTGTGCATATTACGAGGGCGTTTAATTTGACCTACTTTTGGATGAGTTATTGCCCTTTTTTAGATCACCTTAGCCGAAGGCTGAAGGTGAGCTATTCTGATCACTTTTTGTCCGTCGTCCGTCGTCCGTCCGGTGTTAACTTTTAGCTTTAAACATCAACTCCTCCCAAACGCCAAGGACAATTTTCGTGAAACATCACAGGACTGTTCCTCTGGTTGGCCTCTTTCAAAGTTGTTCAAAGATTTAAATTCCATTGAGAACTTTGGTTGCTGCGGCATCAGAAAGGGGACAAAATGTCCAAACTTTGAAAATCTTCTCCTCCGAATCTGCCTGTCAGATTCAAATATAATTTGGTAGAAATGTTCCTTGGGTGACCCTCTATAAAAATTGTTCAAGCCATACTGATTGGTCGAAAAACATGGCAGTCAGGCGGCATCAAAAAAGGGGCAAAATGACAATACTTTAATAAAGTATCCTTATAAAAGTGCTTGTCTGATTTAAAGATAGTTTTGTAGAAATGTTCTTTCATTGATCATCTACATACTTTGTCAAGCCATATTGATTTGTTGAAAGGCATAGCAACCAAGCAGCATCAGAAAAGGAGTAAAATTAACTTTTTTCTTCAAATGACATATGGTTATTAGATTGATGGTCTAAGGGAGGTAACACTTGGCAGAGTATTATGCAAGGGCAATCTCCTTCGCAGAGTTGTCGTTCCTTACACTCACCATACACTATCAATCAGGTGATCGATTTAATGTCCAAACTTTAAAAATCTTCTCCTCCGAATCTGCCTGTCAGATTCAAATATAATTTGGTAGAAATGTTCCTTGGGTGACCCTCTATAAAATGTGTTCAAGCCATACTGATTGGTCGAAAAACATGGCAGTCAGGCGGCATCAGAAAAGGGGCAAAATGACAAAATTTGAAAATTCCATTTTTTATGAAAGTGTTTGTCTGATTTTAAGAAAATATAATACGAATCTTACTGTAATGATCCTCTATTTAATTTGTTTAAGCCGTTTTGATTGGTTACACAATCATATCAACCAGGCGTCGTCACAAAAAGGGTAAATTGAACTTTTAGCTACAAATGACAACCAACTCCTACCATTCCAATAGACCAATTTCCACAAAACATCACAAGAATGTTCCTTTGGTGGTCCTCTTTCAAAATTGTTCAAAGATTTAAATTCCATTGATAACTTTGGTTGCTGCGGCATCAGAAAGTGAGAAAAATACCCAAATTTTAAAATCCTTTTCCTCCATAATCTACTTGTGCGATTGCAAGATAATTTGGTAGAAATGTTCCTTAAGTGACCCTCTAAATAAACTGTTGAAGCCATATTGATTTCGTTGAAAAACAGGGCAGCAAGGCGGCATCAGGAAAGGTGCAAAATGACAAAAACTTTATAATTCCATTCTTATTAAAGTTCTTGTTAGATTTCAAGATATAAATGGCCTTTACTGATAAGCTGTTTCTTGAGAAGTGTCCACTCCTTTGCAGTTTCATTTGCATTCCCTGATAAAATTTTCCAAGATATTTGCAGTTAAATATTTGCTACTAATTTACTATCAATTAGGTGATCGATTTAGGGCCATCTTGGCCCTCTTGTTTAAAATTGCCATTTCATTCTTGTCCGGCCTTCATCTCACAACCCCTTTGCCACATTTATATGAAACTTCACAGGAGTCATCGGTACAACGTCTAGTTGCGCATATTACTAGGGCGTTTAATTTGACCTAATTTTGGTTGAGTTATTGCCCTTTTTTTAAAATTGCCATTTCATTCTTGTCCGGCCTTCATCTCACAACCCCTTTGCCACATTTCTATGAAACTTCACAGGAGTCATCGGTACAATGTGTTGTTGCGCATATTACGAGGGCGTTTAATTTGACCTACTTTTGGATGAGTTATTGCCCTTTTTTTAAATTGCCATTTCATTCTTGTCCGGCCTTCATCTCACAACCCCTTGGCCACATTTCTATGAAACTTCACAGGAGTCATCGGTACAACGTCTAGTTGCGCATATTACGAGGGCGTTTAATTTGACCTAATTTTGGTTGAGTTATTGCCCTTTATTTAAAATTGCCATTTCATTCTTGTCCGGCCTTCATCTCACAACCCCTTTGCCACATTTCTATGAAACTTCACAGGAGTCATCGGTACAATTTCTTGTTGCGCATATTACGAGGGCGTTTAATTTGACCTACTTTTGGATGAGTTATTGCCCTTTTTTAAAATAAATCACTAACTGACAAAATACAGTCAGCCAGACAAATACCCCTTGGGGGAGACATATGTTTTTCCCAAAAACAACCTCTAGTTGTCTTTGGATGACCTTCACCATGACTTTTTGACCGTCTGTCTGTCTGTCTGTCACACTTCGTTTCCATACAATAACTGCCACAAATGTGAACCGTTTTTTCCAAACTTTCCTGCAAGAGGGGGATATAAATTTCATAAATTTGCTTGTTTTTTTATAAAGGGGCATTGTTTAGGGGTGGGTGTGGTACCATTTTTATTAGCTCGACTATTCAAAGGATAAGGGGAGCTATTGTAGTCACATCGGCTTCGGCGCCGCCGTTGGTTAAAGTTTTTGTGCAAGCTAGCATCTACCCTTATAACTTACATAGGCTTAGGCCAATGATCTTCATACTTGGTATGGACATACTTCATAGCAAGTTGGTGATGCCTACACAGTTTGGATTCAGTAGGTCAAAAGGTCAAGGTCACTGTAACTTTCGATATATATATAGAAACAGTTCATGGTTAAAGTTTTTGTGCAAGCTAGCATTTACCCTTATAACTAACATACACCTAGGCCTATGGTCTTTAACTTTTGTATGGACATTCTTCATAGCAAGTTGGTGATGCTTACACACTTTGGAGTCAGTAGGTCAAAGGTCAAGGTCACTGTGACCTTCTATATGGAAACAGTTCATGGTTAAAGTTTTCGTGCAAGCTAGCATTTACCCTTATAACTAACATACACTTAGGCCTGTGATCTTCAAGTTGGTTTTGCCTAGAGAGTTTGGAGTTACTAGGTCAAAGGTCAAAGTCACTGTGACCTTTCTGTAAAGAAACAGGTAATGGTTAAAGTTTTTGTGAAAGCTAGCATTTACCCTTATAACTTACATATAAATATATAGAGTTTGGAGTCAATAGGTCAAAGGTCAAGTTCACTGTGACCTTCAATACAGAAACATTTCTTGCTTTAAAACTACTGATTGCTTCTAGGCCTATGACCCTGAAACTTAGTTTGGGTAATGGTCATGATTAGCACTTGACTTAAACAGGTCATTGGATCATGAGGTCAAAGGTCAAGGTCACTTTGACCTATATCGAAAAAAACCACTATTTTTTGCAATAACTTTGAACTAGTTGCATATGGTGCAAATTGATGCTACTTGATGCATTCCGTTGAAACGTTATACAACCCTTCCCAACCATCACACCTATGATCCTGCATATAATGCAAATTATCGCCCTTTAAGACATTGTGGTTAATGTTTAGCATGCAACTACATTAGAGTCCATTATCTCAGTAATCAAATAAGCGGTGGAATAGTCGAGCATGCTGTCCTCAGACAGCTCTTGTTGTTGTTGTACTACGAGGGGCATGAAAAGTTAAGATCCCTCTCGCTGTTCCAGAGCCGGAAAATAAACCTCACAATTTGTGACGCAACGTTACCATAGTCTACAACATTACCGAAGATGTCCAGGCAGAGGATACTGCATGGTCCGCATGTGGAGACTGACTATAATGATCAGGTCTCACAAGAAATAGTCTGCATGTCCGGCATTTGATAGACGCTTGCCTTTCAATTATCCGTTTAAAATTATAAGACAAAAGCTGATCTAAATCAACAATGAATCTGATACGATAAACACAAATTACACCGTTTTCAATGTCATATATTCATTCAGATGTAGCTCGTTTACCGGATTTGATAACTTGACGAATCAAATATTTAACGAAATATTTGTATATATATCTTATTCAAACAAAAAGAATAGGGTGTATGGTCATATTTCGTTTAATATTTTTTTACCAATTTTTTTAGTCAATTTAACTGACTATTTAAATTATTGGAGCGAGTTACCCTGGTTTACCTTTCATTCTGTCTCACTGTACTATCGATCGATAAAATCCTCATGATTGTTAGACTTACAAGCAGTTCAGATCTTATTTATTGCAAACTGCAAGTAATTTTCTGCGCAAGACAGTCATGTAAGCTCTTTGGTTGATTAAAAAATGCATGCGTGACTTTTGAAATCTGTGCAGCAGATTATCTCTGAAAATGTATTGGTAAAAATTTAAATGAGAGTTTAATCATTAATTAGAGTTTAAATCATTGAGGCAAAAGATGAAGTTGCTTATTAAGAGCAATTTCGTCTTTGGTCTGAATGTTTAAAGAGGTTGTCTGCTACAGAGGCGTCAGAAAATGTCTTAACCCTTTCCCTCATACGACAATTCTGCAGCAGACGACTTTGAACGCATTTTGTCAAAACATAGGAAATCTCCATAATTGAATGGATAACCTATGACAAAAAGTGGAAAACATTGTGGCAAAAGGAGAAATTGCACGTTTTGTGCAATTTCTTCTTTTGTCACTATGTATTCAAAAAGCCGTCTGCTGCAGAGGCGTCCGAAAGCGTCTATATGAGGGAAAGGGTTAATGAAGAAAAGGTTTTTAAAAAACAAAAAAAATCCCGATCTACCGACCCTGTTGATTTTTAGATCCGTGACCAGAAACAATTTTTGGTCTAACTATTCCGTTAAATATCCATTTTGGTTAAATAAAATAGACAAACTGATTAATGTAGGTCAAGCCTCTAAGAGATGGATGTGTCATTAGGGATAAAAGATCCTTTGTGTTTACTTTTTACTATAGATAAATGGTTAAATGTTGTACCGTAAGTTTATTTTGGTGTGACAAACATTGCATATACGAAATTCAACTCTTGAATCGTCGCCAAAATTTCTGACCAAATTCATGGTTGGAAATTTGCTTAAGAAAAAAACAAACAATAAAGTAAGACCTCACATTTGCAGAATAATAAAAAATTGAAAAAGAGCATAATTATGTGATGTCTTTCTATGTAGGACTACAGTTAGGTAAGCTGTGTGAATAAACATTGGTTTTTCTAACTTCAACGAATGTCACTGTAACACTAAAACCAGTGTTTATTTGTTGTAAGATGTTGTATAGCCTATAGGAAACCCTGACTTTCAAACTGTGGTCGCTGTACCGCTTCATCTTAAATTGGGTAAAATTTCAAATTTTGAAATCTTTCAGCACTATCCAAGACAATAGTAAAAGTAATTATTATATTTTCTTTTCAGAGATTTCCTTTATTTTTTTAGCTCGCCAGTACGAAGTACAGGAGAGCTTATGTGTTACCCCCGGCGTCGGCGGCGTCGGCGGTGGCGTAGACACCTAGGTTTAAGGTTTGTGTTTAAGGTTTTCATTTGGGTTTTAAGGGTTTATACCTTTAGGAACCATTTGTCATCCATCTACGTACACCACTACACCCGTCCTGACCCTGGGTCAAGGTCAAGGTAATTTCTACTTGGTTCTACTTGGTTCAGTTACAAGGTTTAAGGTTTGCGTTTAACGTTTAACATATCACTCTGCATTCACTATTATGACATTGATTGCTTTCATATTTAGTTTATACATTTAGGAACTATTGGTCATCCATCTACGCACACCACTACACCCATTCTGACCCTGGGTCAAGGTCAAGGTCATTTCTACTTGGTTCAGTTACAAGGTTTAAGGTTTGCGTTTAACGTTTAACATATCACTCTGCATTCACTATTATGACATTGATTGCTTTCATATTTAGTTTATACATTTAGGAACTATTGGTCATCCATCTACGCACACCACTACACCCGTTCTGACCCTGGGTCAAGGTCAAGGTCATTTCTACTTGGTTCAGTTACAAGGTTTAAGGTTTGCGTTTAACGTTTAACATATCACTCTGCATTCACTATTATGACATTGATTGCTTTCATATTTAGTTTATACATTTAGGAACTATTGGTCATCCTTCTACGCACACCACTACACCCGTTCTGACCCTGGGTCAAGGTCAAGGTCATTTCTACTTGGTTCAGTTACAAGGTTTAAAGTTTGCGTTTAACGTTTAACATATCACTCTGCAGTCACTATTATGACATTGATTGGTTTCATATTTAGTTTATACATTTAGGAACTATTGGTCATCCATCTGCGCACACCACTACACCCGTCCTGCACCTGGGTCAAGGTCAATGTCATTTCTACTTGGTTCAGTTACAAGGTTTAAGGTTTGCGTTTAACGTTTAACATATCACTCTGCATTCACTATTATGACATTGATTGCTTTCATATTTAGTTTATACATTTAGGAACTATTGGTCCATCTACGCACCCCATTACATCCGTCCTGACCCTGGGTCAAGGTCAAGGTCATTTCTACTTGGTTCTGTTATATGGTTTAAGGTTTCTGTTTAACATATCACTCTGCATGCATTATTATGACATTGATTGCTTTCATATTTAGTTTATACATTTAGGAACTATTGGTCATCCTTCTACGCACACCACTACACCCGTTCTGACCCTGGGTCAAGGTCAAGGTCATTTCTACTTGGTTCAGTTACAAGGTTTAAGGTTTGCGTTTAACGTTTAACATATCACACTGCAGTCACTATTATGACATTGATTGGTTTCATATTTAGTTTATACATTTAGGAACTATTGGTCATCCATCTGCGCACACCACTACACCCGTCCTGCACCTGGGTCAAGGTCAATGTCATTTCTACTTGGTTCAGTTACAAGGTTTAAGGTTTGCGTTTAACGTTTAACATATCACTCTGCATTCACTATTATGACATTGATTGCTTTCATATTTAGTTTATACATTTAGGAACTATTGGTCCATCTACGCACCCCACTACACCCGTCCTGACCCTGGGTCAAGGTCAAGGTCATTTCTACTTGGTTCTGTTATATGGTTTAAGGTTTCTGTTTAACATATCACTCTGCATGCATTATTATGACATTGATTGCTTTCATATTTAATTTATACGTTTATGAACTATTGGTAATCAATCTATGCACACCACTACACACTTCCTGACCCTGTGTCAAGGTCATTTCTACTTGGTTCTGTTACAAGGTTTAAGGTTTGCGTTTAACGTTTAACATATCACTCTGCATTCACTATTATGACATTGATTGCTTTCATATTCAGTTTATACATTTAGGAACTATTGGTCATCCATCTACGCATTTCACTACACCCGTCCTGACCCTGGGTCAAGGTCAAGGTCATTTCTACTTGGTTCAGTTACAAGGTTTAAGGTTTGCGTTTAACGTTTAACATGTCACTCTGCAGTCACTATTATGACATTGATTGGTTTCATATTTAGTTTATACATTTACGAACTATTGGTCATCCATCTACGCACACCACTACACCCGTCCTGACCCTGGGTCAAGGTCAAGGTCATTTCTACTTGGTTCTGTTATATGGTTTAAGGTTTCTGTTTAACATATCACTCTGCATGCATTATTATGACATTGATTGCTTTCATATTTAATTTATACGTTTATGAACTATTGGTAATCAATCTACGCACACCACTACACACTTCCTGACCCTGTGTCAAGGTCAAGGTCATTTCTACTTGGTTCTGTTACAAGGTTTAAGGTTTGCGTTTAATGTTTAACATATCACTGCATTCACTATTATGACATTGATTGCTTTCATATTCAGTTTATACATTTAGGAACTATTGGTCATCCATCTACGCATTTCACTACACCCGTCCTGACCCTGGGTCAAGGTCAAGGTCATTTCTACTTGGTTCAGTTACAAGGTTTAAGGTTTGCGTTTAACGTTTAACATGTCACTCTGCAGTCACTATTATGACATTGATTGGTTTCATATTTAGTTTATACATTTACGAACTATTGGTCATCCATCTACGCACACCACTACACCCGTCCTGACCCTGGGTCAAGGTCAAGGTCATTTCTACTTGGTTCAGTTACAAGGTTTAAGGTTTGCGTTTAACGTTTAACATTTAATTAAATCTAAATACCACTTTATAAACAGCACCCCTAGGCGAGCTCCATTGTCATCTGACAATTCTTGTTACTTATATGTGGGAAAGGGTTAATGAACCTTAACCTTTCCCACATACAGCAAATCTGCAGCAGACGACTTTGAAAACATAGTGACAAAAACTTGAAAAAGATAAAAGATAGCTTAATTCTTAAATAAAGTTGAAAACATTGTGGCCAAAGGAAAAATTGCTGATCATGAACAATTTCACCTTTGACCACAATGTGTTCAAAAGTGTCTGCTGCTATTGCATGAAAATGCGTCTACAGGTGGGAAAGGGTTTAGTTCTATTTTTATACGCCCGTTTTAAAAAAATGGGACGTATTATGGTGAGGCGTTGTCTGTCTGACTGTTCGTCTGTCCGTCCGTCCAATTTTGTCCGGTCTACTCCTCCTACACCGTTTAAGATATTGATGGCAAACTTGATATTGTGTGCGCTCAAAAAGAAGGTAACTTCTTATCTATTTCCCAGAATTATGCCCCTTTTTAGAAATGTTGTCTGGCCTACTCCTCCTACACCGTATAAGATATTGATGCCAAACTTGGTAGAAATAATCACCAGCACATGATATTGTGTGCGCCCAAAAAGGAGGTCACTCCTTACCTATTTCCTAGAGTTATGCCCCTTTTTAGACTTAAAAAAATTCCAAAATTTACATTTCCTTCAATATCTCTAGAACTGTTACAGATATTATTTAAAAAATTAAAATTGTGTTAAATATCATAAGACAACATCACATATCAAGTTCCATAAATGTGACTGTTATTTTGACAAAATTATTCCCCTTTTTTAGACTTATAAAATTTCCGAAAATTCATATTTCCTTAAATATCTTTTGCTTCAAAACTTAAAAATTATTAAATCATCAAGTATTATGAAATCATCTGAAGCCAAGTTGATAACCAAGTCCCGTTACTGTCACTTTCGTTTTCGACAAATTATTACCATTTTTGGACGGATTGCTTAAGCAATTCCGGTCTATAGATTGGCGATGTCCGTCTGTCCGTCTGTCTGTCTGTCTGTCTGTCTGTCCGTCAACATTTTGGTTAAAGTTTTAGGTTAGGCAAAATGGTTAAAGTTTCTGGTTAAGCAAAATCTCAGCATAAGAAAGGGTTGCAAACTTGAAACTTTGCCTGAAGGTAACCAGTAACAAGTTCTATTGATTTCTATTGTTACTTTGACCTTGACCTTAGTTTGTCGATTTTCAAGGTCAAATTGCCGACAATCCGGCCTTACCGTCTTCAGCGGTTTCTTGTTATAAACATGTTTTGCGTTTTTTATACACGCGCTTTAAAACCGTATGTCGATGTGCTGCTGATGGACGATGGTTTAGTTGATTTTGTAAGTGATAGTTCTAGTTTGTGAATGCATTGAGTACCATTCATAACCTTCCTGACGGGCGTATTTTGTGGCAATTTGGTACTCTTGTTCATATTTTGGGAATGTTTTCTTCTATTTTCAGGAAAATAGGATATGCCTTTGGCAGATCCCTGCTTCAGACCCCTCTGCTGATGAGATGACAGATTCCGCATCGATAGACAGGGACCCCAGATTGCTGTGTGAAGTTACACACACTGGGGATGTAACAGGACTGGAAGTAAGAATCTTCAAGCTATGTTTATATATAAATAATTATTTGACAGACACAATTTGATGCAGCTGTCTTATGGAAATATTGCGAGAAACAGAGAACTTCATCTACTGTTCAACACAAGCATGTTTTTACCTTTTGCCACAATGTTTTGAAATCTATTTAAATTATGCGGGTAAACAAATCGACGGCGAAAAAACTTCTAGAGGAAATAATTAAATAGGATAATACGTACTCGATAAAGGAATGAGCACAATTAATTTTATATGTGATAATTTGCGTGTAATAACACTTGGTCTAATTTTAAAATGAGTTCAAATAAAAACTGATAAGGTTTTACTGACTAAACGGAAGTTACAAATCCAAATTTCTGTAATATGACGTCATTCTATCGTAACGCCAATGATGCATAAATACCCAAAAGAAAAATGACAGAAAGGATAAAAAAGGACTCGTTACAAATGAAGTTCTGTAAATTATAGAATAATTTTAGTGGAAGTACATGTAATTTATGAAGGGCAAGTCGATTCTTTTTTGTACCTGTCATCATTAATTCATGGATTTAAAATCTTGGTCATATTTTAAAGTTGAATATATATATATATGCTTAACCATTTTTAGTTTATTTGCTTAGGACGGTAGGACTCGTAAATATCTTATAATCAAATCACTGATAGTGCTGCAAGCAAGGGGCTAACTGCAGATTACGGAGAATGATTTACCGATTACAAAAGTTAATAAATGTTTACCCGAAATAGACCTATACTCATATAACCTATTCTTTAATTTTGAAAATTTCCATATTTTTACCTTTATAATAATGTTTTCTTACGTCTTCTGGTGCCAACTTCTTGTATTAAGGAAAGTTAAATTTACCAAGAATTTACCTTGTAAGGGAATAAAAGAGATCCGACTGTACTAAATAATTTTTAATTCATGATTATAATTTATTTTCTTACAATTTTGGTCTCTACCTTTATCTTCAGTTTACAAATTCAGAGCACATCGTTGCCTCATCCTCTACAGGAACTGTGACCTTGTTCAGACATCACAGAAACACAGAGGTAAATAATGGAACGTTTTACAGGTGTTCATCCTTTTTATTGCTTGGAAAAAGAAGTGTAGTTCTGAACATGTTGATCATGGATACAATAAATTTGACATTAACCTTTTCCCGCATATAGATGCTTTTTGATGCCTCTGCAGAGGACAGCTTTTTGAAAACATAGTAACAAAAGAAGAAATTTGAGCAATTTCTCCTTTTGCCAAAATGTTTTCCACTTTTAGTCATAGGTTATCCATTCAATTATAGAGATTTTTCCATTTTTTGACAAAATATGTTCTGCTGAAGAATTGTCATATGAGGGAAAGGGTTAAGATTTAGAAAGACTGCCTAGAGAGTTGGAGATGAGTATTCCATTCAATGTAAGGCCACACCAAAGGCTTTGGATTTAACCCTTTCCCTCATATGACAATCCTGCAGCAGATGACTTTGAACGTATTTTGTCAAAACATAGAAAATCTCCATAATTGAATGGATAACCTATGACAAAAAGTGGAAAACATTGTGGCAAAAGGAAAAATTGCACATTTTGTGCAATTTCTTCTTTTGTCACTATGTTTTCAAAAAGCCGTCTGCTGCAGAGGCGTCCGAAAGCGTCTATATGATGGAAAGGGTTAATGGATTTAATGAAAATACATTTGAACATGTAAAGACTTTGAACCCACTTTCCAACATATAGACACTTTCTGATGCCTCTGCAGCAGACAACTTTTGAAATCATTGTGGCCAAAGGAGAACTTGCTCATAATGAGCAATTTCTCCTTTTGCCGCAATGTTTTCAACCCTATTCAATGATTATACTTTCATTTATAAACATTTTTCATATCTTTGCCAAGATGTGTTCAAACTCGTCTGCTGCAGATTGGTTATATGTGGGAAAAGGCTAGTCTACATTTTGCTGAAATTTCTCCTTTTGCCACAATGTTTTCCACTTTTTGTCGTAGGTTATCCATTCAATTATGGAGATTTTCTATGTTTTGACAAAATACGTTCAAAGTCGTCTGCTGCAGAATTGTCGTATGAGGGAAAAAAGGGACAATGGAATTTGGTCATTTCATGTTTGATACAACTTTGACTTACCTACTTTTAGTTAATAATCATTAAACCATTTCCCTGAAATAGACAACTGCTGATGCCTTTTGTAGCAGACATCTTTTCTCCTTTAGCAACAATCTTTAAAAATATTCATGATAATACTTAAAATTTTATAGAAACATGTACCACAATATGATCCATGGTATAGGAGATATTGGGACGTCCATTTGTTTTAAACTCTATCCAATAATTACTCTTTTTTTATAGGGTTTTTCCATAATTTTGCAGGGATGTTTGCAAAGTCGTCTGTTGCACATTTTTTTGTTAATTGGAAAGAGTTTTTTAACCCTTTCCCTCATACGACAATGCAGCAGACGACTTTGAATATATTTTGTTAAAAAAAAGAAAATCTCTATAATTGAATGGATAACAAACAACCTATGACTAAAAGTGGAAAACATTGTGGCAAAAGGAGAAATTGCTCGTTTTGAGCAATTTCTGCTTTAGTCACTATGTTTTCAAAAAGCTGTCTGCTGCAGAGGCGTCAGAAAGCGTCTATATGAGGGAAAGGATTAAAATAAGGTCAGTTTTCAGACGCTATTATTGTAGAAGATTCTTTAATGTTCCTACGACTAGATAGGGAACCATGTAGAGCCTGATTAGACTACATGAATTCACAAGATTGTATCTTAAATGTTTGGAAATGTCCGAATGCTGATTTTCCATTTAATATTTCCCTCAAATGATCACAGAGCAGAGGACATGAAACCTTTACCACATATTACAATAAATCTGCATCAGACAACTTTCAAAATATCTCGGCAAACATCCGAAAATCCCTGTAAATGAAAGTATAATAAGAGTTGAAGACATTAATGCTGCAGAGGCTTCACAATGTGTCTGTATGATGGAAAGGTCGGATTTTATTCTCCAGCTCACTATAAATTTGACCTATGACATGCCTGGGTTAAACATTTATTCCTGGAAGAATTATGAACAAATCTTTACACAAGAATTTAGGCCTTTGATCATTTGAGAATAGTGTGAATCAAGATAAACCCACAGTCTGATTTTTGTTCGGACTGTTTAACTGTAAGATTCTTGAATGGTTGACTGAATAGATCGCAAACGGTGCACATTCAAAGGTTGATTTTGAAATACACTGGTCACAAATATAGAAAGAAATTTTTCCCAAGTCAAAAATCCACATATTTTACAGACTCTGGGAGTAGCTAGCCAGTGGTCTGGCCTCCATTACGATCCTGATGAAATAGGATGTCCATGTACATGTGTCTGTACACAGGGGGAGGATATGATCGTTACTGGAGGAGAAGACGGAAGAATTAATGTTCTCAATGTTTCACACAGAAAACCTGTCAGAACAATTGGTAAGAAAGAAAATAGAACATTGGGGAAAGGGAATACCTAGATCAGCCTGTGCATCACTGTGCAGTCCAGTCAGGGTATTCACTGTTTACCAATTATTTAATACCATGCATGCAGTGTCAGTGTTTACTTATCTACATCATCATTAAGGTTAAAATAAGAACCTGTTGTTTATTTTTCATATGACTTGGATTATATTCTGTATTTGTTTGTCGTTATATCTGTGATAGCAGAGGATATGACTTGGATTATATACTGTATTTGTATGTAGTTATATCTGTGATAGCAGAGGATATGACTTGGATTATATTCTGTATTTGTTTGTCGTTATATCTGTGATAGCAGAGGATATGACTTGGATTATATTCTGTATTTGTTTGTCGTTATATCTGTGATAGCAGAGGATATGACTTGGATTATATTCTGTATTTGTTTGTCGTTATATCTGTGATAGCAGAGGATATGACTTGGATTATATTCTGTATTTGTTTGTTGTTATGTCTGTGATAGCAGAGGCCCAAAAAAAGTCAAGGTTAACTGATCAATACCTCCTTTGGTACTGTATTAAACCATAATATCATGTGTTTATCACAGAGACAATAATTTGGAATTCCCAGAACAGGGTTTGGAGATCAAAAGATTATTTAAGAATATGAGAAATAAACATTAACTAGAGCCATTATGTTATACAACAGTTACTGTATCATGCAACCATTCGAAAAAAGTGCTCTTGGCAAGCTATTAGGATCAATGGTTGTCCATGGTTGGCTGTCTATTTTTATGCCCCCCCGGAATCTTCGATTCGGGGGGCATATAGTTTTTGGCCTGTCTGTCTGTTGGTCTGCACGTCTGTCTGTCTGCACAAAAAAAACTTTAACCTTGACCACTACTTTTGAACCATAACAGGTACGGCTACCATATTTCACATGTGTATTCCTTGTGACATGACCTTTCTGTCAGTACCAAAATTTTTGACCTTGACCTTTGACCTAGATGTAGTTTTTGGCCTGTCTGCACGAAAAAAACTTTAACCTTGACCACTACTTTTGAACCATAACAGGTACGGCTACCATATTTCACATGTGTATTCCTTGTGACATTACCTTTCTGTCAGTACCAAAATGTTTGACCTTGCGACCTTGACCTTTGACCTAGATGTAGTTTTTGGCCTGTCTGCACGAAAAAAACTTTAACCTTGACCACTACTTTTGAACCATAACAGGTACGGCTACCATATTTCACATGTGTATTCCTTGTGACATTACCTTTCTGTCAGTACCAAAATGTTTGACCTTGCGACCTTGACCTTTGACCTAGATGTAGTTTTTGGCCTGTCTGCACGAAAAAAACTTTAACCTTGGCCATTACTTTTGAACCATAACAGGTACGGCTACCATATTTCACATGTGTATTCCTTGTGACATGACCTTTCTGTCAGTACCAACATTTTTGACCTTGCGACCTTGACCTTTGACCTAGATGTTGCCATTCTCGAAAAAATCTTTAACCTTGGCCATTACTTTTGAACCATAACAGATACGGCTACCATATTTCACATGTGTATTCCTTGTGACATGACCTTTCTGTCAGTACCAACATTTTTGACGTTGACCTTTGACCTACATGTTGCCATTCTCAATTTTTTTTTAACCTTCCCCACTTCTTTTGAACCATAACAGGTAAGGCTACCATATTTCACATGTGTATACCTTGTGACATGACCTTTCTGTCAGTACCAACATTTTTCACCTTGCGACCTTGACCTTTGACCTAGATGTTGCCATTCTCGAAAAAAACTTTAACCTTGACCACTACTTTTGAACCATAACAGGTACGGCTACCATATTTCACATGTGTATTCCTTGTGACATGACCTTTCTGTCAGTACCAACATTTTTGACCTGGCGACCTTGACCTTTGACCTAGATGTTGCCATTGGGGGCATCAGTGTTTCACAAACACATCTTGTTTCTATCAGCATTTTGCTTCAAAGTACGTCTCTCAAACTGCTGACCCAGTTCCAAAATATTTTTTCACAAATTTTCTATAGCTTGCCCTCTAGCAAAATTGCTAAATCATTTCTATTCCGCTCAACAATATTGTGTTCAGAGTCTGAGATAAAGAAATAAAATACCTTTAAATGACTTCTCCTCCAAAACTGCTTGCCCAATTGGAAAATTATTTCACACACATGTTCTGTTAAGTTTCTCTCTATCAAAATTGCAAAAAAAACGCACAAGATGGCCGCCAGAGTTAAAAAGGAAATATCTTTAATTTATGATGATTTTGCAGTTGGAAAGAATCCTACGCAGGCCTCTTTCCCTCATACGACAATTATGCAGCAGACGACTTTGAACATGCTTTGTCAAAAAATAGAAAATAACTATAATTGAATGGATAACCTATGACTAAAAATGGAAAACATTGTGGCAAAAGGAGAAATTGCTCGTTTTGAGCAATTTCTTCTATTGTCACTTTGTTTTCAAAAAGCCATCTGCTGCAGAGGTGTCAGAAAGCGTCTATATGAGGGAAAGGGATAATTATAGTGCAGTTTGTATGAATTGTGTTCTATTTCAGACAAAGCTGATAGTTGTACAATAAATGCTGTAGCCTTTTTGAAACAAGTTGAACTCATTACCATTAATTCCAGCGGACAGTTAAAGATATTTGATCTGAGAAATACGCAGGATGAACCTGTGAAAAGTTTCTCACTGTAAGTCTTTACATGCCAGTTCTGCTTCCTTAACATTTTCCCTCATACAACAAATCTGCAGCAGACGAATTTGAACATATTTTGTCAAGAAATAGAAAATCTCTATAATTGAATGGATAACCTATGACTAAAAGTGGACAACATTGTGGCAAAAGAAGAAATTGCTCGTTTTGTTTTCAAAAAAGGGTTAACAATCAGTCATTGTACTGTATCTAGGTAGCAGACATTGAGAGTGATAGATATTATGAATTGTATGAGTTTGAGTCACGATTGATGTAAAGTAAATAACTTAAAATGGAGACAAACCACTTTCCCTCTAAGATTATGACTTGTGATTCCTGCAGCATTTCTATTTATTTTTAACCCTTTCCAACATACAGGTACTTTCTGATTCTTCTGCAACAGATGACTTTTAAAAACATTATGGCAAATGGAAAAATTGCTCATGATGAGCTATTTCTCCTTTTGCCACAATGTTTTCAACTCGATTCAATAATTATACTTTCATTTCAAGACATTTTCTATTATTGTTATGAGTATATTTACAAAGTTGTCTGCTGCAAAATTTGTTATATCGAGGGCTTGGCGTGAAACGGTTGTATCTAAAATTGGTATTTTTTTACCAAGGTTAATCACATCGCCATAAAGTCTTTATAAGTGTTAAATCACTTTTCTTGGTAAACAATGTAAATTTAGGTGCCATTGCTCGTTCCGAGCAATGGCACCTAAATTTGCATTGTTTACAAAGGGGTCAAAATTGCCCCTAAACCAGGGTTTTCAAAATAGGTTTTTAGTTACAACCGTTTCACGCCAAGCCCTCGATATGTTATATTTATGTTTTAAAGGGTTAAGTCCCATTCATTTCTCAGCACTTTGCTGATAGTGTAGCAGATGAAGTTGTTTCCTGTTTGATGGTAACGTTGTCTTCCAAAGGTGGAAAATTTACATCATAAAAGTTGAATATGGGAAATGGAAGAAACTAGCATCTGTTATTGAACAGTCTTAGATGCATTATGGTAAATGTTAACCACAGATCGGAGAAGATCTATTTTTGAAAGACATATTTGATATAAAAGAGAGGGAAATTGACACTGAAAAGGAGCGGAAAAAAACCCAGAAATATAATTGACATATTCTACTCTATATCATAATAATACCATTGTTTTTACATTTAATTCGCAACATATGTCCGAAAACAGATTCCAATAACATTTTATCAGGTTAACTATTCTTTCAGTTCTGGAGAACAAACACCGCTTCACTGTGTGTCAAAACACCCCTCACAACACCACATTGTAGCCACAGGGGACCAAGACGGCCTCCTTACTATCTGGGACCTGAGACAAGAAAAATACCCCGTCACTTTACTCGAGGCTCATTCCTCTGCAAGTAAGTTTATTTAAAAACTGTATAACATGGGTCTCTTAAAGCCACAGTATAGACTAACTACATGATAGTAAATCCTAAGCCCTATCTCTGTAAGGCAATTCTTAAAACCCTGTCCTACATCATACATGAAGATGCTTTCTGATGCAGACAACTTGGCAATTTCCCTTTGCTAAAACATTTTCAAATTATTACTCTTTTATTTTAACCCTTTCCCTCAAATAGACGCTTTCTGACGCCTCTGGAGCAGACGGCTTTTTGAAAAAATTGTGACAAATGAAGAAATTGCTCAAAACAAGCAATTTCTCCTTTTGCAACAATGTTTTCCACATTTAGGCATAGGTTATCCATTCAATTATAGAGATTTTATATTTTTTGACAAAATATGTTCAAAGTTGTTTGCTGCAGAGAGGTTTTCCATATTTTTGTCCAGATGCTTCAAAGTCATGTGCTGCAGATTTGTTGTATGTAGAAAAGGGTTAAGTACTCTCAAGGTAGAGGATAACCCTTTTCACACCTGCTGACATATTTTGATGAAGAATAAGAAAACATTGAATTGGAAAGAGAGATTTTTAGCTCAACTGGCTGAAAACAAAGCAAGCTTATGTCATGGCAAATTGTGGGTCGTGCTTGCTTTCGTTGATTTCTTGGCATCTTAAAAATGGCAGAGTATCTAGTAAGTAAATGTTGAGATTAATTAATCCTTTCCCACATACAGATGTTTTAAGATGCCTTTGCAGCAGGCGACTTTTAAATGCATTGTGTTATCAACTTTACTCAACAGTTATTCTTTTATTTATAGATCTTTTTGGATTTTTGCCTAGATGTTTGCCAAATCGTATGCTGCAGATATGTAGGTTGTGGGTAAGGGTTAATCTTAGTTGTAAGAACTTTTTTAACAATATATGAAAAATGAGATATGTTTAAATTGCTTAATTTCAGTGCTAGAGGTCAAGTTCCACCCAAACAACCCAGACCATTTGTTTTCGTGTTCTGAAGATGGATCAGCTTGGCACTGGGATGCTTCCTCTGTGGCATCTCATATTACTGGCACAGGTAAAAATGACACCACTCGAAAACATATACAATATTCACCAATCATTCTAAATTTGCGGAACATTCTAAATTTCAAAGTTACACTATAATTGGCCTCACAATTTGGTTTAACACTTTCCCTCATATAGACACTTTCTGACGCCTCTGCAGCAGACGGCTTTTTGAAAACATAGTGACAAAAGAAGAAATTTTAGTTATAGGTCATCCATTCAATTATAGAGATTTTCCATTTTTTGACAAAATATGTTAAAAGTCGTCTGCTGCAGAATTGTAGTATGAGGGAAAGGGTTAAAGATAAAATCCAATCTGAAATTGTAGTACTTTGTGAATTTAAAATTAGAATACTATTTATAATTGTAATTGAAGACATGCTCTGACCTTCAGATATTTTTGAAGACAAATGAGTACCTTGTTTTTGTTGGAAATCACTAGATTTAGTTTATAAACAATGTCCCTGGAAAACAGTACTTTTGAGGGCTTTTTGATCACCTGATTCGAATGTGATCACTCCTTATGTTGTATGTTATCTGTTCAAATCTTCAACTCTGAAACTACTGCTACAATTTCAACCAAACATCACTCCAATTTTCGCTAGGTGGCCCTCATCAAAAATTGTTCAAAGAAGAACAGTTTACTGCTACATCAAAAAAGGGGCATAATGACAACATTTTAAAACTCAATTATTATGAAAGTGCTTGTCTGAGTAAGATAGATTAGTAGAAATGTTCCCTGAGTGAACCTTTACACATTTGTTCAAGCCATTTTGATTGGCTGAAAGACATAGCAACCAGGAGGAATCAGAAAAGGGGCAAATGAACTTTAAGCTTCAACATGACTTCTCTCTGCAAATCATTGGACTAATTTCAACTAAATTACTAAGGAATGTTCCTTTGGTGGTCCTCTTTTAAAAAAAAATCAAAGATTGAAATTTTATGTAGAACCTTTGGTTGCTGCGTCTTTAGAAATGGGAGGGCAATTCTTAAACTTTCTTCTCCTCCTAATCAGCTTGATGATTTCCAAGATAATTAGGTAGAAATACTCCTTAGGCGACTCCTTACAAAAGTTATTCAAGCCATATTGATTGTCTTAAATGCATGATAAACCAGGTAGCATCAGAAAAGGGTCAAGATGACAAAACAGGGGCACTTTTGTTTTTATTTGTGAAAAATACAGTAAAATTGCATACTTGTTTAGTCTGATTATTGTCATACCCATTTTACAGAATGCTTCATCCCTTTCCCACATGCAGACTCAGTTACAGCAGACAACTTTTGAAAACATTATGGCAAACGGGAATATTGCCCATGATGAGCAATTTCTCTGTTGGCCACAATATTTTCAACTATATTTATGATTATAATTTCATTGATAGAGATTTTCTATTCTATATCTTAGTGTAGATGTTTTCAAATTCGTCTGCTACAGATTTGTTGTATGTGGTGATCCGTTAAATGAAACTGTTTGCAAAGATCTGATGGTCTTTTCATGTGACACTTATAGATAAAAAAATCCAACTCTACTTTGCTAAGACTTTATAAATGATAATAATGTCTATCTTTTCCTGTTGTTCAGAGTTTTGGGGTTACTATTATGACTGAATGTCAGAATAAAGGACCAGGCATACTGGTAACTCGCCCAGGAAAGGCTATGATGTAAGGGAAGCACCACACAAACAAACGAATGAGCCGTCTCACGAGAAAACCAACATTATGGACTCTGCGTAAAGTATTGATTCGGATCAGTCTAAGCATGCCACGCAGGCTTACCTGGATAGACACTTTTCGCCTCCTGTTCATTTTTTGTTTCAGGAATTATTAATATATACCTCTATCCACCTGAGACGGAATGTGTCGGCCTGAATTAGCCTGAGCGGACTGCACAGGCTGATCTGGGTTGATACATTTTACAGAGTCCATAATGTTGGTTTTCCGCTGGAAGGCTCAAATCTACTTGGCAGACATATTAGGCTTTCAACCTATCTAAATATTTGAATAGGGTTAACAAATATCTGATCAAGGAAGAGCATAATCCATGTGATGTTGTATGATTATATTTTTGCAGGAGCCGGATCTGGTGGAGGGGCCATGTTTACTCATCTGACACATGGGGTCAGTGCCGGAGGGGGGCTTACCAGTCCATGGTTATCATTAGAGGCAGAGAGAAATAAAATGAAAATTAGTACCCTATTACCAAATCAGTTTTTAGCCGTAAACACGTTGGATATTGAGTCAGAGACATTAGTTTGCGGGACAGACATGGAATCTATTTACACAATTGTTATACCTGGTCTAAGATAACTCTTTCCCACATACAATACATCTTCAGCAGACAACTTTGAAAACGTTCAAGCAAAAGTATGGAAAATCTGTAATAATGCAAGTTTAATCATTAAACGGAATTGTAACCATTTGTCAAAAGGAGACATTTCTCAACATGGGCAATTTCTCCTATAGCCACAAGGTTTTCAGGTTGTCTGCCGCAGATGTGTCAGAATACAACTGTATGTGGGAAAGGAATGAGGATAACCGAGCCTGTTCTGAAAGGATATAAGAGAAGAGAACAGGTCTTGTCAGCTGAATATTTCTCTTGACTTCCTTACCTAATACTATGAGGGGAATATTTCTTTTATTACCATACCAGTTACTATGTTGTTGGTACTCAGTCTAAAAACGCATTTAACATGTATTACTTGACAATACTCCCCTGATCCTCACCTAAGTTAGAAGATTTATATTAACACTTTACCTCATATAGACGCTTTCTGATGGCTCTGCAGCAGACGGCTTTTTGAAAACAAAGCAACAAATTAAGAAAATTGCTCAAAACGATAAATTTCTCCTTTTGTCATCAGGTTTTCAATTATACTTGTACTTTCATTTAAAAGGAACATTATATGTTTTCAAAGTCGTCTGCTTCAGAGTTGTAATAGCCGAGCCCCGGTAGCTCAGTCGGTAGCGACGCGGGCTGTCAATCCAGGGGTTGTGAGTTTGAATCCCGGCTCGGCCAACTTCCTTTCCGACGATTGACAAAAGTCAATGCGACATGCGTCATTCTCTTCCACCAATGGGCTAAGTCTATGTGGAAAAGCAGCCAGTTGCTTGGGAAGATTGTGTGGAGTACTGGTGTGAGAAAACCAGGAAATGCATGAGTAGGTGAACTGGCCGCCGTGATATAACTGAGAAATTGTTAAAAACGGCGTTAAACCCCAATCAATCAATCAGAGTTGTAATATGTGGGAAAGGGTTAACTCGACTTTTTCCCACATACAACAAAATATGCAGCAGACGTCTTTTAAAACATCAAGGCAAAAATGTGGAAAATCTCTATAAATAGAAATACTATTATCGAATAGAGTATAACCAATTGTGACAAAGGGGGAAATTGTTAATTCAATAAGCAATTTCTCCTTTTGCCGAAATGTGTTCAAAATTTGTCTGCTGCAGAGTTGTCAGAAAGCATCTATATTGTGGGAAGGGGTTAAAATACATGTACCCTATGATAAAATATGCCTTGTCACAAGGTCAGGATCAGGTCAATATTGTCTAGAAATTATTTAGATGCAGCAACAAGTCAGAAGAATGGGAAATAGTTTTTTGTCCATAAAGAAGTTGCAGTAGAGTCTAAAACCCAGATTTTTATTAGTTACCGGTACCCAAGAGGAATCTGAATTAAGCTGGTACCCAAGAGAAAGCTATGCTCCAGGAAATCCAGGCTTGGGGTATTTTGTGATCACTGCAGGGTTGTTATTATGTCTCCCCAATTACATGGGGGTGACATATTGTTTTTGCCCGTTCCGTCCGTCTGTCCTTCCGTCTGTCACACTTGTTTCCACTCAATAACTGAAGAACGCTTGGGCGTAGGAACTTCATACTTGGTATGCAGGTTGGTCATGACCAGTAGCTGACCCCTATTGATTTTGATAACAGAAGGTCAAAGGTCAAGGTCATGGTGACCTTGTGAGGTAAAAAATGGTTTCCGCTCAATAACTGAAGAACGCTTTGGCTGAGGAACTCCATACTTGGTATGCAGGTTGGCCATGCCTAGTAGAAGACCCCTATTGATCTTGAGGTCACTAGCTTAAAGGTCAAGGTCATGGTAACCTTCAGCTGAAAAATGGTTTCCTCTCAATAATTAAAGAATGCTTATGTTGAGGAACTTCATACCTGGTGTTCAGGTTGGTCCTAACCAGTAAATGACCTTTATTGAATTTGTTTGATTTTGAGGTCAAATGTCGAAGGTCACGGTAACCTTCAGCTGAAAAATGTGTTTTACTCAATAACTCAAAAACTTCATACTTGGTGTGCAGCTTGGTCTTAACCTGTAAATGACCCCTATTGATTTTGATGTCAGTAGGTCGAAGGTCAAGGTCGCGGTGACCTTTGGCTGAAAAATGGTTTCCGCTCAATAACTGAAGATTGCTTGGGCCCAGGAACTTCATACTTGGTGTGCAGGTTGGTCACCAGCAGCAAATGACCCCTATTGATTTTGAGGTCACTAGGTCAAAGACCAAGGTCATGGTAACCCTCAGCTGAAAAATGGTTTCCGCTCAATAACTGAGGATTGTCAATGTTGCTTCATCTCCAGTCCAAAACTAAAAAATTCATCTCCATCATTTCTTTTCCTCCCCTACGACCACACAAATGGGGAGACAAGCGCTTTTTCAAAAAAGCAATCTCTAGTTGGAGTACAAGTGCAAGAAAGCCAGGAAAGACTTGTTAGGTGAACAAAATGTTTTCTATCTCTTTTCCCTATTATTAAACTACACTTTCTTTTATAGAGATTTTCCATATTTTTGTCATCTGTTGCAGATTTGTTATATGTGAGAAAGGTGGGTTAAATCCTTGGTTATTTGCTGCATGGAAGTGCATGAGGGTGTTGCTCCAATTAGCAGTATAAGTGTAAAATTTCAGTGTCGGCTTTCTGGATTGCAAACCAATAAGTCATAGTTTAGTCTTTAAAAATGTCTTAACTATCATCGTTGTAATACCTGACCCACTTGACATTAACCTTTTCCTACATACAATAAATTTGCGGTAGACTACTTTGAAATGAAAGTACAATAATTGAATAGAGTTGAAAACATGGTGACAAAAGGAGAAATTACTTGTTTTCAAAAAGCTGTCTGCTGCAGTGGCAACAGAAAGCGTCTATATGTGGGAAAGGGTTAAAAAAAGGTATGTGTTTGTGCAAGTAGTGAACTGCAAAATTGAAAATGGCTGAACAAATTATAAGTTGGAATAATAAAGTTATAAAATTATTGATGTTTTACATACTGACCCTGTTGGCGTTTGTATTTCCATTCATAATGATATTAAGTGGAAACCCTTCCCCCTACATGTGCTTTTTAGCTCGACTATTCGAAGAATATGAAATCTATACTACTCGCCCTGGCGTCGGCGTCACACCTTGGTTAAGGTTTTGCATGCAAGTACTTAAATACTACATGTGTTGCATTGAAACTTTCTACAACCCAACCAAACTATCACACCTATGTAGATTATCAAGTTAGGTAACTCTGTCCTGTATTTTATGCAAGTTATTGCCCTTTTATTAGATCACCTAGAGCCAAAGGCTCAAGGTGAGCTATTCTGATCACTTTTTGTCCGTCGTCCGTCGTTTACTTTTAGCTTTTAACATCATCTCCTCCTAAACCATAGGACCAATTTCATCCAAACTTCACAGGAATTTTTGTGTGCAACTACATTAAAAGTCCATAATATTATCTCACTAACTACTTGAAATATTGTATTGAAACTTTATACAACCCTTCCCAATTTCAAAACTATATACACAACCACATTAAGAGTCCATATCTTAGTAACTGCTTGATGCATTCCATTGAAACGTTATACAACCCTTCCCAACCATCAAACCTATGAAAATTATCAAGTTAAATAACTATCCTGCATATAAAGCAAATTATCAACCTTTGATAAATTCTGGTTAATGTTTTGCATGCAACTACATTGGAGTCCATATCTCAGTAACTTAAATAAGCGGTGGAATAGTTGAGCGCGCTGTCCTCCGACAGCTCTTGTTGTTGTTATGTTGGATATGTCACTAGAAATTGGACTTTCATTTTGGTAATTTTCAATCAACAAAGATTGAGGTCAGTCTACGCTTCACAGTCTGATCAGGATCATTTGCCAAGCATCTGGAAGGTAAAGAAAACATTGTTCTAAAATTACATGGCCTGAATAAACCAATCAATAACTAGGATTTATTAGATAATCTAACTTTTAACCCTTTCCAACGTATAGACGACAAAAGGAGAAATTGCTAAAAATGAGCAATTTCTCCTTTAGCCACAATGTTTTCAACTCTTTTTAGCCTACCTATGCACGAAGTGCAAGGGGAGCTATTGTGATCACATTTTGTCCGGCGTCCGTCCGTCGTGCGTCGTCAACATTTGAGCTTGTTAACACTCTACAGGCTACATTTTGCATCCAAAGTTTATCAGAACGTTCATTTCCATAAAATCTTGGACAAGTTCGAAACTGGGCCGTATTAGGTCAAAAACTAGGTCACTAGGTTGAATTGAAGGGAAATCTTGTTAACACTCTAGAGGCCACATTTTCAATTTGATCATATTTTACCAGAATGTTTGTCTTAAAAATATCTAGGTCAAGTTCGAATATGGGTTATGCTGGGTCAAAAACTAGGTCACTAGGTCAAATTGAAGGAAAATCTTGTTAACACTTTGGATGCCACATATTTTGCTTCAGCAGCTTGAACTTTTGTCAGAATCTTTGTCTTAAAGATATCTAGGTCAAGTTCAAATATGGATCATATTGGGTCAGAAACTAGGTCACTAGGCCAAATTGAGGGAAAATCTTGTTAACTCTGTAGAAACCGCATGTTTTGCTTCAGCGGCTTGAAATTTGTTCAGAATGATATCTAGGCCAAGTTCGAATATGGGTCATGCCGGGTCAAAAACTAGGTCACTAGGCCAAATTTAAGGAAAATCTTGTTAACACTTTGGACGCCACATTTTTTGCTTCAGCAGCTTGAAATTTGGTCAGAATCTGTGTCTTAAAGATATCTAGGTCAAGTTCAAATATGGGTCATATTGGATCAGAAACTAGGTCACTAGGCCAATTGAGGGAAAATCTTGTTAACTCTGTAGAAGCTGTATGTTTTGCTGCAGCGGCTTGACATGTTGTCAGAATGTTGAGCTGAATGATATTTAGGCCAAGTTCGAAAATATGGGTCATGCCGGGTCAAAAACTAGGTCACTAGGTCAAATTGAAGGAAAATCTTGTTAACACTTTGGATGCCACATTTTTTGCTTCAGCAGCTTGACATTTGGTCAGAATGTTTGTCTAAATGATATCTAGGTCAAGTTCAACTATGGATCATATTGGGTCAGAAACTAGGTCACTAGGCCAAATTAAAGGGTCATCTTGTTAACACTCTGGATACTGCATTTTTAATTTCAGCATGACAACACTTTATCAGAATGTTTTTCTTGATGATATGTAGGCCAAGTTCGAATATGGGTCATGCTGGGTCAAAAACTAGGTCACTAGATCAAATTGAAGGAAATTCTTGTGAACACTTTTGATGCCACATCTTTTGCTTCAGCAGCTTGAAATTTGGTCAGAATGTTTGTCGGAATTATATCTAGGTCAAGTTCGAATATGGGTCATATTGGATCAGAAAATAGGTCAATAAAGGAAAATATTGTTCAAACTCCGGAGGCCGCATTTTTACTTTGAGCAAGTTGAAACTTTGTCAGAATGTTGTCTTGATGATATCTAGTCCATGTTGGAATATGGGTATTATCAGGTAAAAAAATATAGATCACTAGGCCAAATGAAGGAAAATATTGTTAACACTGGAGGTTGCATTCAGAATAATTGTCTTGATGTGTTTTTCATTGCAGTACATTGTATAATTAAGGTGAGCGATCCAGGGCCATCATGGCCCTCTTGTTAATAATAAAACCTTTATTTATGAAGAATTTTCATGTTTTTAGCTCACCTATACACAAAGTGCAAGGTGAGCTTTTGTGATCGCTCGTCGTCGTCCGTCCGTTCACATTTTCCTACAAACGACTTCTTCTCCTAAACCAATTAACCAAATTCAAAATAATTTTACAGGAATGTTACTTGGGTGGATCTCTTTCAAACTTGCTCAAAGAATTCTATTCCATGCAGAACTTTGGCTGCCACGGCAACAAAAAAGGGGAAACTAACCAAAACTTAAAAAATCTTCTTGTCCAAAAGTACTGGCCCGATTTGAAAATTATTTTGCACAAATGTTCCTTGGGGTACCTTCTACCAAGATTATTCAAATATTTCCGATCCGTTGAAAAACATGGCCGCCAGGGGGTGGAGCTTATTTCCCTTATATGTGCATTGTTAAAACTTTAAAAATCTTCTTGTCCAAAAGTACTGGCCCGATTTAAAAAATATTATGAACAAATGTTCCTTAGGGTATCTTCTACCAAGATTGTTCAAATATTTCCGATCCGTTGAAAAACATGGCCGCCAGAGGGCGGAGCTTGTTTTCCTTATATGTGCATTGTTAAAACTTTAAAAATCTTCTTGTCCAAAAGTACTGGACCGATTTGAAAATTAATTTGCACAAATGTTCCTTGGGACACCCTTTGACAGGATTGTTTTGTGATCCATTGAAAAACATGGCCGCCAGGGGGCGGAGCTTGTTCATATCCTCATATAGGGAAAAACCTTTAAAAATCTTCTTGTCTAAGAGTAGAGGCTCCAGGCTTTTAATATTTGGTATGTAGCATCATCTAGTGGACCTCTACCAAGATTGTTCAAATGATAGCCCTGGGGTCAAAAAATGACCCCTCCCCTGGGGGTCTATTGTTTTACATAGACTCGTATAGAGAAAAATTAAAAAAAAAAAAAAATCTGGAAGTAGGGGGCCCCGGCCTTTGATATTTTGTATGTAGCATCGTCTAGTGGACCTCTACCAAGATTGTTCAAATTATAGCCCTGGGGTAAAAAATGACCCCATCCTGGGGGTCACTTGTTTTACATATACTCTTATAAGGGAAAAACTTAAAAAATCTTCTTGTCTAAAAGTAGAGGGCCCAGGCCTTTGATATTTGGTATGTAGCATCATCTAGTGGACCTCTACCAAGATTGTTCAAATTATAGCCATGGGGTCAAAAATGACCCCTCCCCTGGGGGTCACTTGTTTCACATAGACTTGTATAGGGGAAAAACTTAAAAAAATCTTCTTGTCTAAAAGAAGAGGGCCCAGGCCTTTAATATTGGGTATGTAGCATCATCGAGTGGACTTCTACCAAGATTGGTCAAATTATTATAGCCCTGGTGTCAAACATGGCTCCACCCTGGGGATCACTTGTTTTACATAGACTTGTTAAGGTAAACACTTTAAAAATATTTTTGTCCATTTGCCATGAATGGTGCCCCTCTACTAAGACTTCAAATTATTTTGATAGGATGATAAAGATGGCCACCAGGGGGTGTTGCTTGTTTTCCGTATATATGTATAGACAAAGAACAATGAAAACGTTTTAAGTTTGATTAAATCAGGTGAGCGATATAGGACCATCATGGTCCTCTTGTTATCAATATATTTTCGAAGTCGTCTGCTGCAGATTTGTTGTATGTGGTAAAGAGTTGAACTATTTTGTTTTGCCCCATTTTAAAAGATTAGGGCATATAGATTTGCCCTTGTCGTCACAAAATCAAAATGTCATGCGTATATACCATAATGATCAATAGTAAAAGAAGTTGTGCAGCTGGATTTTTAGCTTTACTGGCTAAAAGTTGCTGACATGATCCTCCATCAGATTCCTACATGTCATGTTGTTCATAAAAAACACATGAACAAGAGGGGCCAGGGCTGTTTTGCCTTATGTGGCTATAGTGAATCATTAAAAAATTAGTTTCTGGCCGATTCTCAAATAATTTTTGTAAAAATGATACTTTGGTGAACCTGTTTCAAGTCTTATTGGTTGGTAAACAGAAATGGCCGCCAGGGGTTTGACCATTTTGCCTTATTATCCACTCGGCTAACAAAGTCTGCGAGGATATATAGTAACGGGACTGTCCGTTTGTTTGTTCGTCCGTCCGTAACAACCTTGTGACCACTCTACACTGAACATCCTTCGACCGATCTTAACCAAACTTGGTATACAGTTAGTATATGGCAAGGTCTAGAAGCCTATTTATTATCAAGGTTAAAGGTCAAGGTCAAAATTGGACTGACTATTTTCCCATATCAACAACCTTTTGACCACTACACTGAACATCCTTCGACCGATCTTAATCAAACTTAGTATACAGTCAGTATATGGCAAGGTCTAGAAGCCTATTTATTTTCAAGGTTAAAGGTCAAGGTCAAAATTTGACTGACTTTTCCATATCAACAACCTTGTGACCACTCTACACTGAACATCCTTAGACCGATCTTAACCAAACTTGGTATACAGTTAGTTTATGGCAAGGTCTAGAAGCTTATTTTTGTTAAAGGTCATAGGTTCAAGGTCAAAATTGGACTGACTATTTTCCCATATCAACAACCTTGTGACCACTCGACACTGAACGTCCTTCTACCGATCTTAACCAAACTTGGTTTACAGTTAGTATATGGCAAGGTTTAGAAGCCTATTTATTTTCAAGGTCAAGATTGGACTTACTATTTTCCAATATCAACAACCTTCTGACCACTCTACACTGATCATCTCTTGGCAGATCATAACCAAACTCGCCATACATTAAAAGTATATGTCATGTAATAATTATAAAAATAGTTCATGGTACTGAGGGCCATATAGCAGTTTATTGACCTAGATGTCACTTGATATGATAAGATAAATTTTGTTTTGATCAAGGAAACAACTATTTTTAAGGCAAAATAGCAGTTCTATTATTTTCGATCACAACAGAACTCGGATGTGATGATTGAATACAGAGGGGATTCATCCGCTTTGCGGTGCCTTTTTAGCTCACCTATGCACGCAGTGCAAGGTGAGCTATTGGGATCACATTTTGTCCGGCGTCCGTCCGTCGTGCGTCGTCAACATTTGAGCTTGTTAACACTCTACAGGCTACATTTTGCATCCAATCTTCATGAAAGTTTATCAGAACGTTCATCTCCATAAAATCTTGGACAAGTTCGAAACTGGGCCATATGAGGTCAAAAACGAGGTCACTAGGTCAAATTGAAGCGAAATCTTGTTAACACTCTAGAGGCCACATTTTCAACTTGAGCATGTTTAAACTTTATCAGAATGTTTGTCTTAATGATATGTAGGTCAAGTTCGAACATGGGTCACGTCGGGTCAAGAAGTAGGTCACTAGGCCAAATTGAAGGAAAATCTTGTTAACACTCCAGAGGCCGCAATTTTTGCTTAAGCAGTTTGAAATTTTGTCAGAATGTTTGTCTTAAAAATATCTAGGTCAAGTTCGAATATGGGTTATGCCGGGTCAAAAACTAGGTCACTAGATCAAATTGAAGGAAAATCTTGTTAACACTTTGGATGCCGCATTTTTTGCTTCAGCAACTTGAAATTTGGTCAGAATGTTTGTCTTAAAGATATCTAGGTCAAGTTCAAATATGGGTCATATTGGGTCAGAAACTAGGTCACTAGGCCAAATTGAGGGAAAATCTTGTTAACTCTGTAGAAGCTGCATATTTTGCTTCAGCAACTTGAAATTAATTTTGTTCAGAATGTTGAGCTGAATGATATCTAGGCCAAGTTCGAATATGGGTCATGCCGGGTCAAAAACTAGATCACTAGGCCAAATTGAAGGAAAATCTTGTTAACACTTTGGATGCCTCATTTTTTGCTTCAGCAGCTTGAACTTTTGTCAGAATGTTTATCTTAAAGATATCTAGGTCAAGTTTAAATATGGGCCATATTGGATTAGAAACTAGGTCACAAGGCCAAATTAAGGGAAAATCTTGTTAACTCTGTAAAAGCCGCATGTTTTGCTTCAGCGGCTTGAAATTTGTTCAGAATGTTGAGCTGAATGATATTTAGGCCAAGTTCGAATATGGGTCATGCTGGGTCAAAAACTAGGTCACTAGATCAAATTGAAGGAAAATCTTGTGAACACTTTGGATGCCACATTTTTTGCTTCAGCAGCTTGAAATTTGGTCAGAATGTTTGTCTGAATTATATCTGGGTCAAGTTCGAATATGGGTCATATTGGATCAGAAACTAGGTCAATAAAGGAAAATATTGTTCAAACTCCGGAGGCCGCATTTTTACTTTGAGCAAGTTGAAACTTTGTCAGAATGTTGTCTTAATGATATCTAGTCCATGTAGGAATATGGGTCATATCAGGTAAAAAAATATAGATCACTAGGCAAAATGAAGGAAAATATTGTTAACACTGTGGAGGATGCATTCAGAATAATTGTCTTGATGTGTTTTGCATTGCAGTACATTGTATAATTAAGGTGAGCGATCCAGGGCCATCATGGCCCTCTTGTTTATAAATTCTTCTCCTCCAAAATGTGGCCGATTTCAAATTTTCCTTAAATTTGAAATCCGCCAGTACTGACCCTGTACCAGATTCCTTCAAGTCATGTTAATTGGTCTAAATACATGGCCGCCAGATGGTGAAGTAGCTTTGATTTAGTTAACAATTAAAATAATATCTTCTCTAAAACTTTCAAATAATTTCGTAGATATGTTCCTATAAGTTTCCTCCAAGTCTTTTTGATTAAGTCTTAAAGCATGACCACCAGGTGGCAGAGCTGTTTAGCCTTATTTAGCTTTAGTGGAAACTAAAAAATCTTCCGACAAAACTATATGACCGATTTTCAAATAACTTGACTGAAAAGATACTTGGTTGACTCTCAACCAGATTCCTTCAGGCAATGATGATTGGTGAATAAACATGAATTTTTTGCTTAAAAGGTAAAAGTGAAAACTTAAAAAATCTGTAAGCCAGTTTTTGTAATGGCACATCGTCCGGCTTGCAAGAGTGCTATATGTCCTTTAATTGTCCTCATCTTGATTATCTCAAAACATCTTTATCCATACAGAATTCTGGTTGCCATGGCAACTACATGTCAAAGTAAATAAACAATATCTTTGACGAAAGTATTCTGTTGATTTTCTAATAGTTTTGTCAAATTCTTTCTTTGGGTGGCCCTCTACCAGATTCCTTCCAGCTATGTTAGATGTTAAAGTAAAAAGGATGGCTGGTATGGCTTTAGTTAAAACTTTAAAAATCTGTTCCACAGAACTGTTTGCCTCGACTTTCAAATTATTTTTAGCTCGCATTAAGGCGAGTTATTGGCCCCCGGCGTCCGTCAACATGTTCATGGCCACTAGGGGACATGACTTTTTTGCCTTATATGGCTATAGTGAAAACTTAAAAAATCTTCTCCGAAAGTGTAAGGCAGATTTTTAAATAATTTTGTAGAAATGTTTCTCATGGGACCCTCTTTTAAATTCCTTCAAGCCATGTTGATTCGTCAAACAACATGGCCACTAGGGTGCGGGCTGTTTTGCAATATATGGCTATAGTGAAAGCTTGAAAAATCTTCTCCTCCCAAAGTGTCTGGCAGATTTTGGGTTCCTTGGGTGACCCTATATCAAATTCCTTTAAGCCATGTTGATTGGTCAAAAATCAAGGCCGTCAGGGAGGGCGGTGCTGTTTTGCCGTATATGGTTAAAGTGGAAACTTTAAAAATCTTCTCCTACGAAAGTAGAAATGTACCTTGGCTGACTCTTATCAGATTCCTTCAAGCCATTTTGATTGGTAAAAAAACATGGCCACCAGGGGGCGGGGCTGTTTTGCCTTATATGCATATAGTCATCATAAAAATATTCTTCTCCGAAAGTGTCTGGCTGACTTTTAGCTCAACTTTTCGAAGAAAAGGCTAGCTTTACTACTCGCCTTTGCGTCGGCGTTGGTGTCACACCTTGGTTAAGTTTTTTGTACCAATTCACTTTTTTTCAAAACCTTTACAGATATTGCTTTGAAACTACAACACTTATTCACCATCATTTTTTCCATCATCGGAAAAGAGGACATAACACTGTCAAGGTTTTTGTAAGAATTATGGCCCTTTTTTCGACTTAAAATTTTGGTTAAGTTTTTTGTACCATCCCACTTTTTTTCAAAATCATTAGAGATATTGCTTTGAAACTTACTACACTTGTTCACCATCATTACCTCAACCAACAGACAAGAGTACAACATTTTGTCAAAGAAAACTTGCAACACTCATTTACTATCATTACCTACATCAACAGACAAGAGTACATAACTCTGTCCATGTTTTTGTAAGAATTATGGCCCTTTTTCAACTTATAATTTGAGTTTTTTGTATCAATTCCATTTCTTGTCAAAACCATTACAGATATTGCTTTGAAACTTACAACACTTATTCACCACCATTACCTCCATCAACAGACAAGAGTACATGACTCTGTCAATGTTTTTGTAAGAATTATGGCTCTTTTCCCACTTAGAATTTTGGTTAAGTTTATGTATTACCCCACTTTTTTGCAAAACCATAAGAGATATAGCTTATAAACTTACGATACTTATTTACCATCATTACCAACATCAACAGACAAGAGTACATCAATCTGTCAAAGTTTTTGCAAGAATTATGGCCCTTTTTCCACTTTTAATTTAATTAAGTTTTATTACTACCCCACTTTTTTGCAAAACCATTAGAGATAAAGCTTATACACTTGCAATACTTATTTACCATCAATACCTCCATCAACAGACAAGAGTAGATAACTTTGTCAAGGTTTTTGTAAGAATGATGGCCCTTTTTTTACTTAAATTTGTGTTTAAGTTTTTCCTACCACCCACTACTTTTTTCAAAACCACTACAGATATAGATTACACACGTACAATACTTATTTACCATCATTACCTCCATCCACAGACAATAGTAAATAACTTTTAAAAGAATTATGGCCCTTTTTCGATTTAGAATTTTGGATGAGTTATTAATACCAAATCAATTTTTGTTCAAAACAATCAGAGATATAGCTTAGACACTTACAATATCTTTTTATTATCAATACCTCCACCAACAGTGCATAATTCAGTGAAGATTTTTGTAAGAATTAGGATCCTTAAACGACTTCTAAAGTACTTTGCTTATAAATAGTGTGATAAAGTAATTGCTTATGTTTTCTGTACCACCCAAAATAGTTTTGTTTTATTGGCAAGCACGAAAAAGTCGAGCATGCTGTCCTCCGACAGCTCTTGTTCAAAACCATTACAGATATTGCATTGAAACTTACAACACTTATTCACCATCATTACCTCCATCAACAGCCATACATAACTCTGTTAAGGTATTTTTTTAAAGAATTATGGCCCTTTTTTCTATTTAGAATTTTGCTTAAGTTATTCATACCAAATCAATTTTTTTCCAAAACAATTAGTGATATAGCTTTAACACTTACACTATCATTTTACCATCATTACCTCCACCAACAGCCAAGAGTTCATAATTCAGAGAAGGTTTTTGCAAGAATTATGACCCTTTAACGACTTATAAAGTACTTTGCTTTTAAAAAGTATGGTAAAGTACTTAGTATTTGTTTTCTGTACCAACCAAAAAACATGGCCACTAGGGGATGGGGCTGTTTTGCCTTATATGGCTATACTGAAAGCTTGAACTATCTTCTCCTCCCAAAGTGAAAGTGTCTGATATTGGAATAATTTTGTAGAAATGTTCCTTGGATGACCCTTTTTGAGATTCCTTTCAGCCATGGTTATTGGTAAAACAAAAACATGGTCGCCAGAAGGCACGGCTGTTTTGCCTTATATGGCTAAAGTGAAAAAAAGAAATCCGGTGAGTGATCCATGGCCATCATGGCTCTCTTGTTTTAGCATTTTATCACCTGCCAAATTTAAATGAAATGCATTCCTTCTTGCTATGCGAAACATTTCGGGTCCAATTCAATAAAGGATTTGGGAATATTTGTTTGGGCTGGATGGAAGCACTTTTCTAGCTTTGCTTGTTAAGTTCCATTCTGTTTTGGTAGAGTTGAAATGAGAATTTGTCCTAAAACAGTACTAATGACTGGAACAGCAGGAGATGGCTGGCTTTTTAGATCACCTAAGCACGAAGTGCAAGATGAGCTTTTGTGATCACTCAATGTCCGGTGTCCATCGTCGTCGTCGTCGTCTGTACATACTTTAGTCTGTTAACAGTTTCCTACAAATGACTTCTACTAAACAAATGGAGTGATTTCAAAATAACTTCAGAGGAATGTTCCTTAGGTGGTCCTCTTTTAAGTTGTTCAAAGAATTTAATTCCAAGTAGAACTTTGGTTGCTGGGGCATCAAAAAAGGGGAAAATTGCCAAAACTTTAAAAATCATCTTGTCCAAAAGTACTTGCCCAATTTGAAAATTATTTTGCCCAAATGTCCCTTGGGAACGCTCTACCAAGATTGTTCAAATATTTCGTGATCCTTTGAAACACATGGTCGCTAGGGGGGCGGAGCTTGTTTTCCTTATATGTGCATTGTTAAAACTTTAAAAATCTTCTTATTCAAAAGTGCTGGCCCGATTTAAAGATAATTTAGTACAAATGTTCCATGGGTAACCCTCTAGCCAGATTGTTCAAATAAGTATGATCCGTTGAAAAACATGGCCACTAGGGGGCGTAGCTTGTTTTCCTTAGATGTGCATTGTAAAATCTTTAAAAATCTTTTTGTCCATAAGTACCGGCCTGATTTAAGTTTATCACAAATCTTCCTTGGGGGACCTTTTACCAAGATTGTTTAAATTAATCTGATCCGTTAAAAACATGGCCTCCAGGGGCGTAGCTTGTTTTTCTTAGATGTGCATTGTAAAATCTTTAAAAACATTTTTGTCCAAAAGTACCTGCCCGATTTAAAAATAATTTGGCACAAATGTTTCCTGCGTGACCCTCTGCCAAGATTATTTAATTTATTCTGATCCAATGAAAAACATGGCCACCAGGGGGTGACGTGTTTTCCTTATACATAGAGTGAAACATTTGAAAACTATTGAAAATCTATTAAATCAGGTGAGCGATATAATTTGTATGAATTATTCCTAGGGTGACCTTATAACAGATTCTTTCAAGCCTTAATGTTTGGTTAAAAGGTAGGGCCTCCATGGAATGTGTCTGTTTTACCTTTTTTGCTTGAATACTTAAAAAAAAATCCGATTATATTGGTCTGGTTTTAAAATCCCTTTTAACTCACATGAGCACAAAATGCTCAAGGTTGGTTATTGTAAGCACCTTTTGTCTGTAGTCCGTGATCAAATATTGCCTCATTAACACAACATGCTACATTTTGCATCCGTTTATAAGAGCATTATACATCTCCATCAAATTTTGGGCATGTTCAAAACTGGGTTTTGTGAGGTCAAATGGTAGAAATGTTATCATACCGTTGTACACAGTAGTTTGCGAACTTAATGCGAATACAACATTAACTGAATTATATATACAATACATTGTAACACAGAAGCCTTACATTTTCTAACTGAATGCACAACACTATAGCTATTGACAAGTATAAGCTACTGTTGGTTGCTGTACGTACTTATGTGCTATGGAAATAAATCATTGTTTAAAGCGACTGAAATCCAGATGGCTCGGGGAAAAAAAAAAAGAACAACAACTCGAATTCGCCCTAAATGTTATTCTTTATGTTATCCAAGTAAAACCAGGGTAGAAAATGTATCGTTTTTTATCAATAAAGTGAACTTGAGTCGTTTTCAATTGTCCCGATGAAGGGGTTTCCTATTTAAAAATACTTACCCCGTTACTGACAGGGTAGAATTTGCGATGGAAAAAGTATCGAAAACAAGAAAATCTCACCGATTATAGGGCGTATGTAATATGTCAGTTATCATATTTTAATGCCCCAAATACAAAAATAACACTAACCGAAACCGACGTGTAACAAGTACATTATGATTACTTCACGAAATGTTATCTTACCTTTGTACACGGTATTTTGCACACGTAAGGCAAATATAACATACGGTATAAATTAAAATGTCAAGGAGCGGCTACTGTCTAATTTAGTAAATGCTTCCGTATGAAAGTATAGATTCTTTATAATCTGAAAATGAACGACTACTGGAACAATTAACTGCATTAGTATATACAATACATTGTAACACAAATGCCGTACATTGACTAACCGAAACCAAATGTTAACAAGAACACTATTACTATTGACAAAGAGATAGTTACTGTTGCTGGTTGTGTCTGCTTCTGCGCTTTGGAAAGAAATATGACAATATGAAATAAGTATTCAATATTTCAATGTCACAAAATGTTATCATGTCCTTGTACATTGTAGTTTACACGGCGAATACAACATTAACTGAATTATTATATACAATGCATTGTAACACAGAAACCGTTCATTTTCTAACTAAATGCAGCTTTTAATCACAACACTATTGCTATTGACAAGTAATAGCTACTGTTGGTTGTTGTACGTACTTTTTTGATGTGGAAATAAATCAATGTTTAAATGTGATGAACTGTTATCATACATTTATACACGGAATTCACTTATGCGAACATGCTGTATAATTTAAAAAGTCAAAGAGTCTTATCTAAAAATTGCTTCCGTTTGAAAGTATAGATAATTTGGCAAATGCCGGCGCTGAACGTAACGGAATAATAATTATAACTTGAAACCAAAAAACTAACCCATACAAAAAAGGGCTAATAAACACCATTAATGAACATCAAAGAAACTGCGGTTTGTAAGTGCGCCATTGTCTAATAAACACCAAACTAACACACACCATTAACGAACACCAAAGAAACTGCGGTTTGTTAGTGTTCCATTGGCTTTAACAAACACCAAACAAACCGCTGAAAATTTCACATGCAAATGAGCTAATGGAACGCGGTTCGATAGGGCTAACAAACATTAACGAACACCAAAAAACTTCGGTTTGTTAGTGATCCATTGGCCTCAACAAATACCAAACAAACCGCGAAAAAAATTCACATGCAAATGAGCTAATGGAACGCGGTTTGATAAACGTTTTAATGGAACACTACCAAATAGTGATTGGACCACTATCGGATTACTAATGGAACGCTTTCAAACCACAGTTGCACCATTAATGGAAAGCTATGAAACCATAGCCTGTTCATTGAAAGTATCTGGTAGTTGGTCTGTTCATCAATGGCGTCTGCTAGTTGGTCTGAATCATATCTGGTCATCAATGGCGTCTGCTAGTTGGTTTGGTCAGCAATGGCGTCTTCTAGTTGGTCTGGATCACATCTGGTCATCAATGGCGTATGCAAATTGATCTGGTCATTAATGACGTGTGCTAGTTGGTCAGGATCACATCTGGTCATCAATGTCGTCTGCTTGTTGGTCTGGGTCACATCTGGTCATCAATGGCGTCTGCTAGGTTGTCTGGTCGTCAATACCGTCTGCTAGTTAGTCTGGATCACATCTGGTCATCAATGGCGTCTGCTAGTTAGTCTGGATCACATATGGTCATCAATGTCATCTGCTAGTTGGTCTGGTCATCAATGGCGTCTCCTACTTGGTCTGGATCACATCTGGTCATCACTGGCGTCTGGTAGTAGGTCTGATATTCACTGGCGTCTGCTTGTTGGTCTGAATCATGTATGGTCATCAATGACGTCTGGTCGTTTGTCTTGATCACATTATGGTCATCAATGGCGACTGGTAGTTGGTCTGGTCATTTATGTCGTCTAGTAGTTGGTCTGGTCAATAATTGTCGTCTGGTAGTTGGTCTGGATCACATTTGGTTATCAATGTCGTCTGCTAGTTTGGATTGGTCATCACTGGCGTCTAGTTGTAGGTCTGGTCCTCACTAGCGTCTGCTAGTTGTTCTGGATCTCACCTGATCATCAATTGGTCTTGATTACATCTGGTCACCAATGGCGTCTGCTAGTTGGTCTGGTCATCAATGTCTTCTGGTAGTCGGTCTGGTAATCGAACCATTATGCAAGTGGACTTTGATTTACCGCTAGTTTCAAGATGAATTCAATGTTTGTTTGGTGTGTTACGCTGCTTTCAATAGTATAAGTTACCAGCACTACTTGTCCATTTATCAGTCGTCATGCTTACCCCCACAACCCTGAGCGCCAAGGAGGAGGGAAAGTCATTATTACCATTTTTAAAGTATTTGGTATGACCCGGTCAAGGATAGAAAATGCCACCTACCGCACCGAGGCGGACGCTCTACCACTACATCTTGTATTTTTCCGTTCCGCATTATACAGTTACCCGTGGGTAACTGTATCCACGGGTAACTGTATTTTACGAACGGAGCGGAACAAAAGCATAAAGAATCTATTTTCACGCGATTTAACCTTTTCCCTCATATAGACGCTTTCTGACGACTCTACAGCAGACGGCCTTTTGAAAACATAGTGACAAAAGAAGAAATTGCTCAATATGAGAAATTTCTCCCTCTGTCACAATTTTAAGTCATAGGTTATCCATTCAATGGTAGAGATCTTCTTTCTTTTGACAAAATATGTTCAAAGTCGTTTGCTGCAGAATTGTCGTATGAGGGAAAGGCTTAAACTGTATATAATTGCATTCTGGTTTTACCAGTTCTTCTGCCGATTATTCCTCACTAGATTTCACATTTTAGTTTTAGATTTAACTCTGCACATGATTGATATTTCTATCGTATGACAGTAAAGACAGACACCACTTTGATTCATTATTTATATATTTATATCGACTCATAAAAAAGACAGTTAATAACAGTATGATACATGTGTGTGCCATTGAGAGGTTAGAAATCCATGTCATTGCTGGTTGTACAGTTTGGACTAAGATTGAGCTGAGCTCAGCACCTTTTTCAACGATATGTTTGTTATATTACGGTGGATAGTTCACATAACACGTGTTTCCTGTCTTTATCACAACTTTATACCCCACACAAGATTCTGCGCAGGCAATTCCAACATAGACCTGTTTGCTTATTGGTGGGAGACGAATGACTTTAGTCACAAGCAATGACATTGTATATTGGAAATGATAAGCCTTTACCTATCCCTGTTTATATTGTCCCTGCTCAACAGTACGATTGGAAGAACAATGTGTTGAAATTCAGATCAAAGAGGACAATTGCCTATATATATATATATATCAACAAGAGTTGCTGCAAGATGCAGCAATTGGCGCGGGAATCAGCATTTTATGGCTTAAGAAATACTGTTTGATTCGAAAAACACGAAACCCGCTTTTAAATATATGATATAGATATATGATAACAATAGTGTTTTAGTTAAATACGTACACAAATACCTTTTCTCAACATGTTGACCTCGATCTCCCAAAATTATTGTAAACATGTGTCTGCGCATACGCGTCCTTTATTTTCTCTTAATATATTTTTAAAATCGCAAAATTTAGCTAAATAACTCCGCATTTATGAAAATATTCTGCTTTTATCGACGTTGGTAGAGTGGTTGACCTTTGTGTAAAGTTAAGCAACGTTCATCGCGGTTAGTGCCTGGATGGGTCACCCGCGATGGCTTAACGTCGGTACACGTTTCAAATGCTGGCAGCGGTGGGTGTTATTAAAACACTATGGTTATAATTTATATTTTAATTATAAAAAAAATACTCGCATATAAATAGACTGATTCAATAATCTTAATCTCGAACTAGAACCAGTCTAGTGACGAACTGAGCGATCAAGACGATTAACACGGCGCATGCACGAGCTCATTGCACCCGTGAGAGTTTTTTCACAACCAATATATGCACCCGCGCAATAAAAGGTAAAATGTATGACAACGAATAAACATACAAGCTAGGTTCACGAGTTCTAAATTGTATTTGGAGCAAGGCTTGCTGCATGCATTGAGTTTTCAACAAGTGCCACCGATATATTTTTTAAAACGCAATGGACATATATATATATATAGCCTATACAAGTCGCGGATTCTCACACTAGTTTTTATTATAATATTTAATGAAGTGACAATCAGGGATAATGCAAGGAAATGTTTTTTTTTGTATTTTCAAGCACATATGCATAGCTCAGTGTCGATATATGAACTTAATTATTAATGTGTAATCCAGGTAAGTACGCTAATTAAAACCCACATTGTGTTATTAGCGTCAGAACAATATTTATCAGTAAATTTAATATTTAAAATCATGTCAATTACTTTATTTGCACAAAATAAGACCATTTTTGATAAGCCATAGCAACAAACAATCACAAATGTTGATCTAAATAGATCGATACCGGTGGTTTCCGGCATTTATCATTGATGGTCAGATGGAAGAAATTCATTTTCCAGGCAACCATTATATAGCGTTTTGGGCTATGACTCTTTCCCAACAATCCAAATAACCCAGAAACCTATATCCAATTGCTAAATACGGTTGTTCAGTTTCTGCAGAACAATCTTATTACTTTTAGACTTCTTAAGGATTGTACACCGGACATGCCGACAGAAGCACCACCTAATTCTCCTGAACGGTAAACACGTGATGACGCTGCTTAGTAGGTTGGAACGTTTGTGGTTTGTTTATTTTGTTTTGTTATGTTGATTTTCTTCTGTTTTACTCTGTTTTGTACTCTGATTTGCTCTGTGATTAAGTTGAGCACGTAATTCATTCTGATTAGGGACTGGTAATCAACTGGTTCCGCCCCTTGTCAAGTTTGTCGACCTCAACGTGGTACAAGGGTGAACATCTATAAATAAAGCTTATTAATAGATGTCCAACGGACAAACGATGGATGATATGGGTTTACCTCGGTTAGGGTTAAGGACATGGTTAGGGTTATTCAATTATAAATATTTAGATGATAGAAAAGCAAGAATTGTGTATGCCATGGCACCTAGTCCCCCGAGTCTTTCCTCGTATTAGCTGCACTGTGGCAGGGGTCTCATCGGGCGCCACCCGACTCATTGTTGCTAGGTTTTGGCAACTCGTTCCGTAACACTTAAACAATATGGATGCACATACGTCAATATTAAAGCATCTTGTTTCCCAGTGTCTATGTCACCGTATGCACGACCATTTTGAAAAAAGGATAAAAGCATGTTCATTATGCTAAATACTACTAACCTTGCGTTGATATCCTTATTATTCCATATAATCCATTTATAAATACACAATGTAATAACCACTTCCCAAACAATCGCCTTAGTCCCTTACCCTTACCCTATTTCAATATTTACATGTCTGATCGTTGGCCATAGATATTATTAGATCACAATTATCGATTATGATAAAATAGTATATATGTTCACCCCCACGGGACGTTGACCCCATCAGACAGGTGGAGGAAAAAAATTAATTGGAAACTTGATTGGTTAAACATATGTACAAAATCACGAGGAATCACAAAAAGTCACAGTTATTCGAAAAATGATTGGGTTTAAAATATGTACATAATCACACGGAATCACAATGGTCAGTTATTCGAAAATGATTTGTTTAACATGTACAAAATCACACAGAATCATATAATATAAGTTATTCCAAAATGATTTAAAAATGATTGGTTTAAAAATACAGAATCACAACGAATCACGAAAAAATCACAGAATCATATAATATCAGTTACAGTTCATCTCTTCCACCAGATACTCTTGGATCCTCGCCGCGCTACTGGCCTGAATCTCTTTACATTTGAACCCTTTCTTCTCATTTTTAAGTCTATTTTGGAGATAGGTCGAAAAATCCTTCCCACTTTCAACGTCACAAGGCCACAGCCGCTCCTCTACGCCATCCCGAATAATCCTATCCATCAACACTGTTGACATACGCTCGCCACTCCTTAGAAGCTCATTAGCACTATACTTTACAAATGCCCGCTGGCAGTCATTTAGTTTGTCATTTGGGGTACCTTTCCCAGGTTTGTGAAACTGCTCTATCTTCTTTCTTATGTCCTCTCCCAGCTCCTCAAATATGTCGATGACTCTGCCAAAAAAGGAAAATATTGTTGACACAAATATACAAGAGTGCTCTCCAGGATTACCAATATTCCAGGGTAGAATTACTTAATGAATACATAGTTAAGCTAACCGTGTATTCGATCAAAGCTACCACAACAATACAGTGTTTACAGTTGTATTTATATTCTTTTATTCAATCTTTCTAAATAAGTCTTTATATATGTTTATGCATATAAAATGTACATTGCTAGATTTCTAACTGCTGTTACATTTTGTGAAATTATTAATGTTTAAAACATTTGAGACCTAGCACGATGTAGAACATATACTGGCAACATTTGAATTCGCAAATCAGTGTATAATGTACAAACGTTACAAAATGCAACTCATCTTCAAATACAAACATACACGGTTTTCTCTTTGGATTTTTCCTGTATCTACCTTTCTTCAACACTTAAACAACGACCAGATATACTAAATGATACCAGACATGAACGAAACGTGTTAATGTCAATTTTCAAAATGTAAGACTCAACTGTAAATATAGTCTTACAGTTTAAATAATTACATAATGTGTTATTACCATTATACTAAATATGATTATACTGATCAGATAATCTGTGTGCATATTCCTGCAGACATGTGTTGGCATTATTAACAGACTGCTTTTTAATATACGTATATCCAAACCCATTCATGTATAAACTATTTTCAACTTTTGTTTCCAGTTTACTATGACAAATAATGTCTGGTAATACTTGAGCATTTCGTACCATTATTTGATGTAACTATGATTTGATATATTTAATAAGCGAATCCAATATTTCAACACTCACCTGCAAAAATATACTTAGGGAGTCTACCAATATTACCAACTATTGCATTATTACACAAGTTTAAATAATACTTACTGAGCTGTCTCCTCCAACTCCAATCGTCTTTTTGGATTTCTGGTTGCTGTATATACTTCCGTGATTTCAGGTGAACTAGGCCTGGCATCAGTATCAGGCATAGATGCTGGTAATTGGACAATAGGTTGTTGGCAAAACACAGCATCGTTCGTTAGACACGCGAACCCCGACATAAACGCTGACTGCATCTTTTCCAAACAGTGAGGATGCGGCGTCTTTCTCTCCTCCTCGACTCTCGCCAAGTCGGCCTCTAGTTCCTGATTTCGCAACTCCAAGGATTTAATCCGCACTTCCATGGGCTCCAAGTCTCCTTTCTGGGCTATCAACTCTTTCCTCATTCCACCCACCTCCTTCGCTACAAACCGTTCACATTGCTTCACCAAACCTTCCACGAGTTCCATAACATCGTCCTGCGAATTCATAACTGAAAAGAAAGAAAAAGCTTTATACTTTACATTTCATTGTATGGAATTGCAACTGAACAAAAAAGATGCATGCTGTTTACTGGGTAGAATTCACTAAAAATAGCTTCATGCAGCTTACAGGTTAGAGTATTACCCAAATTTATTTGGGTTATACCCAATACTCTAATTATTAGGGTTACTGTGAGTAAGCCTTACAGGTTAGAGTATTACCCAAATTTATTTGGGTCATACCCAATACTCTAATTGTTAGAGTTACTGTGAGTAAGCCTTACAGGTTAGAGTATTACCCAAATTTATTTGGGTTATACCCAATACTCTAATTATTAGGGTTACTGTGAGTAAGCCTTACAGGTAAGAGTATTACCCAAATTTATTTGGGTTATACCCAATACTCTAATTATTAGGGTTACTGTGAGTAAGCCTTACAGGTTAGAGTATTACCCAAATTTAGTTGGGTTATACCCAATACTCTAATTGTTAGAGTTACGGTGAGTAAGCCTTTCAGGTTAGAGTATTACCCAAATTTATTTGGGTTATACCCAATACTCTAATTATTAGGGTTACTGTGAGTAAGCCTTACAGGTTAGAGTATTACCCAAATTTATTTGGGTTATACCCAAAGTGGGCCTTACTCGAATTAATAGGGTTACTGTGAGTAAGCCTTACAGGTTAGAGTATTACCCAAATTTATTTGGGTTATACCCAATACTCTATTATTAGGGTTACTGTGAGTAAGCCTTACAGGTTAGAGTATTACCCAAATATATTTGGGTTATACCCAATACTCTAATTATTAGGGTTACTGTGAGTAAGCCTTACAGGTAAGAGTATTATCCAAATTTATTGGGTTATACCCAATACTCTTATTATTAGGGTTACGATGAGTAAGCCTTACAGGTTAGAGTATTACCCAAATGTATTCGGGTTATACCCAATACTCTAATTAATAGAGTTAATTGAACTTTACTTCTTGACTCATTCATTATTTGATTGATGAGAGCCGTTCATGCTCATTGTTGGTCCTTGCTCTAGCCAAGTGCTCCAGGCTAACTCACAGTAATCCTAATAATTAGAGTATTGGGTATAACCCAAATAAATTTGGGTAATACTCTAACCTGTAATACTTACTCACAGTAATCCTATTAATTCGAGTATTGGGTATAACCCAAATATATTTGGGTAATACTCTAACCTGTAAGTTTTACTCACATTAACTCTATTAATTAGAGTATTGGGTATAACCCAATAAATTTGGGTAATACCCAGTTTGGTTAATTACTCTAACCTGAAAGTCTTACTCACAGTGACTCTAATTATTAGAGTATTGGGTATAACCCAATAAATTTGGGTAATACTCTAACCTGTAAGTCTTACTCACATTTACCCTAATAATTCGAGTATTGGGTATAACCAAATAAATTTGGGTAACACCAAGTTTGGTTAATTACTCTAACCTGTAAGTCTTACTCACAGTAACTCTAATTATTACCCACCAGTGGACCGTACCCAGATATCATATTAAGCCATGAAACATCGGTGGAATTTTACTGATGTTTCATGGCTTAATATGATATCTGGGTACGGTCAAGTCACTCTGGCATCACTTATACCTACACTGACGTCAGAACCCCTTGTCCTACAGCACCAAAGCTTACTGACGTCACCACTGAGGGACATGAGTAAAATTCCACCGATGTTTCATGGCTTAATATGATATCTGAGTACCGTCAAGTCACTCTGGCATCACTTAAACCTACTCTGACGTAGGACAAAGGGCTCTGACCTCAGTGGTGACGTCAGTAAGCTCTGGTGCTGGAGGGCTCTGACGTCAGTGTAGGTTTAAGTGATGCCAGAGTGACTGGACCGTACCCAGATATCATATTAAGCCATGAAACATCGGTGGAATTTTACTCATGTCCCTCAGTGGTGACGTCAGTAAGCTCTGGTGCTGTAGGACAAAGGGCTCTGACGTCAGTGTAGGTTTAAGTGATGCCAGAGTGACTTGACCGTACCCAGATATCATATTAAGCAAAGCGCTCTGACGTCAGAGTAGGTTTAAGTGATGCCAGAGTGACTTGACCGTACTCAGATATCATATTAAGCCATGAAACATCGGTGGAATTTTACTCATGTCTCTCAGTGTAAGCTCTGGTGCTGTAGGAAAAAGGGCTCCGAGGTCAGAGTAGGTTTAAGTGATTCCAGAGTGACTTGACTGTACTCAGATATCATATTAAGCCATGAAACATCGGTGGAATTTTACTCATTTCCCTCAGTGGTGACGTCAGTAAGCTATGGTGCTGTAGGACAAAGGGCTCTGAGGTCAGTGTAGGTTTAAGTGATGCCAGAGTGACTTGACCGTACCCAGATATCATATTAAGCCATGAAACATCGGTGGAATTTTACTGATGTTTTCATGGCTTACTCTGACGTAGGACAAAGGGCTCTGACCTCAGTGGTGACGTCAGTGAGCTCTGGTGCTGGAGGGATCTGACGTCAGTGTAGGTTTAAGTGATGCCAGAGTGACTGGACCGTACCCAGATATCATATTAAGCCATGAAACATGGGTGGAATTTTACTCATGTCCCTCAGTGGTGACGTCAGTAAGCTCTGGTGCTGTAGGACAAAGGGCTCTGACGTCAGTGTAGGTTTAAGTGATGCCAGAGTGACTTGACCGTACCCAGATATCATATTAAGCCATGAAACATCGGTGGAATTTTACTCTTGTCTCTCAGTGGTGACGTCAGTAAGCACTGATGCTGTAGGACAAAGCGCTCTGACGTCAGAGTAGGTTTAAGTGATGCCAGAGTGACTTGACCGTACTCAGACCGTACTACACTGACGTCAGAGCCCTTTGTCCTACAGCACCAAAGCTTACTGACGTCACCACTGAGGGACATGAGTAAAACTTGACCGATGTTTCATGGCTTAATATGATATCTGAGTACCGTCAAGTCACTCTGGCATCACTTAAACCTACTCTGACGTAGGACAAAGGGCTCTGACCTCAGTGGTGACGTCAGTAAGCTCTGGTGCTGGAGGGCTCTGACGTCAGTGTAGGTTTAAGTGATGCCAGAGTGACTGGACCGTACCCAGATATCATATTAAGCCATGAAACATCGGTGGAATTTTACTCATGTCCCTCAGTGGTGACGTCAGTAAGCTGGGTACGGTCCAGTCACTCTGGCATCACTTAAACCTACACTGACCTCAGAGCCCTTTGTCCTACAGCACCATAGCTTACTGACGTCACCACTGAGGGAAATGAGTAAAATTCCACCGATGTTTCATGGCTTAATATGATATCTGAGTACAGTCAAGTCACTCTGGAATCACTTAAACCTACTCTGACCTCGGAGCCCTTTGTCCTACAGCACCAGAGCTTACACTGAGAGACATGAGTAAAATTCCACCGATGTTTCATGGCTTAATATGATATCTGAGTACGGTCAAGTCACTCTGGCATCACTTAAACCTACTCTGACGTCAGAGCGCTTTGTCCTACAGCATCAGTGCTTACTGACGTCACCACTGAGAGACAAGAGTAAAATTCCACCGCTGTTTCATGGCTTAATATGATATATGAGTACGGTCAAATCACTCGGGCATCACTTAAACCTGCTCTGATGTCAGAGCCCTTCATAATACAGCACCAGGGCTTACTGACGTCACCACTGAGGGACATGAGTAAAATTCCACCGATGTTTCATGGCTTAATATGATATCTGGGTACGGTCAAGTCACTCTGGCATCACTTAAACCTACACTGACGTCAGAGCCCTTTGTCCTACAGCACCAGAGCTTACTGACGTCACCACTGAGGGACATGAGTAAAATTCCACCGATGTTTCATGGCTTAATATGATATCTGGGTACGGTCCAGTCACTATGGCATCACTTAAACATACACTGACGTCAGAGCCCTCCAGCACCAGAGCTTACTGACGTCACTACTGAGGTCAGAGCCCTTTGTCCTACGTCAGAGTAGGTTTAAGTGATGCCAGAGTGACTTGACGGTACTCAGATATCATATTAAGCCATGAAACATCGGTGGAATTTTACTCATGTCCCTCAGTGGTGACGTCAGTAAGCTTTGGTGCTGAAGGACAAAGGGCTCTGACGTCAGTGTAGGTTTAAGTGATGCCAGAGTGACTTGACCGTACCCAGATATCATATTAAGCCATGAAACATCAGTAAAATTCCACCGATGTTTCATGGCTTAATATGATATCTGGGTACGGTCCAGTCACTCTGGCATCACTTAAACCTACACTGACGCCAGAGCCCTCTGTCCTACAGCAAAAGAGCTTACTGACGTCACCACTGAGGGATATGAGTAAATTCCACCGATGTTTCATGGCTTAATATGATATCTGGGTACGGTCCAGTCACTCTGGCATCACTTAAACCTACCCTGACGTCAGAGCCCTTTGCAATAGAGCACCAGAGCTTACTGATGTCATCACTGAGGGACAAGAATAAAATTCCACCGATGTTTCATGGCTTAATTTGATATCTGAGTACCGTCAAGTCACTCTGGCATCACTTAAACCTACTCTGACGTAGGACAAAGGGCTCTGACCTCAGTGGTGACGTCAGTAAGCTCTGGTGCTGGAGGGCTCTGACGTCAGTGTAGGTTTAAGTGATGCCAGAGTGACTTGACCGTACCCAGATATCATATTAAGCCATGAAACATCAGTAAAATTCCACCGATGTTTCATGGCTTAATATGATATCTGGGTACGGTCCAGTCACTCTGGCATCACTTAAACCTACACTGACGTCAGAGCCCTTTGTCCTACAGCACCAAAGCTTACTGACGTCACCACTGAGGGACATGAGTAAAATTCTACCGATGTTTCATGGCTTAATATGATATCTGAGTACCGTTAAGTCACTCTGGCATCACGTAAACCTACTCTGACGTAGGACAAAGGGCTCTGACCTCAGTGGTGACGTCAGTAAGCTCTGGTGCTGGAGGGCTCTGAGGTCAGTGTAGGTTTAAGTGATGCCAGAGTGACTGGACCGTACCCAGATATCATATTAAGCCGTGAAACATCGGTGGAATTTTACTGATGTTTCATGGCTTAATATGATATCTGGGTACGGTCAAGTCAATCTGGCATCACTTAAACCTACACTGACGTCAGAGCCCTTTGTCCTACAGCACCAAAGCTTACTGACGTCACCACTGAGGGACATGAGTAAAACTTGACCGATGTTTCATGGCTTAATATGATATCTGAGTACCGTCAAGTCACTCTGGCATCACTTAAACCTACTCTGACGTAGGACAAAGGGCTCTGACATCAGTGGTGACGTCAGTAAGCTCTGGTGCTGGAGGGCTCTGACGTCAGTGTAGGTTTAAGTGATGCCAGAGTGACTGGACCGTACCCAGATATCATATTAAGCCATGAAACATCGGTGGAATTTTACTCATGTCCCTCAGTGGTGACGTCAGTAAGCTGGGTACGGTCCAGTCACTCTGGCATCACTTAAACCTACACTGACCTCAGAGCCCTTTGTCCTACAGCACCATAGCTTACTGACGTCACCACTGAGGGAAATGAGTAAAATTCCACCGATGTTTCATGGCTTAATATGATATCTGAGTACAGTCAAGTCACTCTGGAATCACTTAAACCTACTCTGACCTCGGAGCCCTTTGTCCTACAGCACCAGAGCTTACACTGAGAGACATGAGTAAAATTCCACCGATGTTTCATGGCTTAATATGATATCTGAGTACGGTCAAGTCACTCTGGCATCAGTCACCACTGAGGTCAGAGCCCTTTGTCCTACGTCAGAGTAGGTTTAAGTGATGCCAGAGTGACTTGACGGTACTCAGATATCATATTAAGCCATGAAACATCGGTGGAATTTTACTCATGTCGCTCAGTGGTGACGTCAGTAAGCTTTGGTGCTGTAGGACAAAGGGCTCTGACGTCAGTGTAGGTTTAAGTGATGCCAGAGTGACTTGACCGTACCCAGATATCATATTAAGCCATGAAACATCAGTAAAATTCCACCGATGTTTCATGGCTTAATATGATATCTGGGTACGGTCCAGTCACTCCGGCATCACTTAAACCTACACTGACCTCAGAGCCCTTTGTCCTACAGCACCATAGCTTACTGACGTCACCACTGAGGGAAATGAGTAAAATTCCACCGATGTTTCATGGCTTAATATGATATCTGAGTACGGTCAAGTCACTCTGGCATCACTTAAACCTACTCTGACGTCAGAGCGCTTTGTCCTACAGCATCAGTGCTTACTGACGTCACCACTGAGGGATATGAGTAAGATCAGTGCAAGAGTATGATATCTGGGTACGGTCCAGTCACTCTGGTATCACTTAAACCTACACTGACGTCAGAGCCCTCTGTCCTACAGCACTAGAGCTTACTGACGTCACCACTGAGGGATATGAGTAAAATTCCACCGATGTTTCATGGCTTAATATGATATCTGGGTACGGTCCAGTCACTCTGGCATCACTTAAACCTACCCTGACGTCAGAGCCCTTTGCAATAGAGCACCAGAGCTTACTGATGTCATCACTGAGGGACAAGAATAAAATTGCACCGATGTTTCATGGCTTAATATGATATCTGGGTACGGTCAAGTCACTCTGGCATCACTTAAACCTCCTCTGACGTCAGAGCCCTTTGTAATACAGCACCAGAGCTTACTGACGTCACCACTGAGTGACATCAGTAAGATCAGTGCAAGAGTATGATATCTGGGTACGGTCCAGTCACTCTGGCATCACTTAAACCTACACTGACGTCAGAGCCCTCTGTCCTACAGCACCAAAGCTTACTGACGTCATCACTGAGGGATATGAGTAAAATTCCACCGATGTTTCATGGCTTAATATGATATCTGGGTACGGTCCAGTCACTCTGGCATCACTTAAACCTACACTGACGTCAGAGCCCTCCAGCACCAGAGCTTACTGACGTCACCACTGAGGTCAGAGCCCTTTGTCCTACGTCAGAGTAGGTTTAAGTGATGCCAGAGTGACTTGACGGTACTCAGATATCATATTAAGCCATGAAACATCGGTGGAATTTTACTCATGTCCCTCAGTGGTGACGTCAGATTTTGAGTCATCTGATGTAGATTTCTTGTTTGAGAGAAAGGGCTAAATATAGTTTTCTTCTTTTGCCACAACAATTTCCATATCTTTTGAAGAATAGTGCAAAATTGCCTGCTAGTGGGAAACATGGGGTTAATGTTCAGTCTTTTGTTTTCATATTAAGGATATTTTTTACAGAGTTATTACTTATGAAAACATGAAAACCAAAATTAAGACTGCACAGATAAGCAGACTTGGTCTGTTTTATTTACAAAATAAAATTTTGTGTAACATGGTTCCAACATATGATGATTTTACAGGGACCAGAACAGTGAGCCAAGTAACACTACCAGACAGTGTATGTCAGCTTCAACTGATGGAGAAGTTTGCAGTTCATTCCTTATTCAAGCAAATCAACAATTCACAGCAATAGAGAACAGGGATCCATTACATGTGTCTTCAGGTAATTGTGATTTGGTAAAAAACCTTATAAGCTGATCTGGATCTATACTCTTCCAACTTGTATCTTTTCTTATGCACTTGCTCATATCATGATTTTACTTTTTAGCATTCTCTAAAATTGTCAGGAATGGTTTATAGTGTTTTACATAAAATTGTGACAGTCTGTCAATCAAATCATCCATTGTTGACTGATGCGGATAGATTCGGTCTACATGAAAGTCAGACTTACTTTGTAAATGTGACAAAATCACAGAACTTTGCTCCAGTGGTAAGCAACTGCCCTTGCACTTGATACCAATGAGCATGATCATGAGATAATGAGTCTCCATCTTTGCACAAAAAGAAGTCTCCTCTTTTCTCACATGCCATTGTTAAAGTCAAGTCTCTGACAGAGTAAGGGCACTTGACCTCAATTAGACCAGTTTCTGATGCCTCACATACAATACCATCAGGCGTAGCACCAAGGAAGGGAAATTCTGGATTCACAACTAAACCAACATCATGAATGTGATTACCAGTTTTCTTTATATACATTTGTTTGGCAACAAGTTCATTAGCTTTTCCATATGATGTTGCACATGATCTGAACTCTTTTTTATCAAAAGTGTTTTTCAAAAATTTGATATTCACATCTTTTTTTCTCTTAATTATCAATCCAAAATTAGATGCTGTTATTCTTTTTTTCCTTTCTACATGCCAGAGTTGGTCATTACTTTGTAACCTGGTTGATTTTTCAAGTTCAATGGCATCATCTAGAGATATATCTAAATCCTTCCATTCATGAACTAATGGCTTGATATTCTGTAGATCAATACAAGTCCATGGGGTCTTTGGAAAAACAGTATCACCACAGCTGTCCATTTCCCTCGGCTTTGCAATTGGCAGTACATGTGGGGCCTGTATAAAATGATATGACACTTTTGTAATTTGGGTATTTTTCTCACTTCCTGATGCTGCAGCAACCAAAGTTCTCAATGGAATTTAAATCTTTGAACAATTTTGAAAGAGGACCACCAAAGGAACATTCTTGTGATGTTTTGTGGAAATTGGTCTATTGGAATGGTAGGAGTTGGTTGTCATTTGTAGCTAAAAGTTCAATTTACCCTTTTTGTGATGACGCCTGGTTGATATGATTGTGTAACCAATCAAAACGGCTTGAACAAATTAAATAGAGGATCATTACAGTAAGATTCGTATTATATTTTCTTAAAATCAGACAAACACTTTCATAAAAATGGAATTTTCAAATTTTGTCATTTTGCCCCTTTTCTGATGCCGCCTGACTGCAATGTTTTTCGACCAATCAGTATGGCTTGAACAATTTTTAGATCACCTGAGCCGAAGGCTCAAGGTGAGCTATTCTGATCACTTTTTGTCCGTCGTCCGTCCGTCCGTCCGTCCGGCATTAACTTTTAGCTTTAAACATCATCTCCTCCTAAACCACAGGACTAATTTCATCCAAACTTCACAGGAATGTTCCTTTGGTGGCCCTCTTTCAAAACTGCTCTTCTTAATTTGTTCAAGCTGTATTGATTGGTTACAATATCATAGCAACCTCGCGTCATCACAAAAGGGGTAAATTGAATTTTTAGCTACAAATGTCATCTCCTCCTAAACCACAGGACTAATTTCATCCAAACTTCACAGGAATGTTCCTTTGATGGCCCTCTTTCAAAATTTGTCAAAGATTTAAATTCCATTAAGAACTTTGGTTGCTGCGGCATCAGAAAGGGGGCAAAAATGTCCAAACTTTAAAAATCTTCTCCTCTGCATCTGCATGTCAGATTACAATATAGTTTGGTAGAAATGTTCCTTGGGTGACCCTCTACAAAGATTGTTCAAGGCAATCTGTTTGGTTGAAAAACATGGCAGTCAGGAGGCATCAAAAAAGGGGCAAAATGACAAAATTTGGAAATTCCATTTTTTTTTTAAATTCCTTGTCTGATATTAAGAAAATTGAACAGGAATCTTACTTCGGTGATCCTCTTCTTAATTTGTTCAAGCCGTATTGTTTGGTTACAAAATCATAGCAACCTCGCGTCATCACAAAAGAGGTAAATTGAACTTTTAGCTATAAATGACAACTCCAACCATTCCACAGGACCAATTTCAATGTAACTTCACAGGAATGTTCCTTTGATGGTTCTCTTTCAAAATTGTTCAAAGACTTACATGCTGTGTAGAACTTTTGTTGCTGCGGCATCAGAAATTGAGAAAAATGCCCAAACTATAAAAACATCCATCTCCATAATCCATTTGTCAGTTTCCAAGATAATTTGGCAGAAATGTTCTTTGAGTGACTCTCTATAAAAACTGTTCAAGATACAAATGGCTTTTATTGATGAACTATTTCTTTAACTGAGTGTCCACTCCTTGCGGTTTCATTTGAACTCCTTATCAAATTTTCACAGATATTTGCAGTTAAATATTTGCTGCTAATTTACTATCATTCAGGTGATCGATTTAGGGCCATCATGGCCCTCTTGTTATAGAGGGTCACCCAAGGAACATTTCTACCAAATTATATTTGAATCTGACAGGCAGATGCGGAGGAGAAGATTTTTAAAGTTTGGTCATTTTGTCCCCTTTCTGATGCCGCAGCAACCAAAGTTCTCATTGGAATTTTAATCTTTGAACAATTTTGAAAGAGGACCACCAAAGGAACATTCCTGTGATGTTTTGTGGTAATTGGTCTATTGTAATGGTAGGAGATGGTTGTCATTTGTAGCTAAAAATTAAATTTACCCCTTTTGTGATGACGCCTGGTTGATATGATTGTGTAACCAATCAAAACGGCTTAAACAAATTAAATAGAGGGATCATACAGTAAGATTCGTATTATATTTTCTTAAATCAGACAAGCATTTGCAAAAAATGGAATTTTCAATTTTGTCATTTTGCCCCTTTTTTGATGCCGCCTGACTGCCATGTTTTTCGACCAATCAGTATGGCTTGAACAATTTTTATAGAAGGTCACCCAATGAACATTTTACCAAATTATATTTGAATCTGACAGGCAGATTTCGGAGGAGAAGATTTTTAAAGTTTGGACCTTTTTGCCCCCTTTCTGAGCCAGCAGCAACCAAAGTTCTCAATGGAATTTAAATCTTTGAACAACTTTGAAAGAGGCCAACCAGAGGATCAGTCCGTGATGTTCACGGAAATTGTCCTTGGAGTTTGGGAGGAGATGATGTTTAAAGCTAAAAGTTAACACCCCGGACGGACGACGGACAAAAAGTGATCAGAATAGCTCACCTTGAGCTTCGGCTCAGGTGATCTAAAAACGTTACCAAGTATACCCAATCTAGCAGCAAATTATGAAATCAAACTAGTGTTTTTTTTTCGCAACTGCTTATAGTATAACAATATTAAACCTAATATTTTGGAAGCATAGAATCTTTACTGTTCACAAAATGTAAAGTAGATCAGATGTAACCAGGTTTACAATGTTTACTGCCATACCAAAGGCCCAATAAGGCCATTAATATCCCAGAATTCCACTCTGGTGCAGCCACCCATTGGCATACCTATTTCTACTCGATTTAATCTTGCATTGACTATAATTATATTTTAACCAAAGGATGAGATATTTTGCAAAGAAAGAGGTGGTACAATGACACAAGAGGGAGGTACAGAAAGATCATTCAATCGTCTTATCTATAGTTTAATAGTTAATAAACACATTTCACACAGTAATTCTTGGTGGCTACACACGCTGCATGTTCCAGGATAAAATCCTGTAAATCCAGTTAATCAAGGATTATGAAGGCGTCCACGTCCAGGTGTACTGGTAGGGTGTCCGTTCCTGGGACTTACCACCAAATACATCAATCTCCGAAATTGCCGGATAGCAATTTTGTTCCCCGTCTTGATCGCCATGATCAGAACCCATTCTCCTTGCACTGACTACCAGACCAAAATGTATATTCTGGGTGTGCATGTGAGTCAACATTTGAGTGAAACACTGTATCAGTGCATCTTCCGTATATCCCCAGGTTGTTTGATTTCGATATTCAGTGCAAAATATTTGTCATATATGTCATAGACGATCACATCCCGGCACAATGAAGTGCTTCACTTCTTCCTGTTCTGATGATGCTGGCGACTCTGGTAACTCCAGGCAAATACCGTCCATCAGAATGTCCGGGGAAATGCTGAGACTCGGTAGACACTGGATTCTCTACATTAAACTTTCCAGTAGCTGATAAATCCTGGAGCATCCTGGTGAGCAGTTCCCTAAAGAAATGCTTGGTTATGTCCTTTGGAAGTGTCTCAGCCAGCGAGTTTTCCAGGAGTCCAAACAGTTTGTCCATGGCTGAATAAAAAGCAGAAATTGCAATACAAGGCTTTGTAACTCTTAAGGGGAGACCCCCTGTTGACTGGCTAAAAATGTAAATATAAGGTTATTTGGGCTGATACTTTGTGGGAATGACCCGGGGGGGGACTAAAATAATTATTCGTGTGCGTGACCTTGGGTCAAGTCAATTCTCAAGGTCATATGATGGGTCTAAAATAGGGTGTTAGTTAATTAGTTAATTATTAATAATTATCATAAGTCAACAGGGGGTCTCCCCTTAAGACAGGCTGCATGGATTCACTAAGGGGCTGCAGCGATAGTGCGCACGCACGGACAATGGGGGGACTAACCTGGAGTAGACGGTTTAGTAGTGGTCGACCTGAGCTCCTATGTGGCCCATAACTGTCTCACACTTGTAATTTGCTTCACTAAGCAGTTTTTTGAGTTTTTGTTCCTGTGGCCCATTCACTGGACATGTCGAACATTCTACATCTGCCATCCACTGTCTCTTCAGTTTTCTTCAGAACAAAACTGGTTTACTGGGTCTGTCAAGTTCCAGCTGGAGGAGGTAGGAATGAATATTACTTTCTTCCGGGTAGATTGATCGCGTGTGAGCATCTCCACAACATGAGTTTCCCTGTAGTTTTTCAGCCATCCCTGGAAACAAAATCAGCAATTTATGTGTATATGAATCTCATATCGTCCATGGGTAGTGGTAGGGCCTACTCTCCCCCCTAGTCACTATAGGAAGGGGGGTACATTGGAAACTCTTGCCAATGAGGAGTGCTAGTCAATGAACGCTGCACCTGAAAAATGCCCCCAGGATGGGACCTGACTTTAACAGTCCAATTCAAACCTCAAAGAGAAGTAGCATTCATTTAACACTGGTGATGCATCCACAGACTAGGAGCTACGTCATTTTTTTATGCAAAGGTAAATTTTTGATATAAATTGCTACTACTTTGTCACTTTTAGAGTTAGCGATCTGAACAAAAGGCCACAATTAGCCTGCTACATGTTCTTCAAAAAATTGGGAGCCGATTTTTTATTTGGGGTGCCTTTTTATTTTTTGTTACCATAAAAAAAAAAATCCGCAAAGAGGAACTATGGCTAGACCATACCGGCAAAACGTACCCACTGCTATCTGAAATAAGGCTTGTACTTTAATATTATAGTGCCAATTTTGGCCCATTACTCTTTAAATTAAGATTGAAGTGGTGCTGGGTCCATTTTGAAATTTTACCCATTTTCGGGTCCAAAACTTTCCAATTTAGGGCCCTAAATTAAAATTCTGCTCTCAACATTTTTTTCCCCATGAGTTGGACTAGCTATATACCAAATATCTTGTTCATCAAAGCAAAACTGAAGGAGGAGATATATTTTGAAATTTTAACCCTTTTTGGGCCCTGCGGCCCATTTGGGGCCCTAAATCAAAATTCTGCTTCCAACAAATTTTGGCCCTTGGGTGGGGCTAGATACATGCCAGATATCTTTTTGATCCTAATAAAACTGAAAGAGGAGATAGATTTTGCAATTTTGCCCCTTTTGGGGCTCTACGGTCCAATTGTGGGATCGCCGACTTTTGATTGACAGTTGACGTTAGCCAATCAGATCGCGTGATTCTAGAAACTAAGGACGCGCCGCCATTTTGCCCGACACTTTCATAAATGTCGTAGATTTAAAAAAACAAGAGGGCCAAGATGGCCCTAAATCGATCACCTAATTGATAGTAAATTAGTAGCAAATATTTAACTGCAAATATCTGGAAATTTTTATCAGGGAGTGCAAATGAAACTGAAAGGAGTGGACACTTCTCAAGAAACAGCTTATCAGTAAAGGCCATTTATATCTTGAAATCTAACAAAAACTTTAATAAGAATGGAATTATAAAGTTTTTGTCATTTTGCACCTTTCCTGATGCCGCCTTGCTGCCCTGTTTTTCAACGAAATCAATATGGCTTCAACAGTTTATTTAGAGGGTCACTTAAGAAACATTTCTACCAAATTATCTTGCAATCGCACAAGTAGATTATGTAGGAAAAGGATTTTAAAATTTGGGTATTTTTCTCACTTTCTGATGCCGCAGCAACCAAAGTTCTCAATGGAATTTAAATCTTTGAACAATTTTGAAAGAGGACCACCAAAGGAACATTCTTGTGATGTTTTGTGGAAATTGGTCTATTGGAATGATAGGAGTTGGTTGTCATTTGTAGCTAAAAGTTCAATTTACCCTTTTTGTGATGACGCCTGGTTGATATGATTGTGTAACCAATCAAAACGGCTTAAACAAATTAAAAAGAGGATCATTACAGTAAGATTCGTATTATATTTTCTTAAAATCAGACAAACACTTTCATAAATATGGAATTTTCAAATTTTGTCATTTTGCCCCTTTTCTGATGCCGCCTGACTGCCATGTTTTTCGACCAATCAGTATGGCTTGAACAATTTTTATAGAGGGTCACCCAAGGAACATTTCTACCAAATTATATTTGAATCTGACAGGCAGATTCGGAGGAGAAGATTTTTAAAGTTTGGACATTTTGTCCCCTTTCTGATGCCGCAGCAACCAAAGTTCTCATTGGAATTTTAATCTTTGAACAATTTTGAAAGAGGACCACCAAAGGAACATTCCTGTGATGTTTTGTGGTAATTGGTCTATTGGAATGGTAGGAGATGGTTGTCATTTGTAGCTAAAAGTTCAATTTACCCCTTTTGTGATGACGCCTGGTTGCTATGATTGTGTAACCAATCAAAATGGCTTGAACAAATTAAAAAGAGGATCATTACAGTAAGATTCATATTATATTTTCTTTAAATCAGACAAGCATTTGCATAAAAATGGAATTTTCAAATTTTGTCATTTTGCCCCTTTTTTGATGCCTCCTGACTGCCATGTTTTTCGACCAATCAGTATGGCTTGAACAATTTTTTATAGAGGGTCACCTAATGAACATTTCTACCAAATTATATTTGAATCTGACAGGCAGATTCGGAGGAGAAGATTTTTAAAGTTTGGACCTTTTGCCCCCTTTCTGATGCCGCAGCAACCAAAGTTCTCAATGGAATTTAAAATGTTTGAACAACTTTGAAAGAGGCCAACCAGAGGAACAGTCCTGTGATGTTTCACGGAAATTGTCCTTGGAGTTTGGGAGGAGATGATGTTTAAAGCTAAAAGTTAACGCCGGACGGACGACGGACAAAAAGTGATAGGAATAGCTCACCTGAGCCTTCGACTCTGGTGATCTAAAAAAGTGTTGACTATGGTTAAACGGTGTTGCTGGGGAACCTGTAATACAGATAGTAGGTATCCAGATCGTTTAAGGAATGGAATTAATTTCATCCCTTTTCCTAAACCTGGAAGAAGTCTTGAAAAGGCCAGGAAGTGGTTTCGATTGTGCGGCAGGCCACACAGTCAGTTGAGCGAGGAAAAACTGAAGGAAAGGGGGAAAGCCAAACATTTGTACGTGTGTTCAAAGGTAATTTGCATTTTTCAAACGTTAACGTCAACAGCCAAACCATTCACTTGCAAAACGAAATAAGATGAAACGAGTGATTCGAAATACACACGAAGATGAAATGAAATCTATTTCGCCCACTCTATCTTCGTACAACGTTGAACAGAACCGTCGATGGTCGGGGGAAGAGATTTTATTCACTTGTTTATTGTTATGTTTTTTTTTTCCAAGGACATGATGCACATGAAGAGCATTTATATTTTACAATGAAATAAAGATGTGATATAATTGATTTCAGGGTTCACAATTTTGATTTGTGAGACTTCGTACCACTATAATTTCGTACCATTCTTGGCGACTTCGTACCACATAATTCATAATATTTTTTTTATTAGAGAGTTTTTCTGCAGTGTTTAATATGTGCTAACGATGTCGATTATAGGGTAACAGACGTGAAAAACGGAGGACAAACTTTTATTACATGTATTATGAAACTTTATTCAATATTCAAGATGTATGCCAACAGATTGAAAATGATGTATAATGAAAAAAGTTATGTTTACATAAATTTATGATGGAAATGAAAAAAAAATGACATATCACCGGGGCTTTCGACTTAGAGTGAGGGTGTCATAGATAAGTGCATGGAATGGGTCTGGGTACTTCAAACATAAAGCAAACTATTCTGACATAATGTAAATTGCACATATATACACCACATGCAGAAATTTGAAATCACTAAAAACAATTCCTGAAAATTTTAGTTTAATTAGCAACAGGTTTAAATTTAACATGATGTTTCTGATTTGTTTGTTTGTTCTTTACAATAACATTGTGTATTTTCATGTATAAGCATTTCCATGAGGGAAAACCATCAGAGAAGTACCCAGACCCATTCCCTGCACTTAGCTATGACACCCTCACTCCAAGTAGAAAGCCCCCAGCAAGAAGAAAAATCCTGTTTCCATGGAGTGCATCTAAAGAATTAACTTTGAGGGAATCAATGCAGATTGTGTGAGTAAATATGTACACATCCACTGTTTATTATAGTAAATTATTATAATAAACAGTGGATTTGTAAATTATATATAAGTAAACATTGTTTAGTCTGTTGCTTTTTTAAAAAATATATCTGGATAAGGCAGGTATACACATTATGCAGATGATATCACTGGCTTTTAAAATTTAAATAGTGGTAGCCATGACCTCAATCAACCAAATTAAGCAACTAGCTGAGTTTAAGAATAATTATTATTCTATAAATCTCAATTTACTTCATCACATATAGTAAATAATTACTGTCAAAACCAGAATGAATAGCAAATAGGAACACTTCATTTAAAAGTAAGTTATTCTTTTGCCATAATGTTTTTAAAAGTAATATTGCTGCAAAGGCATTAGAAAGTGTCTATATATAGGAAAGACTTTAAGTCAAGTCATGGGGTTTATACCCAGCATGGCAGAGTTGTCTAAATACTTGTGTACAGTACAAAAGTAGTTTGAGTGGTTTTATCGGACCATAAAAAGCTAAAAGCATAACTCAACTGAGGTTTAACCCTTTCCCTTATATAAACTCTTCTGATGCCTCTTAAGCAGACAACATTTGAAAACATTGTGGAAAAAGAAGAAATTTCTCAAAACAAGCATTTTCTCATTTTGCCACAATGTTTTCAACTTTATTCTAATAACATTAAACTCTCATTTATTGAGATTTTTCATGTTTTAATTTGCCTAATTGTTTTCAAAGTCGTCTGCTGCAGATTTGCTGTTTGTGGGAAAGGGATAAATACAATTCATTATGTAACTTAACTAATTTAACAATATATATTTAACTATTTACACAAAAACACATTTTTCTTAAAAATGAAATTAACACTTTTCCTCATACAGTTGCATTTTGATGCCTCTGCTGTGGAAGGCTATTGCAAATATTCTGATCAGTTTCTCCTTTTGTCACATTTTTTAACTCTATTCATTTATCATACATTCATTTAAATATATTTATCATGTTTGAGCCAGTACACAAATAGTCACTAGAAGACAGAAGCTTCTAACAAGTTTGTTTTAGTAATATGTGAACAATGTAGATCTGGATCATAATGCAGGTGTATATACAGATCTGGATCTACATTGTTCACACAATGCCACCTTAAACATTTTTCTATGCACAAGATAATTTTTGCAAAGATAATTTTGAGTCATCTGATGTAGATTTCTTGTTTGAGAGAAAGGGCTAAATATAGTTTTCTTCTTTTGCCACAACAATTTCCATATCTTTTGAAGAATAGTGCAAAATTGCCTGCTAGTGGGAAACATGGGGTTAATGTTCAGTCTTTTGTTTTCATATTAAGGATATTTTTTACAAAGAGTTATTACTTATGAAAACATGAAAACCAAAATTAAGACTGCACAGATAAGCAGACTTGGTCCGTTTTATTTACAAAATAAAATTTTGTGTAACATGGTTCCAACATATGATGATTTTACAGGGACCAGAACAGTGAGCCAAGTAACACTACCAGACAGTGTATGCCAGCTTCAACTGATGGAGAAGTTTGCAGTTCATTCCTTATTCAAGCAAATCAACAATTCACAGACTGCACAGCAATAGAGAACAGGGATCCATTACATGTGTCTTCAGGTAATTGTGATTTGGTAAAAAACCTTATAAGCTGATCTGGATCTATACTCTTCCAACTTGTATCTTTTCTTATGCACTTGCTCATATCATGATTTTACTTTTTAGCATTCTCTAAAATTGTCAGGAATGGTTTATAGTGTTTTACATAAAATTGTGACAGTCTGTCAATCAAATCATCCATTGGTGACTGATGCGGATAGATTCGGTCTACATGAAAGTCAGACTTTGTAAATGTGACAAAATCACAGAACTTTGCTCCAGTGGTAAGCAACTGCCCTTGCACTTGATACCAATGAGCATGATCATGAGATAATGAGAATGAGTCTCCATCTTTGCACAAAAAGAAGTCTCCTCTTTTCTCACATGCCATTGTTAAAGTCAAGTCTCTGACAGAGTAAGGGCACTTGACCTCAATTAGACCAGTTTCTGATGCCTCACATACAATACCATCAGGCGTAGCACCAAGGAAGGGAAATTCTGGATTCACAACTAAACCAACATCATGAATGTGATTACCGGTTTTCTTTATATACATTTGTTTGGCAACAAGTTCATTAGCTTTTCCATATGATGTTGCACATGATCTGAACTCTTTTTTATCAAGTGTTTTTCAAAAATTTGATATTCACATCTTTTTTTCTCTTAATTATCAATCCAAAATTAGATGCTGTTATTCTTTTTTTCCTTTCTACATGCCAGAGTTGGTCATTACTTTGTAACCTGGTTGATTTTTTTCAAGTTCAATGGCATCATCTAGAGATATATCTAAATCCTTCCATTCATGAACTAATGGCTTGATATTCTGTAGATCAATACAAGTCCATGGGGTCTTTGGAAAAACAGTATCACCACAGCTGTCCATTTCCCTCGGCTTTGCAATTGGCAGTACATGTGGGGCCTGTATAAAATGATATGACACTTTTGTAATTTGTGATTTGATGTTAACCCTTCCCCGCATACAAGAAATCTGCAGCAGACAATTTTGAATACATCTTGACAACATTGGAAAATCTGTAAATGAAAGTACAATAACTGAGTAGAGTTGAAAATATTGTCACAAATGGAGGAATTGCTTGTCATGAGCCAATTTATCCTTTTTCCACAATGTTTTCATAATTTTACTTCTCCAGAGGCACAAAGGTTAAATATTTTTTTCATGTTTAAATGAAGAACTCAATGTGATTTATTTGTATTCATTCAGATTTTGACAATCTAAACATTTTGGCAAGCACTGCAGAGAACCAGTCCTTAATAGATGAGAGAGACAAGCTTCAGAAAATGGTCTTGGACCTGCAACAACATCAATGCCAAGAAAAGATTAATCATGTTTGTTTTGGAAGCAAGACAATACAGTCAAAGGACTACCAGTACTATACAGGATTTTCAATGGATCGGTTCAGTGAGATTTTCCAATTTTTAGTACATACAGAAAATGAAGATCCAATAAAGTGGGTTAAGTCTGTAAAAGGAGCAAACAATTTATCAGCAAAGGATCAACTTTTACTTTCATTGATTAAACTAAGGCAAAACTTTGATTTTAAACATATTTCTTATTTGTTTAAAATATCTTCTCAAGATTGCAGTACAATCTTTTCACATTGGATCAATTATATGTTTTTTAGACTTGGAAGTTTGGTTATTTGGCCACACCGGGACATAATTATTGAAAACATGCCAGTCAATTTTAAGAGTGACTTTTCAAATACTATGGTTATAATTGATTGTACTGAATTGAAAGTGCAAAAACCTAGCTCACTAAATCGACAAAGTCAGTGCTACTCCGATTACAAATCAAGCACAACTTTAAAAGGACTTGTTGGTATTGATCCTCGGGGGTCAATCATTTTCAGTTCAATGCTTTTTTCAGGTTCAATATCTGATAAGGAACTTACAGAAGAGAGTGGCTTTATAGACTTGCTTACAAATCTTATTAAATGTGGAAAATTGAAGGAAGGGGATGGAGTAATGGCTGACAAAGGTTTCCCTATTGAGAAAATTATAGAAGCAGTTGGGCTCAAGTTAAATATTCCACCTTTTACATCCTGCACATCACAAATGACAACTTCAGAGGTATCAGAAACAATAAAAATCGCAAAACACCGTGTTCATGTTGAGCGAGCTATTGCTTGTGTTAAACAATTTAAAATATTGTCTGGAAAGATAAGTCTATCATTCTTCAGCATTGTTGATCAAATTTGGCTGACTTGTTGTTTATTAACAAATTTTATGCCATTCTTAATTCAAGATAAAGATTATAATTGAAATTCATATGTTATGTGTATGGGTTGTTTGTAGTTCAATATGAGCTTTTGTGATCACCCTGTGTCTGTCATCCATAATTTTACGGGTGGTGGGGTGGGAGTTTGAATGACATTTTGAAATTCTTGTCTGAATTTGGTTGTCTGATTACAACATAATTTGTTAGAAATTTTCCCCATATGAGTCTCTACAAAAATTGTTCAAGCCATTTGGATTTATTGAAAATCATAACAATGGTAGTATCAGAAAATGAGTAAAATGACAAAAAATTGCAAAGTGCTTGTCTGGTTTCAAGATATTTTTGCAGAAAAAGTGTTTATGATAAATCCATTCCCACATACAAAAAATTCTGCTGCAGATGACAATAAATACATTTTGACAAAAATATGAACAATCTCATTAAATGAAATTAGTTGAAAACATTGTGGCAAAAGGAGGAGGTTCTCATTATTATACCCTCTACAAAGTTTGATCATATTACTGGGATAGGTAAAAAAAGTCATGGCCCCTTTGGATTAGTATTACTTACATAAAGCACATTTATTCCTAACCTTTTACTGGTTTGTTTACCCAGGGATCACAATTAAGTGAATTTTTGCCTTGATAAAACTGAAATATTGTTGAAATAGGCATAAAACCCCAATAAAAGACAACAAAACTTACATGATAGGCTAGAGCTGATCCAATGAGTTGAATACCTAGTGGTGTATGTTTACTTTGGCATGTGGATGATGCACCTACAATGTAGGAGATGGGGCTATGCTTCAACCGCTTTAGGTGCAGTATATCACCAGCCTCAATATTGGTCTTCCTATAAAATCCAACAATTTAAAACTTATGACATATTTTTTTTTTAAATTCCTCTATCTTTCTAAGTATAAATAAAACTCTCAATATATTTGTATTTGTCAATACTGGGCTCCAAGGAGAAAAACTATTAAGTATGATATGACCCAGCCGGGATCAAACCCTGGACCTCCTGCACTTAAGGCGGATGCTGTAACACTACACCATTGAAGCTGACCATTAAGAAATTTCTGGATTTATTCTTAATGACAAAAACCATAACATTAATGAATACTGTGCAAATATGTGAACAGCTTAGATGTTGATTAGACTGCATTTACATAGGCTGATTTGGATCTATATTGTTAATTTAAGCCAACTTGTACCTTTTCCCTAGCACAGGCTCATTATTATATTCTAACATCCAAACACTTTCTCACAAATGTATTTATATTTACCTGGTGTCAACAAATGAAGCAATTACAGGTTTCCTTTTCCTATTTAGGTTTGTTGGGCAGGAGATAACCATTTGGGAAACAGGTTCTGGTCTAATTTTTGGACCCCTTGGCTTATCCCACTGCTGTGGAAGACTGGTTGATGATAGCTGTGATGGTACCTCCTTGTAGCCGGTTATCTTCCACTGCTCCACCATCAATAAAACTGCTAGAACATGTGCACACTTGCCAGATACCCTATAATGAATTCATATGTTATGTTATAAAATTTAATATATCCATGTAGTTCAATTCCCCAACCCCACATTCAGGGTGGGGGTTAATTATAAACTTTAGGGAGAACTACAACATACATACATGTATATACAGAATGATTTTTTAAAAAAAAGGCATATAAAGTAATTTGCCATTTAGGTAATATTTGCCTATTTTTTGGATTATAAACAAGGGGACTCAGATTGAGAGACTTGTTACTTTGTTGATGGTTGATATGAAATTCTCTCTAGGGTAGTACATAGCAAACAAATAAGTATCTGAATTGGAATTCAACATAATAATACATTATCTTGAATACTAACCTTAGATGAGGACCTCAGTGGTAATTTAACTCAACTGAACTTGGCAAACAGAAAGCATCCCTATAGCTGAATACTGAAACTAAAACCAACAAATAAACAGATAAATGTAACGAGAACTTAACACATTTGTTTTTCCATACACATACAAATAAACAGATAATAGTAACAAGAACTAAATAAAAAAAAATCCCCCGTAGGTGGATACACATACAAATAAAAAGATGTTTCTGGTCTTAGAGCAAGGATGTCTAAACATTTATTCTAATATCTATTCAAAAGTATCACCATAAACATATATAATAAAATATAATTCATCATCCCTTCTTTTTACCAGAACATCTGAACATGGGTATCAAGCCTTTCGACCCATGATTTAACATAGTATTCGACCACTAGTTTAATTTCTATATATGTGTGAACAAATATGGTTTCCCTACATTATGTATCTTAGACACATTGATTATCGGTTTTTTTAAATTTAATTTGTTACACATTAATATCTGTTCTTATTTGTATACATTTATTTGTTGATTTTGTACATTAAAAATTTATGTATGGGGTTGATAATGTGTGATAACTATATGAAAAATCAGTTTTAAATATGGTACTTAATTTCTTCTGTTCTAATTGACATGTTTTTAAATAGAAAATGTGGTTTAAGTGGGCCATTGTAAATAAAAGTTAAAAATGTGTTTTATGTTAAATTAATGTAAACAACATTTTGTGTATATATTCTGATGATTCATCAGGGATATTTTACTTGTTAAGTTTCAACTGTTATATATATTTGATGTGTCCATATTTCGTTTATATAGCCCTTTCCTACAACACACTTGCAGCACACAAACATTGTTGAAAAGGGAGAATTTTGTCAATATAATTACATTTTTTCTAATATGCTTCAGATGATATTACAAGACAATGTTTTCAGATTGATCAAATGCATGTGGGAAAGGGTTAGCTCCATCAAAGGGTTTATTCCATTGAATATTAAACTTTTAAAAAACAAATGTTGATTTTTATGACCTTATCCTGTATTCATTCATTTTGTCACACTGTTTTCAACTTTAATCAATATTTACACTTTCATGTGTAGATATTGTTAACACTTTTCAAGTCGTAGATATATTTCAATCGACCAGAAGTACAGTACCGAAATACAGTCAAGCTTGACAGATCAACAATAGGATCCCGTTTATCTGTTCACACCTATTTAAAACCAATAATTGGACAAGGGGTCGAACAGTAAGAAGGTCGAAAGCTCTGTACACCCCCCTAAACATGACTGTAATGAAACAAAAAGTAGATGAAAATCAGGAATATATAATAAAATAACATGGAAACATTAATCAGAATGTGTATTTACCCTGCTTTGCAACTGCAGTGTGCATCCCTTATTTTCCCATTGACGATGTCGGTATCTATGTGTACACTATGCGGCTTCTCACTCTTACGCTGGCTCCGATAAATCTGAGAATTTAAGTGTATTGTTCCAGCTCCAGGCGAAAACAGCGAAAGAGACTTAATATAGCATGACTGTAATGAAACAAAAAGTAGATGAAAATCAGGAATATATAATAAAATAACATGGAAACATTAATCAGAATGTGTATTTACCCTGCTTTGCAACTGCAGTGTGCATCCCTTATTTTCCCATTGACGATGTCGGTATCTATGTGTACACTATGCGGCTTCTCACTCTTACGCTGGCTCCGATAAATCTGAGAATTTAAGTGTATTGTTCCAGCTCCAGGCGAAAACAGCGAAAGAGACTTAATATAGCTGTCTCTATAAAATGATGTAGCCCTCTGTTTTTGTCTAAGCGTTGGCGAATACGGTAGATAGGCGGACGAAATATTGTCCGGGACATCTGTCAACGTTACGATGTTCGCCATTGTTGTTATTGTTTACAAATAATGTCGGGCTAGTTACCGTTGCTAATGTGGGCGGAGCTAACTCGACAATCGGCGATCCGGCAATTGGGGAAAATGGGGGGCATATTTTAGCCCTTATTATTATGAATATTACTGCCAAGTTACAGGGCAATCCCATTAAAACTGTAGGAGTAATTGAACTTTTAGTGAAAGTTGTCCACGGACAGACACAGACACACACAGACGACAGACTCGGTCGGTGCCCTATACCATAGTACTCGCAGTGGGGACTAAAAACAGGCGTTTTTGGGTTGGTCACGGGTAGGACTTAGGCAATGAACACCATGTTGCTCCAAAGACTCCACATGAAAATCACAAAGGAGACAAAGTGAACAAAAGGTCTCCTCATTTCAATGTCTGTTTGTCCACTGGGGACTCTACACATACAGTAGCAGAGTAAGCAATCAATACAAAGTTTTAATAAGGGGACCCAATCAGAACAGTAAAATGAGGGCGATGAGGCATTTAAGTATTCAAAATAACCATATGGGGCCATATACAACCTTATAGGCCAAGAGTATTAGATTTTCTGTCATTATGAAATAGAAACAAAATATTAGAAAGCTGAAAACTTCAGGAATAGTACTTCAATATGTCTGGATTCAAAATCCAAAGAGTCCCTAGCACTCCCCACCTTGGCTTCGTCAGAATTCAAGATGGCGACCGGCGGCCATCTTGGAAACGCAGACTTAAATAACTTTGTTAATATTCAGAGTAAATCAATGTTATATATTATATATTTATATATGTAAACACTAAATTCCATGGTCAATGAATTAATGTTTGTATCAAATTCAACATGTTTTCATCAGCCACTTATTGTTTTTCTCCAAATATTCATAGAGTTCCGCAAATATGATATTTCAAAATGGCCGATAGCCTCCATCTTGAATTAAGTTCGTTGTAGTGAAAATTAAATGCCAGAAATGAATTCCTTGAGTCAAATTTATTGATTTTCCATGCATTACACATTGATTTACTCCAAATATTAACAAAGTTATTTAAGTCTGAGTTTTCAAGACGGCCGCCGGCCGCCATCTTGAATTCTGACAAAGCCAAGGTGGGGACTGCTAGAGGTAGCACACCACAGTAATTTTTCCCCATAGGCTATGACTGTGTAAATTATCTCATTTTCGAGCGGTTGTCACACGCAAACGAGTGAACTCGTGTAGTCATGTCATATATCTTTTTAATCCCCCTAAAGCATAGATTAATAATCAGGAATGAAAAATGGGGGTCAATTGTTTACTTTTTTCAATAAGTGACCCCCAGTCAGAAGCCTGGATCCGCTCAATCGGGCTCTTTTTGTCGAAAAGGCCATCCCAGAGGAGCCGGGTCACATGACTGCCCTACATACACCAAAAAATAGTTCCACAATCACCTAGTTTTCACAGTATTTAGTGATCTACATAGAAATAACAATAAGATGGACTCAATTTGATTAGTACAATATGCATAGATACACATTTTAAGGCCCGACCCACTAGCAACCACTTTTTTCGACAAGTACGCACTACTTCCAACCCCTGTCAATAACACGGAAACTGTGGTGTGCTACCTTAATGCTCAGGGCGCGTCGCGACATAATGTCGAGTGTCTATTTTCTGAAAGCTAACATGATTAAGAGTAAAACGATACATCACATGCTTGCGTATCTTCGTAAACGTTGTTTCAGCATCTTCGTATGTAACCCCACCGCCATCTGCAAAATCCAGATTTTGACCAAAATTCTACCCGTGAAGTCTATATGATGCCTTATTGAGGCAAAAGTGCTATGTACTTGACATTAATTCATATTTTAGTCTTTAGCTTGCAAATAAATATCAGTTTATAACTACATTTAATTATTTAAAAGGAAAAGTGATGAAACAAAGCTCAATTTTGTATCGGATACAGCGATTCGCAAGGATATATGGACAAATTTCCTTGAAAAATGGACCGTCCGGACTCGGCCGGGCTCGATAACCCCTCCCCTCCCTCAAAAAATGCAAATTTATCAGAAAACAGTGGTTTACACATTTTAAAATAGCTTAAACACATTTTAAAATAGCTTAAACACACTTATTGTATTCAAGAGCGTAAAAATAGGATTGACACAAAACGGTGTCAACATACATGCATCTCTGTCTCTGTCTAAACCCAGCAGACTCGTGCTTTGACATGACCTAGTTGTCATATATATACATTACTGTTTCGTCTGCGGGTTCTCGGGGCGCTGACTGTGCGATGCGAGTTATCTCCCCTCCCTGATCTGTCTTGTACAACGGGGTGGGGGTTAGCTCAAACCTGTTTACAGTTGACGTGCCAAATACGGTGAAATACCTCACATCTGCTGTAATTACTATATGTATTATATAACGTGTATATCTGTGCTACCCATACTATGTAACTATGTAACTACTATGTAACTATGTTTATGCTGTTCTGTACACTGCCTGTTCTGTACACTACACTGTTTTTGTACAATAAAAGAATTGATTGATTGACTTACTAATGCACGAGGCTGACAAGGCAGTTTAGCCGCAGCGCAACCTTGTTCCTCATCTAGACTGCGCTTCATTTCAGAGATAGAGTAAGTTCGTCTATTATCGGACAGCGTGCATTATCGGACAATAACAGAAAAGGTCTAAAACCCCATGTATATGCGCGTTTTTTATATCGTCGTCGTCCGTTTAAACTCGGTCATTTCAGTTTCCTTTTACTAACTTTTTACCCGGCTGTGATGCGGTAAGTATACGTCATATGAGTCGTCATTAATGACGTCAGTCTGGAGTGATGTCACATCCTTTTCCTCACACGCCATTCTTTTGGAAAGTCAGCACAATTAAACCACTATTCAAAATTGCATATTCATCCTTTGTTGAGCATACGACGAGTGGTTTTATGTTTCAAAGAAATAATTATTTATTATTTACTACATGACTTTTGTTTTATGAAATAACAATTTCACAAAAAAATGGGGAAATAACAGTGTCCGATAATACCTGCATCATTTTTCCATACTATTTTGATAGTAGGGAAATATCGAACATTTAATTTTCACCATGTGGCAAGTTGCATTTCAATTCAAGTTTGACTGTTTAAATTGCCGAAAGCCGAATTTGAAGTATTTGAAATAACCCTTTACCACATCAAACACATCTGCAGCAGACGACTTTGAAACCATGTAGGCAAATATATATCTCTATAAACGAATAGTATAATTACCTAATTGTGAACTTGATTGATTGGGGTTTAACGCCGTTTCAACAATTTTTCAGTCATATCACGGCAACCAGTTAATTTACCTATTCATGCGTTTCCTGACTTTCACACACCAGTACACCACACAACATAGTCTACATTTTAGTTAATTTTAAGCACATTTGTAAAAGTATTAATTTGTTATAAGCAATAGGAAGGACAAACAGTGGGAGGTTGTGGGTTCGATATCTGATTGGACCATACCAAATAAAACATCGGTGGAATTTTACTGATGCCAGAGTGACTTGACGGTACTCAGATATCATATTTTGCCATGAAACATCGGTGGAATTTTACTCATGTCCCTCAGTGGTGACGTCAGTAAGCTTTGGTGCTGTAGGACAAAGGGCTCTGACGTCAGTGTAGGTTTAAGTGATGCCAGAGTGACTTGACCGTACCCAGATATCATATTAAGCCATGAAACATAAGTAAAATTCCACCGACGGAACCAAAAGGGGACGTCTCATCTAGGCATTAACCCAAACATATATATGAAGTTTGGTCATGATTGGATAATAAATGTGACCTGTAGACTAAGACAAAGGAATTCAAGATGGCCACCGGGTGGCTATTTTGGGCAGTGGCCTGGAACCAAAAGGGGCGTTCTCCTCTAGGTATTACCCCAAACATGTATATGAAGTTTGGTCATGATCGGATGATAAATGTGACCTGTAGGGTTGTCTGAAGCAATTGTGGACAAACAGACACAGACATCCGTCAATGCCACAGCAATAGCTTACCTTGACTTCGATCGTCAGGTCAAGCTTAACTCAGAGATCATAAAACTTCTTATACTAGCTTCAAATGGTAAGGTGAAGCATTAGGAAAACGAAGTAGTCGAAGATTTTTAATTTTCTGGCATCACTTAAACCTACACTGACGTCAGAGCCCTCCAGCACCAGAGCTTACTGACGTCACCACCGAGGTCAGAGCCCTTTGTCCTACGTCAGAGTAGGTTTAAGTGATGCCAGAGTGGCTTGACGGTACTCAGATATCATATTAAGCCATGAAACATCGGTGGAATTTTACTCATGTCCCTCAGTGGTGACGTCAGTAAGCGTTGGTGCTGTAGGACAAAGGGCTCTGACGTCAGTGTAGGTTTAAGTGATGCCAGAGTGATTGCCAGAGTAAAATAATTTCCACCGAGCTACGAATCTGAGACCTTCTTTAAAGTGCCAGGGGTAAAGCACCGATACACGCGAGACTACCTCTTGGTTTCTAACCAGTTCATATCTAGATGGGTGGGAAACACGGAACAGCGTTTCTGAAATTTGCAGTGCCACGGCTTGGATTCAAACCGGGGATCCCTGCTTTGACAGTCCAGCCCATAACCACTGCACCATCGCACTACCCAACTTGCGTTAGTGTAAAAGTACACATCGAAATTAGTGACATATCTACATAAAAGTGTGTTATTCAGAAAACTTAATACATACGACAGTCACAACGATTTTTATTATTATATTATTTTTTATTATTTTTTATCATTATATAAGTTTTTAAATTTCAGCATTACAGTCAATATACTTTTACAAAATGTTGTTCCGTTCCGTTCCGCAAAGTATAAATATCCTAGGGGATAATGATACTTTGCGGAACGGAACGGAACAGAACAAGAGTTGTTTTCTTTTCGGTATCCTTCTTTACATAAATTAATAAAGAAGCATGTTTATCATTGTATACATGATAAACTTCGTAGAGGTTGCGGGTACCAACCCAACAACGATCGCCACCGTAACGTCTCCTACGACATCATCACTGGCTTTTCTAGAAAGCGGACTGAACGTGACTCGATAATCTCAGGAGTCAAGGTAACTGTTTGTCTCTCTCGTAATTACTGTATACAGATCGATACGTATACAAATAGACACCGTTTAAGTCGGCCGTTCTACCAAGAGGTTGCGGGTTCCAGACCAATAACATTCATTCATTCATTCATATTTATTGGCAATCAGTAATATTTTTGCCTTTGGCAATTTACAAAACAATTATATGGCAAAGACAGACATAATACATTAATACATAAAATTACATACAAATGCAAACAATTTAAGGTTAATATACATTAAGAAACAGCAATATCATCAAGGGTATTTTTTTCTAATCGACATAGCTTCCTTGATATATTTAGCAAGATTATAGAGTTTCTTTTTGTTTGTTAAAGACATTATTGCTATGAACTTTTGCATAACGATCATCACCGTAACTTCTCTTATATCATCAGCACTGATTTTTCTAGGAAGCGGACTATAAGTGACTCGATACTCTTCACTAATAACTTAATAATTTAAATTCTTCAAACTTGCAATATGTTGTTCCGTTCCGTTCCGCAAAGCAGAGAGACAGGGAGAGAGACACACACACATACATACACACACACACACACACACACACACACACACACACACACACCACACACACACACACACACACACACACACACACACATAGAGACAGAGAGAGAGACACACACACACACTGCCAGAGATAAAGAGAGAGAGAGAGAGAGAGAGAGAGAGACGGATAGAGAGAGGTAGAAATAGAGACAGAGAGAAAAAGAGACATACAGACAGAGAAATAAATACAAATAGAGAAAGACATACACATAAAGAGACACACAGACAGACATAGAAAGACAGAGAGTGAGACAAAGAGATGTCAGACAGACTGACAGACATACATACATACAGACAGACATACATACATACATACATACATACAGAACGAAGAGAGAGAAACAGGAAGAGAAATAAAAACAGAGAGGGAAAGAGAGAGAGAGAGAGAGAGACAGAGAGAGAGAGAGAGAGAGAGAGAGAGAGAGAGAGAGAGAGAGAGAGAGAGAGAGAGAGAGAGAGACAGAGAGAGAGAGACAGAGAGAGAGAGACAGACAGACAGACAGACAGAGACAGACAGACAGACAGACAGACAGAGAGAGAGGAACAGACAGACAGACAGACAGACAGACGACAGAGAGAGAGAGAGAGACAGACAGACAGACAGACAGACAGACGACAGAGAGAGAGAGAGACATCCCCCCCCCCCCCCCCCACACACACACACATACAGAATAATAAAACGTGCGTGTGTCTGTGTGTGTAATAGCAGGAATATATACACAATTATCTTTCCATATAATTATGGCGTCTGAATTCATATTTTGGATAAACTACGGCCCAAATCTAGCAAACAGGTAGTAAACACACATTCCATACGTTTTTATTATCATATGATAGCTCATAGAACAGTACTATTACTATTGAGCCGTTCAAAAAAATAATTTCAGATACCAGCGTTTATATGAATAGATAAAACCAAAATATAAGTAGTTAATAATTAACATTTTTTAGCACAATGACACATTATCTAATTGTTCCGCAGGAAATACTTTATCTTGTATTTTAATTCAATACAGAACTTGAACTTATATTATTTTTTTAACTTAATGCATATTGAATTGTGGATAATTCAATGCATATTGAATTGTGGAAAATTATTTCAATGCATATTGAATTGTGGATAATTATTTCAATGCATATTGAATTGTGGATAATTATTTCAATGCATATTGAATTGTGAGACATACATATTGTTACAGCCCTATGAAGTATACTGCAAAGGTACAGTACAGACTACTATATACTGTTATTCTGGTTGAATATAAATAACAAAACATTGTATTTATGTATATTTTATAATATTGATACGGTGTATGTTCAGGTAGTTAAACAATAGTTTACAATACATATTGCAATACGTATTGAATTGTGGACCAAGTATTGCAGTACGTATTGAATTGTGGACCAAGTATTGCAGTACGTATTGAATTGAAAGACAGGCGTATTGTTATAGACGTACTGTACATTTATGTCTTTGCAAAGTTGGTTCATACTTTTTATATTTGTATATTTTAAATTGTTAAAGCCACCCTAAGGTTCTCAAAATAGTATTTTTACGTATTTGTATGCACATATACAATAACTCGGGGATAAATAATGACTATAAACATCTTCACTGACGCCTTGATTCAGTAAATTTATATAGGCAGTGTAATCAAGGAAATAAAGTACTTGATTATTGATTTTAATTTTAAACAAACGAATTACTTAGAGGCTGTTAAAAAATTCAAATGTAGTATTATACATTGTGACTGCAGTATCCACTTTAACTTTCTGTATGTCAGTAGAGGTGTCGGCAAAACTGTTTTAGTCATTATTAATCCCCGAGTAATTGTATATGTATATGAAAAAATACGTTTGGGAACCTTATCATGTTATGGCCGGAGCCTTTAAGACAACTACTATAAACAGATATAAGCCGGGCTCCAGGAAAACCGGGCTTAATGACATGGCAACCAATGTAGACTCGTAAGGCGCAGACTGATCAGAGTCTATACTGTTGGATAAAAGATTCTCAATACTATGACTGACCGAATACCGAACAGTGTAGACTGATCAGACTACACTTTATGCGCAGGTTGGTTGGGTCTACACTGGTTATGTCATGGAGCACGGCTCATACATATTCTAAAATATTGATTATTTTCCTTTAAAGAAACTTCTGTTTTGAGCATACTTCTAAATTTTGAAACATACATTGTTGGCTTATGAAGATGCTTTACC
>JASEVX010000005.1:44268382-44356076 GCA_031761405.1 Serripes groenlandicus
GAGACACACACACACACACACACACACACACACACACACCCAGACATGCGGGCAGACAGGCAGACAGACAGACAATCAGGCAGACAGACAGACACTTAGCTTAAATATACATATCATATTAACTTTGAGTTTGCTTTCTAGCCAAAGCTGTGCTGATGTCATAGGAGAAGTTACGGTGGTGATCGTTGTTGGGCTGGAACCAGCAACTTGTTGGTAGAACGACCAACACCTTAACCTAAGCGTATCGATCAGTATAAAATAATTGTGACAATGACCTTGATTCCTAAAACGTAATGCGTCATACGATTTGTTTGTATTGTTCAGATAACTGAGTTGCATAACCTTTGAAATCAGACTTCTGTGTAGTTCAATGGATGGAAACTAAAATAATGATTGTCCGCACCTTAATTTAATTTACGCACCGAAAACGAAGTTGTTCATGTATTCAGTGATAAACATGCTCCTTTATACATTTATGAAAAGAATGATACCGAAAAGAAAAGGAACTCCTGTTCCGTTCCGTTCCGTTCCGTTCCGTTCCGCAAAGTATCATTTTCCTAGGGGATATTTATACTTTGCGGAACGGAACAACATTTTGTAAACGTATATTGACCGTAATGTCGCCCATCTGTTGTAAGCCAATGCATTGCAACGGAAAATTGACATGTGATTTAACTTACTTGAAGCCACATAAAGACTGTTTCAAGTGGTATTTTGTCGTGCACTATGACGTAATGTACATAAGACATATAGACTGCCTTTGACTGATGGTTTGTTTTTCTCCGGAAAAAGGTAAAAGCAAAAGAAATAAATTCGTTGTGACTGTCGTATGTATTAAGATTTCTGAATTTTACACTTTCTTGTAGATATTTCGATTTGTAAGTGTACGGACCGTTAGTGTACACGCCCTGTACCAGCTATTATCATAATAAAAAGAAAAAGAATCTTGTTCCGTTCCGTTCCGCAAAATATCATTACCCTAGGGGATAATGATACTTTGCGGAACGGAACGGAACAACATTTTTTAAACGTATATTGACCGTTATCCTGACATTTAAAAACCTATATGATGAGTGTTTTAACTACCGGCCTTAACTACCACATTATAAAAATGAAACGAAGTTTATGCAAACGCCCTTATAAACGTAAGAAAATGCTGTTCAAATTGAATGAATTTGTCGCCCATCTGTTGTTAGCCAAAGCATTGTAACGGATAATTGACTTGTAATTTAACATACTTAAAGCCACGCATAGACTGTTTCCAGTGGTATTTTGTCGTGCATTATGACATATTGTATATGACAAATAAATCCTTTGATTGGTGGTTTATTTTTCTCCAAAAAAAAGTAATAGCAAAAGAATAAAACGTTGTGACTGTCGTATGTATTAAGTTTTCTGAATTACACACTTTCTTGTATCTCGATTTGTAAGTGTACACACCCTGTACCAGATATTACCATATTAGTATTATCCTTGGAATAAATGAAAAGATTCAGTGTAAAGAAAAAAAGAATCTTGTTCCGTTCCGTTCCGTTCCGTAAAATATCATTATCCTATGGGATAATTATACTTTGCGGAACGGAACGGAACAACATTTTGTAAACGTTTATTTACCGTAATCCTGAAACTTTAAAACTTAAATAATGAATGTTTTAACTACCACATTAGAAGGCGTATAATATGCATACAGCAAAGACGATCTAAGTTATATAAAAAAAAAAAAAAAAAAAAAAAAAGGAATCCGCTGTTGTCGAGTGGTTAGCGTCGGGGATTTCGAAACCGGGTGTCCCGGGTTCGATCCCCAGTCGCGGCACTACGGTTATGGTAGAGTGCCCTTGGGGCAAGGCACATTTTCTAGCCTAGTACTGGTTTGTTTACCCAGGGATCATGCAAAAGTGAACTGTCGCCGTGTTATAACTGAAATATTGTTGAAAGCGGCGTAAAACCCCAATAAAAAAAAATAAAAAAAAAATAGCATTTTCTTTTTTGCCCCGTGTGGTGCCCCAATGTTTGTTCCGTTCCGTTCCGCAAAGTATAGTTAGCCGGCTATAACTTCTACTTGACAAATTATGGACTGATAATATTGACTGATCTTTTAATATATTTAATATAAGCGGGTTTGATATATTTTCATGCTCAATGCATTTTTCTAGTTTCTCAATTTCTTATTTCGTTGGCTTGACACTTTTCATTCATCTCCAGTTTAAAGTCACCTCTTGCGTAATGTTGAGCTAGGTGTTAGTTATTAGTTACACCACACCTATAATACGGAAGTACCTACTGGTCAGTCAGCAACACAAAATAGGCAATATTCTCATCACAGCAATAAAAGACCTCCCATATGCCACCGGCTCTTGTTGTTGTCCCCCATATAGTAGAGATCAGTTACCAGAGTTAGTTCTCTTTTTCCTTGTCCAAAAAACCCCAACTACATCATTAACTCGCCGACTTGTTGTGTCTCCCGGCGGGCAATGACCAGTTCCCTGTCATCTGAGTCGTCAAGCCCTCGTCATACTGCACTTGGAAAATGAAGACTGAAAACAGTTGGCATTGTTCAGTCCAAAAGTGGTAACAGTCATTATTTCATCATCATCATTTCATTTGCATGGGCAGTCATGGTTATTTTTACTTTTATAAGGCTTTTAACTTAACAAAACCGTGTGACGAAATAGTTTAATTTGGTCACGTTACATTATCGGGTGGGACGTAATATTAGACCCAATCTCATTAAAATCATCTCCTATTAACGCTACGCACATTTGGTCAGATCATGTGCTTTAGTCAAATTGTATTAGACCTACACTATCACAGTGAATTTACGTCAAAGGATAGGAATCGTGAATTGTTTTAGTATATTAATAATTAGTCCGAAATGGGTCATTGCGACGTGGAATATTAGTGAAATACGTCAGTCTTAGGGATTGGAATGTTTTCATTCCCGACTGAACCCGGCTTAAATGAGAACTCGGACTGAGATCCTTTAGAATTGTGGACTATAACAACATATAGTCAACGTTGTGAAAGTAATTTTGAATAATATCAGTCGAACATTTGTCCTCTTTGGCCTCAATTGTAAGTTCACATTGTAAACAATTATTTGTGGACACCTTTGAAATTAAAAGTCAATGCAAGTTTTATATGGACTGTTTTTACAAAACGGAGCCCTGTCAACTCTGGAAAAGAGGACTAATTAACTTTGAAAAGCTCAATTGTAAATATTTGCTACAAGGTTTTAATGCAAAGCATCTTTGTACATGCTGTTTCCAGAATGGCAACCTCTCTTTCCTCCTAAAAAAATGGGAAAACATCAAACTGGAACAAACAAACATGGGATTTGTGTTATTTCTGAGACAATTCCTATGCCACTCACCCGCAGCTATCAATATAATCTGTATTAAATTACCATTTGAGTGGTCTTAAAGAGTCTGCCGTCCTAATTCGTCAGTCAAATTCAACACATATCTGCATTGCTTCGCCTCCTGGGTCCAAAAACTGGGTAACAATATGTGCTGGGCCTAGCAACTGATCATAGGGAATGGTCTTAAACAAAAAGGACCAATCATGCTTTCACAACAACAACAACCACTAGCAGAGGCGTGAGAATGCGGCGAGGACATATTATTTAACCGCTATCGTCGGTAAGGTGGTGAATTCTTGAACCATGTAGTGACCATAGACGAGACATGGATTTATCCTTTTGATTCTGAAACTAAAACATACTCCCTCCAATGGAAGAGCCTATTTCGCAAAAAAAAAAAAGGCTACGTAGCTACTTTTATTCAAATTAGTCGACCTTTCTGCCTACACATCCGATTTTAGTGTTAAGTCTACATTGAAAGGGGGACACACAGGTTTTGGCATTTTTTAGGAACGTTTTTATGTTATTCCCCATAAAGAATTGAATTCGATATGTTCGACCAGTGGATAGCCATATTAGAAATACGACGTAGGACAACGTCTTTTCGTGTTTGACGACGCTCCTCGCATGCCCGCTATATATAAACAGGTTGTTATTTTATGTATCCTCAGTGTTTCTAAAAGTTGCCTGTGGCAGATGCGTATATGTGTGGGAGAGTGTTAACCCTTATGGTATGGGTACTCAGTGAGACGATTCTTTTGAGAACCAAGGTAATCAAAGCACTGAAAGTGCTGACGGCCTGGGGGCTGCATGAAGGTTGGAGATGTAGGGAAAATGTGAAAGGGAATAATGTATTTATTGTTAAGAAGTTGAAAGATCATATAAAAAAAATAGTAAATACTATGAGACTGCCAATTTGAAAACAGGAGGACCTTGTTGGCACTACATCGCTCACCTGAGTGCAAGAGCTCACAAGTATACACATTTAAGACATGCAGAATCAAAGGAAAATTTGAAAGCAGGTTTAGGCAGAATATTTTGAAGTTTCTATGTCAATATTAAATCAACTTCCATCAAGTAGAAATACGTCTCTAAACCATGTACTAGACTGGGAGAAAGTGTTTGATCGATGCAAAACTCTTCCAGACAATTATTCTGACAAAGATTCAAAATGCAACCTCGTGAGTGTTGACAAGAGTTTCCTTCAATTTGGCCTAGTGACCTAGTTTTTGAACAGACATGACCAATATTCAAACTTGGCCTACATATCGCCAAGACAAACATTCTGAAACAGTTTCAACATGCTCAAGTTAAAAATGCAACACCAAGAGTGTTAAAAAGATTACCCTTCAATTTGGCGTAGTGACCTAGTTTCTGACCCAATATGACCACTATTCTAACTTGACGTAAATATAATTAAGACAACATTTCAAGCTGCTGAAGCATACAATGCGGCCTCTAGAGTGTTAATAAGATGTTCCTTCAATTTGGCCTAGTGACCGGCATATTCCATATTCAAACTTGGCCTAGATATCATTAGGATCAACATTCTGACCTAATTTTAAACTGCTGAAGCAGAAAATGCGGCTTGTACAGTGTTTACAAGATTTCCCTTCAATTTGGCCTAGTGACCTAGTTTCTGACCCAATATGACCCATATTCGAACTTGACTTAGATATCATTAAGACAAACATTCTTACGAAAATGCCGTTGATACCTTTACAGCGCTTGCGGGCACCTGCACAGCGCGATTCGGTCGCCCGGTTGAGCATTGGTTGCTGAAGAGGAAATGCATGGTCCCATTCACTTCACTGCCACACTCCCTCTCTTGTGGGTTCTGTACTCTCCATCTCCTTCAGTCCTTCCCTCTTTTCTAGTGCATCTTGTAGTTCCGTTACTCTGACACTTTTGTGATAAACTGTGTGTTTACTTGTTACCTTCTGTGAAGAGCGCGACTGGATGATCTGATGAATGATGCGAAGAGCCGGCTTTTTTAACCTGCGAGTCACAGTGGGTGGTCGGCCAGACACCGGCCTGTCCCCGTTCAAAATGTCTGTCCGAATTTCGGGCTCTGAGCGAAGTCTGGGTAGTCCAAAATTTTGCCCGGCGCTCGCCTGATATGTGTGAAGCCCGGCCGAACATCGGTCAGGTATCAGCCGATTAATGTGCGATCAGTTTGCGATGAGGTTTTAAGTCTAAGTTAAAAGTAACTCGATGCCCGCGAGGAGTCCCGAAGGGTTCCGGCCGAAAATGCCTAGAAATTCGCCGCAAACTACTCGCAAGGTATTTTATGACTGGGGTTTAAGTGATACTAGGTAGGCTACATTTTTAATTCATAAATATGCTTTTGAAAACAATATAAATCTACAGCAGAAGACTTTTGAAAACATAAAGGTTGATATCCATATCTCTATGTGCAGACATAAGTCACATTCCTGTAAAACATGTCTTCGCCATTGATGATTTTCAGTCGGATTTCGCGAGGCCAATATGAAATTCTTTCTTCGAACTCGCAACTTGTCACCATAAATGTGATCGCTATCCAACGAATTGTGTGGACATTCGGATCACATTCCTTAATTAAGTCGTAAATGGTTGACTGGTCGGTAAGATAAGGGTGTTACACCACCCCATTTATTCCTCCAGCACTCGATTTACACCTGGAGTGTATCCTTCCCTTATAAAGTTTACCGACTCGTCGTTACGTGCTATATCAACTGGCGGGAATAGTAAGAATGTCGTAATAGCCCGCTGCTGAAGTGAAGTAAATCGTTTGAGGAATTCTTGGAGCACATGATCCAAGAATGGGAGTTATAACAGGCTTATAATATTCCTCCGGAGTATCATTTGGGGGTTGTTGTAACGGCGTGTCTGTCGGGGGGGGGGGGGGGGGGGGGGTCGCGGAATATCTGCCACTGCATTTTGTTTATCATTTTTCTTTCGTCGCATGAGCCCTACGGGTCCCCAGGTAAATCCGCCACTGCATTTTTCACGCGCCATCTTTGTCAACAAGTTTTTCACTGATGTTCCAACAATATTATAATGATTTTTTGGATGATCTTAACCTCTTAATTGCAGTTTTGTTGAATCCATGATGAACTATTTTTCTGGCGCCGTCTCACGTTAAAATACGTTATAGGGTATTAACAACAATTGGCAGGCTGCCAAATCCGAAAAAATGGTTTTACTACTATGACCAGGGGTTAAAGCCCCAGGTCAAAAACGGTACCAGTGTATCGCCATGCACTAAAAATGTGTTACGTGCAGAGTAGACTACAAAGAGACATAACTGGTTTGTATATTATGAGTTAAAAATACAACGTAGGAAAACGTCATTCTGTGACAGACAACGCTCCTCGCCTGTCCGCTAGTGACAGGTTGCTATTTATGTATCTTCATTGTTATCAACATTTGCAGATGCCTAAAATACGTATCTATGTTGGAAAGTGTTAACCCCAATGCTATGGATACTAGTGAGACGATTCTTCGTACCATCGGCTATTGTAAGCTTAGGATTTCACCAAATTATAAAAGCGGTGTTGAAAGAAGACCTCTTTACTTCTCAATATCCAGGTCTCTGCTTATTTCACACCAAACCATAAAGTTGACACGCTGACATGTTCATGGACAAGACTCATTTTTAGCTCCACTGGCTGAAAGCCAGTCGAGCTTATGTCATGGCGAATTGTCCGTCGTGCGTGCGTGCGTGCGTTAACTTTTTCCTTTAAACGACTTCTTCTCCCTAACCACCTGGCCAAATTGTTTGAAATTCCTTCAAATTCGTTTGATCCATCCAAAATTCTGGTTTCCATGGCAACCAAAAGAAAAATAGTGTCTGTCTCTGTCCGTCAGTCTCTCTCTCTCTCTCTCTCTCTCTCTCTCTCTCTCTCTCTCTCTCTCTCTCTGTCTCGAACTTACCCTATCTCTCTCTCTCTATGTATGTCTCTCTCTTTATCTCTATCTCTGTCTCTCTATATCTCTCTGTCTATGTCTATCGCTCTGTATGTATGTCTCTCTCTCTCTCTCTCTATGTCTCTCTCTATCTCTATGTCTATCGCTCTGTATGTATGTATGTATCTCTCTCTCTATGAATCTCCCTCAGTCACTCTCTCTGTGTCTCTCTTTCTCTTAGTGTGTGTGTGTGTCTGTGTGTCTCTCTCTTTCTCTCCCTCTCTCTGTCTCTCTGTCTCTCTGTCTCTCGCTCTGTTATTCTCTCTCTCTCTCTCACTCTCTGTATGTCTCTGTCTGACTCTCTTCTCTGTCTCTGTATGTCTGTCTGTTTCTATCTATTTATGTCTCTCTGTCTATCTATGTCTGTCTCTGTCTCTCTTGATCTATCTCTGTGTCTCTATGTCTGTCTGTCTGTCTCTCTCTATAGATATATATCTCTATATGTATCTTTATATGTCTGTCTGTCTGTCTGTCTGTCTCTCTCTCTGTCTGTCTCTGTCTCTCTCTGTCTCTCTCCCTGTCTCTGTCTGTCTCTCTCTGTGTCTCTCTCTATCTCTCTCTCTCTCTCTCTCTCTCTCTCTCTCTCTCTCTCTCTGTGTCTCTCTGTCTCTGTTTCTATCTCTCTATATGTATTTCTGTATATGTCTCTCTCTCTGTATCTATTGCTATGTCTCTGTTTGTCTCTATCTCTCTATTTAGTCTGTCTGTCTGTCTGTATGTCTGTCTCTGTGTGTCTCTCTCTCTCTCTCTCTCTCGATGTATGTCTTTCTGTCTCTCTCTATCCCTCTATGTATGTATGTCACTCTCTCTCTCTCTCGCTGTATGTCTTTCTGTCTCTCTCTATCCCTCTATGTATGTATGTCACTCTCACTCTCTCTCTCTCTCTCTCTCTCTCTCTCTCTCTCTCTCTCTCTCTCTCTCTCTCTCTCTCTCTCTCTCTCTCTCTCTCTCTCCTCTCTATATGTCTCTGTCTCGCTCGCTGTCTTTATGTCTGTCTCTCTCTACATCTCTGTCTCTCTATATATATGTCTCTGTCTCTGGCTGTCTCGCTCTCTGTCTGTATGTAGTATGTGTGTGTGTGTCTCTCTATCTCTCTGTGTCTCTCTCTGTATGTCTCCGTAGCTGTGTCGCTGTCTTTCTCTCTGTCTGTCTCTGTCTGCCTGTGTGTGTCTCTATCTCTCTATCTCGATGTATGTTGATAATTGGCTAATGACAAGATCTAGACCCGGTAGACATACTGGACCGATCACCATTGTTCTTAGGGCTATATCTCGCATGATTATATGCGGCCATAAATCACTAGTGAATTTCTCATTTTAAGACGACTTTCCTGTGACCCCGAATCTTTCTGCCAATTGATAATTGGTCACTGGTAAGCTTTATACCCCGTGTCCATACTTCACCAATAGACATGGGTGACAGGTTGATTCCCCGTCAATTACCTGCGGCCATAAGTCACCTATTGTATATTTGACGGGCAGTTCTCTGCGGCCGTAACTAACTTACGGATACCGATGGAAAGCCCTTTTTAAGACGACTCGCCTGTGACCCCGGATCTTTCGTTTCAAATATTAATCGCCCACTGATAAGCTTTATACCCCGTGCCCATACTTCACCCATAGACATGATTGATAGAATATTTTCTCCGCCAATTTCCTGCGACCATAAGTCACATATTGCATATTTGACGGGTTCTCTGCGGTCATAAATCATTCACGGATACCACTGGAAAGTCCATTTTCAGACGTTTCCCTTGGGGTGAGGTATCTTTCTTGACAATTGATAATTAGTTAATAACAAGATCTTAGACCCGGTAGCCATACTTGACCGATCATCATTGTTCCTAGGCCTATATCTTGCTCGATTATCTGCGGCTTTCCTTGGTGTCAGGGATTTAACACTTCAACAAGGCAGAGATCGAGCGTGGTAAATGTATGCTGATCGACTGTTTTACATTATATATGTAAATATGTCAGTTTAGACTGGGACTTCAAATAAGTATTAGTAGTCCCAGGTTTAGACTATAATTTAAATAAACAAGAACCCGAAAAACTTGGTTGATACTTGGGATTGTCTTGAAATATTCTATAGGAAAAGGACTAAACTGTGCTGGTTCGCATGCGGATTCAAGTCCAAACTGGACGCAAACTAAGTCCACGGCAATGTTACATCTTGAAATAATGATTGACTTTTCGACAACCTAAAAATTCGATGTGGTTACGAAAGATAGGTCAAAGGGAAGTCAATAATTAGCAGTAGAAATGTATTGGATCTTGCTTTATTTGATGGTTGATGGTAGATATAAAGTAATAACACTGTATGAAAGGTATATGTTTATTCGGCCATTTACAGGTTCCGGAAGTAAGTGTTCGTATTACAAATAGTCTCACAACACTATTGAAAGTAGCATGAACACAGCATCTCTCCCCAACTTAGATAAAACTTTAAATAAAGTTATTAAATCAAAATCAATTCAACTGGTTACATAATCATGCAATCATAGTTTAACATAGTATCAATTAGTAATGATATTTCTCAATAGATTTAAAATATTAATGGAATACGTGTTGTGAACATAACTGTTAGTTTAGCAATTATCAACATTGTCTCTACACTCGGAGACTGTTCTGATAAAGTAATCCCATTGAAACTTGAAACCATGAATCACAGCGTCATACTATAAACATTCCATTCGTTTGTAGGTGTTATGTTGTTCTAGTGTTCTACAGTTCATACAAAATACACTTTACAAATAGTTCGTTCTGAGTTCCCTATAAATAGTTAGCATGTAAACTTGCGAGTTTGAATAATTAATGAAAATAAACCAAATATGAATCATATCAAATTATAGATGTTTATTTGAGAAATTGCTTCTTATTAGTTCCATGTATCTTGTTGTAAACTTAAGGTTTATAAAAGTTAATAGATTTCCACATTTAAACTATTTATTTATATAAAACTCGTTCAACATATCATTTGATATGCAGGTTTCAAAAAGGGATTATTGTGCCCTTTCTAAACGTCTTGAAACCTTTACACACTTTACGTTACATAATCTCCCAGATATGCTGGTGTTCGTCTTTCCCTCACTGGTCTATTCGGTGTATTTTGACCACTATCGACTTTCTGGTCAAAGTTCATTTGATCGTTTATTTGATCCTCAATTTCGTCATCGTGTTCCACATTATCCTCCCTAAAAGATTTTAATGTTGACGTAACCTTTTTCATGTACGATGAGTTCCTTGTGACCTGATGTTTGGAGTTTTCTGCAGTTATCATAGGTCCCTTAACATCCGTAACATGGTAAGGTATTGGTTTATATTTTGTTGTTGATTTTGACGGACTTTCGTTTTGCAAGAGCACCTTGTCCCCAACATGTATATTACGTTTTCTCGTGTGAAGTTTGTTATCTTCATAACATTTGGTGTGTGATTTTGACCGATCGTCGTTGCTTCTTGCTAATACGTCAATTTGTTTATACTGTCCTGTTTGTTTAACGACTTCTGGCAAACGTGTAGTAGGCTCTCGTTGAAACATTAGGCGAAAAGGTGTGTAGCCAGTTATTGTATGAGGCGTGGCCCTATATTGACGTAGGAAACGATAAAGTTCCTGCTTCCAACTTTTTCCTTCTACGTATGCTGATTTTACGCACTTCATTAGTGGTTTGTTGAACGCCTCTGCCTGAGCGTTGGCTCTTGGCCACCTAGGTGTTATCTTTCTATGAAGGAAACCACAGTAGTTAGCATAATCCGTAAATGCCTTGCTGTTGAATGGGCTGCCATTGTCAGTCTTAATTACCGTTGGCAAACCGAACATTGCTAATATCTTTTCTAGAACTGGTATCACAGTGTTTGATGAAACAAGACTTAATTGTCTCAACGATTGGGTATCGTGAATATTCATCGACAATGACAAATAGATAGTCCCCACTTTCCAAAGGTCCACAAAAGTCTGCACTTAAATTCATCCAAGGGCCCAATGGCATTTCCGACATTTTAAGTGGTTCTCTCGGTCTGGGTTCCCTGGAATTTGCTTGACACGCAATACATCCTTGTATAGCTGATTCGATTTCTGTGTTTAAATTTGGAAACCATACTTTCGATCTAATGTAGCTTTTCGTTCGAACGACTCCTTGATGACCTTCATGTCCTAGTTTTATTGCATGCGCTCTTAAAGATTTTGGCATTACTATCTTGTCATTTCGCAACAATACAGTGTCACAGTGCACTGTTAATTCATCTTTCACACTTCGAAATGTCATAAGTTCTTCCATGTCAATGTCAGGATCGTTTACACTTTTCAATTCATGCCATTTTTCAGATTTGGACAGTTCAATGGCCTTTTGAATTGTCTTGTCGTTCAAGGACGCCATTTTTACTGCATCCAACGTCATTGCGTTTGGAATTGCTTGACTTGTTATGAACGATACATATTCCTCCGCTAAATTGCGGTGATCATCTCCTTTTAAAGGATGTCTCGACATATAATCTGATGGGTTGTCCTTCCCTGGCTTGTATATTATATTCATTTTAAAAGGCTGCAAACGCAAACCCCATCTTTCAATTCGTAGCGGTGTTTTTTTTTTTTTTAACCAAATTGTAGTTAACGGTTTGTGATCCGTGATTACCTCAAACAATGGTGCGCCTCTTAAGTACATACCATAGTGCTCGCAAGCCCACACTACAGCTAGAGCTTCCCCCTCTGTTTGGCTATACCGTGATTCTGTTGACGTTAGCGCACGACTCGCATATGCCACCACTTTACCTTCCTGTGTTAATATTCCCGATAAACCCACAGGTGATGCATCCGTTATAACTTCAGTACTCTTATTTGGATCATAATATGTTATGATTGTGTCCCCTGTTAGAATAGTTTTCAGGTTATCAAATGCCTTTTGCTGATAATTCGACCATTCCCATGTTGTGTCATTTCTCGTTAATCTTCTAAGCGGTTCCGTCAATGTTGCGTAATTGTTAATGAACCTGGAACAATACGCTGTCATGCCTAAGAAACTCCTTATTTCCGACACATTCGTTGGTTTTTCCATTGATTTGATTGCCTTAACCTTGATTGGATCGGCGGATATTCCTGATCCGCGAAATACTACCCCAAAGAAAGTTATCTGTGTTTTGTTAAATTCACATTTTTTTTTGTTTAGCGTTAACCCGTTTTCGTGGAGGGCGTTAAAAACTTTGTTCAGTGCAATGTCATGTTCTTCCTTACTTTGACCGTAGACTATGATGTCATCCGATATGTTTTTAGCACCGGCTATTCCTTGTATTACACTGCTTATTGTTTTTTGAAATACTTCGCTTGCGGAGTTTGTCCCAAAATTCAATCGTTTGTATCTATAAATTCCCATGTGTGTAGTGAACGTCGTTATATATCTAGATTCTTGCTCTAATACTAACTGATTGTATCCCGATTCTAGGTCCAATTTGCTGAATATTGTCGCACCGTTCATATCGTGTATCAATTCATCGATTGTTGGCATAGGGTGCCGTTCTCTTTCAATCGCTTTGTTGGCCTCTCGCATATCGACACATATTCGAATGTCTCCGTTTTTCTGTGGTGGTATAACGATAGGTGATACCCAAGGTGTTGATTCATTCTTTACTTCCTCTATTACATCATCTTGGAGCATTTTGTGAATTTCATTTTCTACTTTTTGCCTTAAGTGAAAAGGTGTTCGGCGATTCTTTTGTGCCACTGGTTTTATATTTGGATTTATATGTAACTTAACTGTTTGATTTTTTAGTTGTCCAATTCCACTGTAAATTCCAGGATATTTGTGACTTATATTGTCTTCTGTGTTGACATTCTGTGTTATATGAATGACATTTAAATCCACAGATGTCTCGTATCCTAATAATGTTCCGTAGTTACCTTGAACTAGGTAAAATGTAGCGACAACTATTTTCCCATCCTTTTCGGTCGTCATTTCACAACTTCCTTTCACGTTCAATTTCGGTCCGCCTCCATAGGGCAATAACCTGGGTAAACGTTTTGTCTTTAGTTTTGGCTGCCCAAGACTTTCATATGCTCTGTCATCTATTATATTGACAATAGAACCAGTATCTATCGTTGCAAGCATCTTCTTATTATTTACTGTTACTTGTGTTTTTGGAGTTTTACTTTTGCCATTAACAGTCTTTATTTTTATGCTATAGGAGAATTCATCTTCTGAATCTGACTGTAAAACCTCTCTTACTGGTTTATTCCGCTGGTGACAACAGCGGCTGAAATGATTCACCTTTTTGCAAAAAATGCAGGTTTTCCCTTGTGCAGGGCACGTCGATGTTTTGTGCGGATATTCGTAACCACAGTTACGGCATGTGTTTGGTTGACCACGTGACATGGGTGTGCCTTTTCTGCCTCGTTCTGGTATCTGATTTGCATAGAGTTGCCGTCCACTAGCACTGCCGCGGCCGCGGATTTTCCCACGATTTGACCTACCGCGTGTTTTGTGACTTACTTGATTGACCGTTTTGTCTGGCCCTTCCATAGCTGATGCATGCTTGTCTGACTGTTCCAGAATTCTGCCCATATTTAAAATGTCTTCTAAACCCTTTGTAGGTTCCCTTAACGCTCTCCGTCGTAATTAATTTGACCTACAATTTTGTATCACTTGTTGTAAGATCTCGCCGTCAATGTTAGCAAACTCACAGTTCTTTGCCAGTGTCCGTAGCTCCGTTACAAACCCGTCCAATGTTTGACCCTCATTTTGTTTGTGTAATCTAAAGTTATAAATTTCCATTTGTATGTTTTTCTTAGGAGAGAAATAATCATTGAGAACCTTCTTTGTTGCCGCGAATGTGGTTTCTGTGTCCTTTTTCTCAACGTCGTAGATGTCGTATACTTTTTCTCCAGCGTAATGGAGCAGTAGGGCTCTCTTTTGAGGTGCATCCTCTATTTTCATCCCTGTGAACATATCTTCGAGCCTTGCTAGCCATTTCTCCCACCGTGTCCCAGAGTTGGATTTATCCGTCTCGACGTCAAACGTCGGAAAGTTTGGTAAATTGTTCATTTTACACTTGTTAAATGTCTTAATCCATCGATTTAACAATTATCCAATGATTTAAATCCTTTTTTTTTTGTTTATCCTCGTCGCCAAATGCTTTATTTGATGGTTGATGGTAGATATAAAGTAATAACACTGTATGAAAGGTATATGTTTATTCGGCCATTTACAGGTTCCGGAAGTAAGTGTTCGTATTACAAATAGTCTCACAACACTATTGAAAGTAGCATGAACACAGCAGATCTAGCCAATTTGCACCTTTTCCAAGACCCCTTTCTGAAAAAATCAACCAGATTTTTGTGTTGAAACCCTAATTTTGCCAAAAATTGGGATTTTTTGTGTGCGCATTTCTGTGTTTCTAATGCTTGAATGTCTCCTAGAGACCTCCTTACTATCAAATGAGTTAATGCTGCAATAGAAACAATCTTTTCTTTCCAGGTTATTACAGCAAAGCACGCTTATATTGGCATATTTAAGGATTTTTAACTTCGCACCCTTGACTTTTAAAGTCATAAAAAATGAGAGATAAAGGTGTTCAGTTGTGTATATCAGTGTTATTTCAATGTTATTTAGTGGAATGAACACTATTCCGCAATAGGCAGTCGTAAACTGAATTATTATCATCATGCGATTTATCGAAAAAAGTCAGTCTATTTAGGTCAAAGGGAAGTAAATCGGATCGGCTTGCCAGGCAGACAATTTTGTCCAGGATGATTTCAGATGAATATATAAGACTGAGGTTGGCTCCTATTGGACAATGATAATTTTGTTGAAAGTTGAAAGTGATTTTCATAAAGTTGAATAACCTCTGACTGATTTATAACCAAAATAGTGTTTGCTTTTAGCTATGTTGACACTCAAATAGCCATTTTCAGAACATGCTGTATTTTCTGAAATTGAAAGTAAAATTTTAGTGCGGAATAAGGGTAACCTTTGATTTGACCTCCTAGCTCTGTCAAAAAACGGTGAACATGTGGGTTTGTTTTGCTTTTTTGGTAGTTCTAAGAATGAACTTTAGTTTGATATAGATATATATGCGTTAATTCATTTGCTAATAACGAACCAAAACCCATAATGCTATAATGGTCGCCTATGGAAAATGATTTACTTCCCTTTGACCAAGAAGGCTTTTCGTCACTCTCTTACACTATCGGTTTATTACATTTACCTCTGTCACAGGCTCGAGCTACTTTCGGGTTTCACGTGACTTTTTATATAGGTGGCCTACATAACAGATGTATTAATCTTTAAATTTGTAAAACTATCGAAAAGTAGTCCGTAGCGTTTTGCTAAATAAATACTTTGTTTTGTATTAGCAAAGTTAGAAAAAGATCCTGTCACAAGTGTAAAAGGTTAGTGCTTACATCAGTGACAACTAAGTCAATTAAAATACAGTTATCATGTTTCGTCAAGAATCTTGCCATTGAGCCTGTTGCAGAGATGAAAGTGAGTGTAAGGAACGGTCACTCTGCGATAGGAGATTGGCTTTTCGTGTGAGTGGAGGTTTTTTTGCCATCTTCCAAGGGAAATTACTCTATTGGCGAGAAAATTAAGTGGTACTAAACCTAAACTATGGCCGAAAATTTAGGTCAAAGGGAAGTAAATCAGATCGGCTTGCATAGCTATAATCTCTAGTACCTCTGCTGGATCCATATTGAATGAAGAGACAGATCTCGAAATAACAAAAACTGCTGGATCCATATTGAATGAAGAGTCAGATCTTGAAATAACAGAAGCTGCTGCATCTATATTGAATGAAGAGTCAGATCTTGAAACAACAAAATTAAAAACCGTCAGCAGCACCCAAGTGTTAAATTCTGGCAACGAAGTCCCTGTTCTATCTACTAGTCCAACTGATATTTGTATCACAAGTTCATGCGCATGTAATATAAAGTTATCCGAAATCCGAAGAAAGAGAGACCTAATATTCGTAAAAAGGAAGAAGATGTTAAGGAACGTGAAAAGAAGTCACTTGAAAAGAACAAAGAAACTAGTAAACTTGAATCCTGTATTAAAAAGATTAAAACTAGAAATGAAGAACTACAAAACATATTTCAAACTTTAACACGCCGTATTGAAATGCTTGAAATCGACAGGAATAATCAGTCTTGAAAAGAAAATGTCCCTCGTGTCGAAAATGCGGGGGTTACCGGAAGCCTATTGAATACTAGAATCCTAGCAGTACAGGAAAAACTAACGAACTACGTCATGGATAAGGTCGAATTTGAAACTGAAAAGCCAAGTAACAGTGAGTCACATGTGTTGTCATCCAACCATACGATGACCTCGGCGTCAACAGATGTTTACCCCGATATTTACATTCTCCAGCAACGTAGTAATGAACATTTGACCTACTCAAGAAATAATCAGTTTCACCAATATTCTACCCATGCTCCTGTTTCCACACCAGCTGCTGACGGTTTTAATTATGATGTTCCGAACATGTCATCAGCATACATACAAAACATTGCTGGTATCATGTCTAGCGGGAGCTATATCCCTCATAATGTGCATTCAGGTGTCCATATACCGGTCCATACCACCATGCGTCCATACCTTCCAGAGCCTTGTGTCGGCAACCCGTTCATGGGACAAATCATACAGTATGCTGCGTTAAATTCTGCACAGAAGACCTTTACTGTTCAGCAGCCCTTTTTTGTACCAGGCCGTACACCCGACCGCACACAGAAAACAGTTAGCAAAGTTCCTGCTTCAGCAGATAGTGAGGCCCTGAAACCGCTAAGCATAATCTCCTTTAATGTTAACAACATACAGACCAGTGCACTGACTGTTTATGAACTTTTTAAAAGTAATGATATTGTAATGATACAAGAACATTGATTATTTCACTCACAAATTCCCATGCTTAAAGAAGTAAGAGCAGATGTCAATTTAGTTGGAAAAGGTACTGATATAAATGATCCAATACTCCCTACCCAGATGCCAAGAGGATATGGAGGGGTTGGTATTTTATGGAAAAAAGATCTAGACTCAAAAATTAGAGCTTTAGATGATGGGGGAAAAGAATACAGTGTATACAAATTGAAAATTTTGCCAATGATAAAAGACTGGTACTATGTTCAGTAAGGGCATAGGAGGAAATGTTGAAGAATGTTTTGAATGCATAGACCAACTCGGAGAAATCTGCCTCAAGTACACTCCTACAAACTATATTATTATTGGCGGCAACCTCAACGAAACGAAACGGAAGTGCATCCGGTGCGAAACAATCTTTATATATTAAAGACTCTATTGACGAATTTGGCCTGAACTTCGAGAATATTGGGAAAACCTATGTGAACCAGGTTGGGGTGATAGACTATTTCCTTTACAACCTGCCTGAAAACTTAGTGCAGAAGAAGAAACAGATATTGAATGACGTTGCTCTGAATGTCCCATTAGAATGGATATTGCGAGTAATCTATAGTCTCAAAAAAGTCTACTTCCAACAAACCATCTTCTAGAGTCAATTGGAAGAAAGTGGATACTCATACCTATGCACTACATGTAGATCAACAAATGGAACTGATTTTCAAAATTTAGATCTTAGTCACAATGCAATTGATCATGTGCTCGAACAATTCTGTAACATTATGGGAGATACTGTTATGGCCTCTAGCAAACCTAGCAAAAACTTTAAATCCAAACCAAAGCTAAAAATATGTAAGCAAGAAATTAAAGACAAGAGGGCCATGATGGCCCTGGATCGCTCACCTGATTTGTTTTCACTTTAGCTATATAAGCCCCGCCCCCTGGCGGCCATAGTTTCCGACCAATCAACTTGGCTTGAAGGAATCTGATATAGGGTCACTTAGACTTTTCTATAAAATTATTTGAAAATCAGCCTGATACTTTTGGAGGTGAAGATTTTTTAAGTTTTCACTATAGCTATATAATGCAAAATACCCCTGCCCACTGGCAGCCATGTTTTTGACCAATCAACATGGCTTGAAGGAATATGAAAGAGGGTCACCCAAGGAACATTTCTAAAAATTATTTGAAAATCGGGCTGACACTTTCGGTCAAGAAGATTTTTTAAGTTTTCACTATAGCCATATAAGGGAAAATAGCCCCCCTCTGGCGGCCATGTTTTTCGACCAATCAACATGGCTTGAAGGAATCTGATAGAGGGTCATCCAAGGAACGTTTATACAAAATTATTTGAAAATCTGCCAACCTTTTTGGGAGAAGAAGAATTTTGACGTTTTGTTCATTTCGTTGCCATGGAAACCAGAATTCTGCATAGATCCCAGAAATTTGAAGGAAATCTGGTGAGGTCATTGAGAGGATGCTTTCTGTGAAGTTTCATCCCAATTGACCCACTGGTTACTGAGAAGAAGAAGTTGACGCACGACGGACGACGGACAAAGGCGATCACAATAACTCACCTAGAGCAAAGCTCAGGTGAGCTAAAAACCTACAAACTATGAAAAAAGCATACTCTAAATGGAGAGTTGCCGGGAAATTAACGGATCACAACTGCAATATGTATATTGAAAGGAATATATCCAAAAGACTATTTAGAGCCTCATATAGACAGGCTATTGCAAAAAGAGACCTTGAACTGAAACAGAAAAAAACTTGAATGTAGAAAACATGATTCTAAATACTTCCATAAACTCGTGAATAGTCAAAAGCAAAGAGGGTCTACCCATATCTCTGATCTGCACGTCAGACGTCAGACGTATGTTCTTAACGGGTTCAGAACGCACTTCTTGCAGCTGGCTACGGAATCCAGAAATGAAATGTTTGATGAAGAATACCACACCAACATAAGTACTGAAATTAAACACATAGAAGCACTTGTGACAAATGTGGATGTAAAACCTGTAACGTCTGAGGAACTAGATAAGGCTATCAGTGGAATAAACACAGGGAAATCTCCAGATATTTACAACATCTCCATTGAACATTTGTTAAACTGTGCACCCAAAGTGAGGATCTTTCTCTTAAAGATTATAAATTAAATATTTCAAGGTGGTGAATGTCCAAGCTTCTTGATAAAATGGACTAGTTTCGCCTTTATATACACAAACTACAGGGGCATAACTGTCCTACCAGTAATCGGGAAAGTTATTGAATCAAACCTGCGAGATAGAATATCGCCTTTTGTTGAGAAAATCCAAAATAATGTCCAGAGAAGTTTACTAAGTGTACATCTCCAATCAACTCAGCTCTTATAGTTGAAGAACTTTATAGAGAAAGCAAGGACAATAACTCTAATTTGAACTTGATATTTCTTGATGCTAAATCAGCGTTCGGTGTTGTGGATCATAATCATCTTTTTTTAGAAGACTTTACTATATGGGTGTAAATAACAATTAACACTGGACACTAATATGCAGTTTTTATAAAAACGCTCAAAGTTCTATAAACTGGTGCAGTCAAACATCAAAATCCTTCGAAGTTAAACAAGGAGTGAGGCAGGGAGGCATTCTTAGTACTGACTTGTACACTATCTACGCAAATCCACTGCTCGATAGCCTACAAGAAGCTTATATCGGCTCATCAATTGGTAGCATCTGGTGTGCAGCTAGTGCCTGTGCCGATGACATTTCTCTATGTGCAGAACAAAACGAAGAGGCCCAACTGTTATTGGACATGTCTGCGGCTTTTGCCAACATGGATAGGTATTAACTGCAACCCTCAAAAAGTGTACATGTAAAGGTCAGTCATAAGCACAACAAATAAAAGTGCACAGGAACTTTTGAAATGAATAACGCCAAAACACCTACTGTAACAAAAACAACCCACCTTGGCATTATAAAAACTGATTCTGTAAGTGGAAACCAAAAGGAAAATACGGATGAAAACCTTTGGAAAGCTAGGCGGGCTGGGCTGCCTATGGACTGTTTGGTAGCGGACTTCGGGGACAGAAAGGACTTAATATAGTAACTATTGTTCATCTCCACAAGACATATGTCTCACCGGTTCTTCTTTGCGGACTTGAACTGCTATTACCTACAAACATCATTATACTGAAACTAGAAAGATTTCAAAGAAAATGTATTAAACAAGTTTTGCAACTTTCAGATACTACCACGAATGCTGCAGTGTATATGATTACAGGACTTTCACCAGTGGAAGCCCAGATACACATTAAGGCTTATTACTACACAACATAGGCCTTCAAAATGAACAAAGCATTGAAAAAACAATCTTATTCCGTCAAATGAATGTAAAATCAATGAAAAGCAATAGTTGGTTTATCGAAGTCCAGATAATTTTATGGAAATACGAGCTAGGTACACTGAGTGAAATATGTGCTGAGATGCCAACAAAGTATAAATGGAAAACTATATGATCCACAAGCAAGTAAATAAATATTGGGTTTATAATATTTGTGAAACTGCAAAGCTCTACAATTAAGACGCTCCGCTTCATGAAAATTCTGCCCGTGGATTTGATCGCCTCCGGACGAAGTTGATGCTCATAACTGGGACATATACGCTCCAAACAACCCGGAAGAACTTTAACCAGTTTAATATTGACACTACATACCATTTGTGTGGTGAAGAACCGGAAACAGAAAGTCATTTTGTGCTCGAGTGCTCGTCATTGGATATAGTTCGCGGTGCAGTTCTACCAAGTAAAGCCCTGCAGTGGAATCATTTGTCTTCGCAAATATTTGATAACCTACATACTGCTGTGAAGTTGCAGACAATAGTCAACTGTTGGCCTGTGATTACCAAATATAGGACTACTAAACCACAAAGCCTGAAGCAATACACATGCTCGAAAGCGAATGCGGACGATTACTCCACAATTTAGATAGAGCTAGGCTTCTTATGCTTGGTAGTGATGCCCATCGGTAGCCCTCATGGGAGCAAAAAGCAACATTAATACATTAATAGTAAATACATATATTTATTACGCAGAACAATGTAGGGGAGACCGGGGCAAGTCGGTACAAAAAATACATTTTTAACCATCCTTAAACTTCGTTTTACGATTTAAACTATACAGGTCTGTAAGATTAATATGCACATTTCAAACACAAATTGTAGGGAGCTCCAGCGTTATGGGCATATCAACGGATGTACATGTGTTCTTCGTGCATACATGTTTAATGCCAAGTAACTGATATCGAGTAAAGACGAGACAGTATTAGATCTAGTGCTTGAAATGAAATGTTAACTTCTTTAACAGAGAAACACTCAATGAAAGTTAACCTTTCACAAAGATGATGTAATACAGAACAATAATCTTAACATTAACTAAAATAGAACATCTAATATCGGTATTCATCGTATGGTATGCTTATGAAGCTAATACTTTCATTTGTGGGAGAAAATATGCCCTATTTCCAATCAGTACAGCACAGACACGAACCAAAATACCCGGTTTATCAACTGATAAGTTTACGCTAAAAATAACAGTAACTCATTCCTATTATTACATGTAGTACAGAACAAGCCTTAAACATCATTAATTCATCGTACGCAAATCAAACTTCAAGCTACATGTATAATGTTTATGAAACAAAACAGAATCTGCATGTGAAATCATTTGATAGTCACCTGCAGGACTGTGACAAATACTTACATATGAACTATAAAATACTTTAAAATAAAACGATAAACTATTCAAGCATTATACATGAAAATGTTTCTTTCTAATCAACCTACAACGTAGCTTTACTATGTAAACGAGCGTTTGAATGAAATCATTACAGACGACCGAGTGGTTCCGTATTGGAAAACTTCAATGAACATAATCGGAATCGTCCTGAGTTAACGCAATCAACATGTGCCCACTGTTTCCACACAATACACTGAATCCACCGTTCCCTGGATCGACTGTTAGAATACGGTTCAAGGCACACTAAACAATAACATTCATCCGTTTCTGAGTCACTGTCAAGTACCTTTCTACGCGATGCTTTCTTCTTTGGTTTATCTTTGGAAGTAACTAGTCCATCGCCTTTCTTTTTTCCGCCATTTGTGACTTTTCGTGACTTTTTTGTTGGACTTTTCAACTGTTCTAGTTTAAATCGCGCTATTTCCGGTGTGTCAGTGAGTATGGCTGATTTACGTTTCCGTTTACTGTTCGTCTGCTTTCTTTCTCCGGCTTTCGGGAATGGTCTAACTGATTCTGGCGAAAACAGCCTTTTCATTTCTGCGATGTCCTTTTCGGTACCGTTAACGTTATTTTGACCTTCGACCGGTGATATATCATTTTCGGCATCATGTACGAGATCTATAATTTCTTGATTTCTCTATGCATCTTGATCACTGGGTGTATTATGCTCTTTCGGCGAATCATTTTCTGCATGCGCGCTATTTTCAGTTGCCCCCCGAGTGCTCCTCTTACAAAATACAGCCTTATAATGTTCCCCCTGGTATGCTAATTGTATGTTTTTGACAGGAAGCACACTAGATCTAGCTGGTCCCACTTGAATGTCTATAACTCTGTTTCCATCTACCTGCACAACAGTGGTTTCTAGTTCGAGTGCACTATTTAATGCGACAAGGACTAAGTCTCCGGTGTTACTGGTATATTCCGTGAATGTTATGTACCTATTTAACTCAGATTCAATATCCTGTCCATCAACGGCAAACTTTTTGTAAAACTGCGAATACGTCTTAACTTCTTCTGAAAGTTTGCCAATGATTTCCTCAGTGGAAATGTTTTCACCGTGTTCTTGATTCATACATGCCTGTACGGCATACAACATACAGTGTCCATCTCCAGGTTCGTCCTTCAGTTCAAGGTTTTGCTTAATGATATGTTCTTTTATAATGTCCCATGCATTTGGCCTGTAATCAGCTGTGTTTGTTTGATCGGCACCTTGATAAGTGTCATGCACTTCTGGACTATCATTCTCTGTTTGATTCCTAGAGTCTTGTGAAAGTGATGCTGACGAATTGTTCGTGACCTCCTGGTTTTGAACTTGTTTAGTTTCAGGGCGATCTGTGACATACGATGGAGCAAATTCCACGTCTTTAAAGACATCTGGGTTGTACGGAAATATACCAGCAACCTCGAACCCACGAGATATGTTCAGCGGTGTTGCAGCCCTAGGTAATGCCGTGCGTAGTATTCCTGGAAGGTCGTAAATAGTCATAGGTTTTCCTGGATTCTTTTTCATCCACTTATCCTGTTCAGTTTGGAAGTATTTTTTCAACGGTCCGAAGACAAACCTGTCCAAAGGCTGCAATTTGTGGCTGCAGTGTGGTGGGAACGATAACATTGTGATACCATTCTGCTTAGCATAGTTCAAAGCAGGTACGTGAACGTGGCTGTTATGGTTGTCGAGTAGCAGAATGACAGGGTTGAGTGGAGATGGTCTGGTGTGTTCACGGAAATGCATACGAAATCAGGAAGTGTTCACCTATCATCCATCCGGATGAATTTGCAGCCCCAATGCAACCAGTCGGTCCATCGCGAATAAAATGAGCCTTGAAATTTTGTCTAGGGAATATCAGGATTGGTGGTACCATATGAAGCCAGAAAACCAGTCTTGTCCCGCCATTTTATTTCGATGCCATGAGTCTGGTATCTTTATGTCATATGAAACAGCACACTCGTAAGCTAATGTTTTAATATCATGTGGAGTCAATCCATAGTATATATCTGCAGCAAATTTTATATAGTTTTCAAGAGATTGTTCTTGTTCATAGGAAAATATCTGCAGATGCTTGGGGTATCCTGTGTGTAGATTTTCAATATCTCCAACACCTACTTTCTTAAGGTATCTATGCAATGTTGTTTTTGGTATATTAAAGCGTTCAGAAACTGAATTCAAACTTTTTCTGTGGACTATGATTTCTTGCAATGCTGTTCTAATGTTAGTGTCCGGCGTCATTCCCTTAGAGGTCTTTCTTACATAATGCCTCATCTTGCTTAAAAATAAAACAAGATAATTTAGAGCTTATCGGTATTTGTCAATATGTCGAAGCAATACTGGTACCGAGAATAACTTTGTAAATTATATAACAGCAAATCGAGTGATCAACAGTTAAAAAAAATCTGATTAGATCTATCTTATGGATTAGTAGCCCGGCCGGGTAGCTCAATTGGTAGCGTATCTGACTCGTGATCTGGAGGTGACTGGTCACGGGTTCGATACCCGGTTGCGGCGACATTCTTTCGGGCGATGTTTTCCATTGCCTCTCACCTCTGATCTATGTGAGAAAGTAGTCAGTGGCTTCGAAAGAATGTTGTGTAAGTACTGGTGTGGGAAAGCCAGGAAAACATGGGTAGGTGCACTGACCGCCGTGATATGACCAAATCTGTTGAAAGCGGCGTTAAACTCCAAACAAACAAACAAACAAACAAACAAACTTATGGATTAGTGTGCAGTTTCAGACGTTACAAGTTATAATAGTTAATGACAAACATATAAAAAACATATGAAAAAGATAAACCACATCCGTTTAATTTACCTGGAAGGGGTAAGTTGGAACAGTGTTCCTACATGCCCCGGGCACGCTGTTCCAACTTGCCCCAACCACGTTGTATATATGACCTTCGTCTACTGATGTCAATAAACCACTTCCCAGCGTTTCAAATAACAGAATAGAAATAGCTCTTCCAAACAATATATAACGATCAACGTCATCTCTATGCACATTATGCACAGAACAAATAGGTAGACAATAAGAAATTTTACTTACGTATCGGGAAAATGGACTTTCTTCAATAAAATATTTATTTATATTACGGCCGCCATTGTAACTTTTGTAGGAAGTCGACACTTGTGATGTCATTCGTACACGTCATCAGATTTTATGAAAGCTGTTAATGAGTGGAATTTACCGCCCTTGTTCCGACTTACCCCGTGTTCCGACTTGCCCCGGTCTCCCCTACGTGCATTTGGTCAAAAGCTCACCTAACTGCTCTGATCGAGTAATGAGCTGTTTAACGTACAGGGGTCCGGAAGCGATACTTTAAGATAAATAGCCTAATGAGATGTTTAAAGGATATGGGTTCGCAAGCGATACTTTTAAGACAAATAGCCAAATAAGCTATTTAAAGCCCAGGGTCGCAATCTCTCTCATAATTTTTAGAGGAGAAAGTCCCTGTGTTCTAATTTTAGAAAAGATAACATGTTCGTGTGAAAAGTCACGCGTTAACCCTTTGCTGATGGGATTTTAGAAACTTATAAAGTAAAACTCATCTTTCATTGTTGAGACTTTCTGCATATTTACTTTGTAATCTTATTCTAATCAAGCAGGAGTAATTAGATACAGTGCACGGCGTAGACTTAGATCATACTGTAGGGATGTGCAGCTGATCGTGTTCTACATTGTTCGCAAATAACGTCGCATTTAAAGAAAAGAAACATAGTGTTTACTATAAGGATGTAAACTGAAAACATGTAAATACATACTATAATGTGTTCATATATCTCTGTAAAATGTAGTTTTATTTTCATTATAGATCTAGCGTTGTTGATGAAACAATAGTGATTTAAGAAACAATATCGATTGAAATTTTTTAATTTAATGCAGACAAGATCATAATAACTGTGTTGTCCAATCACAGAAGAGTAAACGGTTGTTTAAAAGATAGACTGTCAATCTCTTCCCCTTTGTAATCGTTTTTACGTATATGGGAATCTATGAATAATAAGTAACCTCGTTTACATAAATGATTGGCATGTCCGCAGGCGATGTTAAACAAGGGTCCGCAGACGATACTGTTCAACTTTTACGTGCGGGGTAGAACCAGGCTACCAGCGGTTCTCCTAAGAAGGAGGTAAGATTATTATAAATTACAGATTACAGATGGCGTCAAATCGCGAGGGTCTCTGTCGGCTTGACGGAAAAGTTGCTCTGATAACGGGTAAGAAGCATGCATAACATGTAACTATCGGTATTTGTGTTTGTTCTATATGTTAACAAACGTTCAGTATATTCAACGAAGCATGACAATTTAGCGATTATATTATTTGAGACTGAAACATATCGTTCTAATTCTTGAACTTTGGATGACGGCTGAATTTTTTGAAGTTTTGTTTTACAATAATTGATTCAGATTTATTATGGCACCTACAAAAGAATGTAGATTCCAGCCTTGATCCTTAAATCAGGAGTGCTTTACGATTTCCAACATACAGCATGTATGCAGCAGACGACTTCACTTTGAAAGTTCAAAGTGCTACACAATGGAATTTTTTTAAGTAAAAAGGGGACACTTTATATTTTAAACTACCAACTATATGATAACAATGAAGCTTTATGTGATATTCACAATGCCAACTATGGAAAGGATTAAGGGTTAAATTTTACAAGCGACCTGAGTTTTGATCTGCATATTAGAAAAGATGTTTTAATAAAAGCAAACTGTATAATTAGTCTTATAAAAAGAGGGTAGATATACTGTAGTCTCAATATATCGCCGTTACATATTGCATTGTATATAAACATAGGATGCGAACAGACAAAATAAAAAATCGCATTCCTAGTACAGAAACCTGGACTAAAAAAGAGGGTATCACTAAAAAGAGTCTGGTAGAGTCTGGAGGTCAACTATCCCATTATATCAATGTTTTACTGTGTTTTGTTATTGCATTATATAAATATGAATATAGCAATGTGGTGTATTCGTAAATTGGAGACCATACCATTTTGCTATGTTCATACGAGAATGAACTAAAAAGGCATAATACATGAAATGTTTTTATTTATATGATAAAAAAGAAACTTAGTTTACATTGACCAGGGACACTGTATTACATGTAATATAGTGCCCCTGCATGGAAAAGGAAAATTTCAAACTGATAAATTTACAAAATATTGATAAAAACACATTTGGATTATTGGGATAGTATCGTAGAGCCTTCCAATTTCATAATCTTTTAGTACCTTAGTTCCTGACGTCATTATTTTCGCCCTTTTCTTCCATGACTTGTATTAGCAGTCAATTGAGAAGTTGGTAACTTAGAAATATTTTCTGATGTCTAAAGATTCATTTAGCAGTGTCCAATCTAAGATTTGAAAACAAGGGGGGAATTTTATAGGAAAATTGATTTTATGAACAAATAGACAGGCACTCTTGTCTATGTAAAAAAATAAAAAAATCCATACACATTTAGGGGGAAATATTCAAAACAGTCTGAGGTCAGTAGCATGAGCCCCCCTGCTAGATTGGACACTTATTTAGTATGCCACAATGTAGTTTATTTTAATGCTTATGATCACAAACTTAGGGGATATAAATTTACCAGTGGCAAAGAAAAAGAAAAAAGTCAAAGGAGAGCTACAAGACTGATACCTGAGTGTTTATCTTGTAGACTTATCCATTGTTCTGCTTTACTCAGACAGAGGAACTCATTATTAAACATTTATAGAGATTTTCCACATTTTTGCTTAGATGTTTTCTGCAGATTTGTTGTAGATCTATGTGGGAAACGGCTAAGATTTAATAACATGAAATATATATCCTATAATCTAGAGCTCTTTTTAAAATTGTTCAGGTGCCAGCTCTGGTATAGGGACAGAGACAGCCAAACTGTTCAGTAAACTGGGGGCGAAACTTGTAATTACTGGTAGAAATGAAGGAAATTTGAAAAAGACGGCAGATGATTGTAAATCCCTTGGAAACTGTCAGGTAGGACGCAACAGATTTCTGTGCTTATATATGATTATATATGTAGACTGATTGCATCCAGTTATAATGCATTAACATCTTTAAAAATATAGCAAAAACAGCAGACAACCTTTAACCCTTTTTTTTTTTACCTCATGTAGATGCTTTCTGACGCCCCTGCAGCAGACAGCTTTTTGAAAACATAATGACAAAAGAAGAAATTGCTCAAAACAAGCAATTTCTCCTTTTGACACAATGTTTTCCACTTTTAGTCATAGATTATCCATTCAATTATAGAGATTTTCTATTTTTTGACAAAATATGTTTAAAGTTGTCTGCTGCAGAATTGTCGTATGAGGGAAAGGGTTAAAACATCTAGGCATGGACACTGTTTGTAAATCATGTATGCACATAACTTAAAGTTGCCCTGAAGACTTGACTATCCCAATTTTTGAAGACTCAATTTGACTCCTTTTGTCACATCCGCAGCAGGCAACATTTGAAAACATTGCGACAAAATGGGAAATTGCTCATCAAGAAGCAATTTCTCCTTTTGCAACTCTTTTTTAATAATCAGTTTCATTTACAAAGATTTTTCACATTTTTTGCCTAGATATTTCAAAGCAAATTCAATTTTTCTATACCACCCAAACCTTGGATTTTCCGCTGAATCGGCAAAGTTTTATGCTATCGCGCAAAACAAGGTCTTTGCAAAGGAAAAATAAGAAAAGCATTACATATTTTAGGTTTTACTGTGTTAAATGTTCATAGAAATGATCAAACTTTATATTTATGCACCATTCTCAGGCAACCAGTATCATCATTTTCAACCATTTTGACTGTATCCAAACATTTTTGCAGACGACACAAAATTGACCTATCATTTGTTGGACCCTGGAACTCTTTTAGACACGAGGAATTCGCTGTGGTCGAGTGGTTAGTGTCGGGGATTTCGAAACCAGGTGTCCCGGGATCGATCCCCAGTCGCGGCAATTCGGTCATGGTGGAGTGCTCTTGGGCAAGGCACATTTTCTAGCCTAGTACTGGTTTGTTCACCCAGGGATCATGAATAATTAAATTTAAATGCGCGCTAAATGACCTTAGCTGTCGATGCGCCGTAAAACAATATACATTCATTCATTCTTTTAGACACTTTCTTTGCCCTCAGCAATCTGTTTCGTGTGTAAATTTACAGAGTATGATATCAAATGAAAGCAAAATAGCAAATATGAGGACAATTAGGCAATTAATTTCAAAGAAATTTCAATTTTCCTATGCAACCCAAACCTAGGTTTTGCGGCTTGAGTCCAGCAAGTTTTCTGCGCTCGCGCATCATACAGGTCTCAGAGAGAAAAAAAGAGAAACACATAACATTTCAAGATTTTACTGTGTCACTTAATTAAAGAAATGACCAAACTTCATGTCTATGCATGTTTTGGGCCATTAAACAATCAAAGAAAAGTTTAAATAGTTTGAACAACATCATTTTTTATTGAAAAATGGAAAAATGGATATTACCTAATGGCTAAATACCGTCATGAGCCTAAGTTCCACTCCAGGCACCCAGTTTCATAACTTTTCAAGCAATTTTACTGTATCCCACCCTGTAAAGCACCCAGAATGTGCTTCAATATTTGCAGCTGACACAAAATTGACTTTAAATATTTTCCAGCCAAAAGCACTTTAGGTTACAATCAACCAAATAAATTCCTTCTTTGTTTCCATGTCAATTGACCAGTTTCAGCCCTCAATTGTCACACTTTCTAAGCGTTTCTCATGTAGAATACTCAATAATATTGAAAAGGGTTACCTTTAACCTTTAAACCAATCCCAAAAAATGGGGGGTCATGCATTTTGCAGGAAAGAATTCACCAGGCGATATTTTTGAACCAAATCGGCCCGGACAAAACCAGTGTTTAGAATTATCGACTTTCACTTTCAAACAAGGCCCAAATACTTAGTGATCAGATCAATCATTTCCAGTGCATCCTATATATATTTACAATGAATTTAAACTCATTTTCATATATTCAATGCATTCTGGTGATGCATTTTTTCTAGGGACTATTTGGCGTAATTTGGCCAAAATAAACGTTTGCTTGAATTCTATAAACACTCATCTAATTCCATTTCAGGCATTCTGTATCCCTGGTGATGTTTCAGTTGAAGCAGATGTTCAAAGAATTATCGATGATACCATTAAAGAGTTCGGGAGACTTGATATCCTAGTAGGTTACAGAACTCTTCACATTGTCCTCATATGTTACATGTAGTTTAACCCTTCCCCACATACAATAAATCTGCAGCAGACGACTTTGAAATTATCAAGTCCAAAATATAGAAAATCTCTATAAATGATAGTATGATTATTGAATGGAGCTGAATTCATTGTGACAAATGGAGGAATTGCTCATTATGCCACTATGATTTCAATAGTCGTCTGCTTCAGAGGCATCAGAAAGAAACTACATGAGGGAAAGGGTTAACTCTGTTCCAGATGCAAACCCATTTGTAGCAGACAACTTTTGAAATCATTGCAAAAGGAAAAATTGATTATAATGAGCATTGTTTCCTTTTGCCACAATGTTTTCAATTCTATTCAATAGTTATAAATTCATTTATAGAGATATTGCATATTATTGCGAAGGTATTTTTTGAGTTGTCTGCTGCATATTTATTGTATTTGTAAGAATGAAAACACCTAGGCAATAATATGAGAACATTTCTATAAATGAAAACATTGCTGCCAAAGGAGAACTTGCTCATCACAAGTAAATTCTCCTTTTGCTGCAATGTTTTTAAAAGTGGTCTATGACAGATGTATTTAATCTACATCTGAATCCTTGCAACTAGATTCCTTCAACAGAATTCACGGTGATTCATAAAGGAAAGAAATGTCCCCAATACAAAGAATCTGCAGCAGACGACTTAAAAAAAATATCTTGGCAAAAGTATGGGATACGTCTAACATTAAAAGTATAATTATTGAATAGAGTTGAAAACATGAGGCAAAGGGAGAAAGCTTATATATGTGGGAAAGGGTTAAGAAGTAGAAGAATGAATTTCATAAAAACAATCTCTTCAAAAACCACTGGCCTGATTTTGAAAAAAAATGGGTATATCAACGAAGGCTGCTATGACTGAAAGTCATTTTATATGAGACTTATTTCTTACTTGTTCTGTTCTGTTACCACAGTAGGTGATAGAGCTTTAAACTTTAATCTTCATTTGCGTTGTCTATGTTTAAAGTCTGTGTTTGTATTTTGCATGGCCCTTGGAAATATGTGTTATCAACTGTTTTATGACGACTCAGACATTAGCAAAATGTATTCATCTCTATTTTACCCTTTCCCACATACAGATGCTTTCTGACTTTTGAAATCATAGTGGAAAAGGAACAAATTGCTCATAATGAGCAATTTCTCCATTTGCCACAATGATTTCAACTCGATTCAATAATCATACTATCATTTATACAAATTTCTATATTTTGGACTTGATAATTTCAAAGTCGATTGCAGCAGATTTATTGTATGTGGATTTTACTGTCTGCAACAGGTCTTATGTCTTTCTTATTTCTTACCCTTTCCCATATACATAAATCTGCAGCAGATTGCTATGAAAACTTTTGAATTCTTATAAAAAATCTCTATAAACAAGAGATGTTTGTCAAACATTATGCCCCCCCTGGGTGCCATGTTGTCAGGAATATTTGGACAATGGAGTAAAATTTGCATGGACCGATATGCCAGCTGATTTGTCATTTCACATTGTATGTCTATGAGTCAGTTTTAAGATTATGAACAATGTTCATTCAAAGCTTGAGGATGGTAGGTGACGTTCTTAATCACATTGTGATGATGACTAATATTTGCAGATAAACAGGTATCCTCCTGGCAGCAAGGAATAAGTACATAAGACGTAGATTTGAATGAACAATTTTAGTTATAAAAATGAACTAATAATATGACAATTGTCAACTTTTTGCAACATTTTAGCCATATGTGACCTTGACCTTTGACCCAATGACCTCAAAATGTATAGGGTTCATCTACTGGTCAGGCCCAACCTCCAAGTCAAGTTTGAGGACCATAGGTCCAGGCATTGATGAGTTAACACTCAGACAAGCTTAACAAATGTTTTTGTGTTTAAGGTCACTGTGACCTTGACCCTCAGACAAGCTTAACAAAGGTTTTTGTGTTTAAGGTCACTGTGACCTTGACCTTTGACACAATGACCTAAAAATAAAAAGAGTTCATCTACTGGTCAGGCCCAACCTCCAAGTCAAGTTTGAGGACCATAGGTCCAGGCATTGTTGAGTTATCACTCGGACAAGCTTAAACAAGGTTTTTGTGTTCAAGGTCACTGTGACCTTGACCTTTGACCCAATGACCTTAAAATAAATAGGGTTCATCTACTGGTCAGGCCCAACCTCCAAGTCAAGTTTGAGGATCATAGGTCTATGCAATGTTGAGTTATCACTCGGACAAGCTTTGGTCTACAGATGGACCGACCAACATGTGCAAAGCAATATACCCCTTCCTTCGAAGGGGGCATAATGAAAGAACAAGTGTTGAATAAGTTGAAAACATGGTGGCAAAAGAAGAAATTGCTCATTATGAGAAATTTCTCATTTTGGCACAATGTTTTCAAAAGTTGTCTGCTGCAGAGGCGTCAGAGAGCGTCTGTATGTGGGAAAGGGTTAAGATTATGCAGTGTAATATTTCCTATTTCAGGTTAACAGTGCGGGTATAATAGAAAGTGGTGGCATTGAGACAACGTCTTTAGAGCAGTATGATAGAATGATGAACATAAATGTCAGGTAAGAATGTTTAAATTGCGCCTTTTCTCTAGCTATAGTATACATATATGGTTCTACAGAGAATATCCCATTGAATTTATATCTTATATATTATATATTTCAATGACTTAATCCAATTTGACTTCTACCAATTTAAAATTATTGTGAAAACATTTATTCTGACATTGTCTAGTGTGACTAGTTCTAATAGAGAATAAGAGTTATAAACTTTTATCTGACCGCAAGCATCGTAGTTTAGATTTGTGAAAAAACAGTTTCTAATAATAGCATTATGTCAAATTCTATACGATAATGATAAAACAGTATATATACTACCATATAGATATGCTATATATAGTATTATGGTCTTTTCTGAGTATTTTTTCACTTTATAACTTTTAGTAAACAAGTTTACTAAGATGATATGCTGCAAGCCTTGGCGAGATAGTGATTTATGAGGCGTATTTTGAAAAAATGTACATAACATTTACCATATTTCTACATGAAATTTGCCGGTTTTGGTGCCAAAGTGGTTAACATTATATAACGTCAAACTGCTGATGTGAAGTCATTTTCATAATTTGGTTTCCACGTTGTAACAAAGAGACTTGAGCATATAACTGGAAACCAAACTAGTAGTGTCATATGATGTTTAAATGATGGGATTTTGACACTCCAAGAGAGGGCTTTATGTTATAAAATGGAATAGTTAATTCCAGGGTCCCAAACTCAATCAGACCAAAGTGCTTTGCTGTTCGTATATTGGATCTGATGACACCTTATGAAAGAGGTCATCTTGAATTGACCCTATACATTTTGTCAAATGAAATCCCGCAATTCAACCAAAATTCATTACTATACAATCTAAACACCACCTTTTCTATCTCTCTCTCATTTATTAAAATGGGTTATCTCCCCTGTTGATATCTAACAATTTTGTAGGAGACAATTTGATTAGATGACTCAAAGGTCAATCTGAGACAACCTGTAATATGCTGTCATCAGATCTATATTAGTGTTTGCTACTGCAGTGAAGTTAGGGTCTTGTTTAAACCCTTTCCCACATACAACAAATCTGCAGCAGACAACTTAGAAAACATACCCGAAAAATTGGAAACTTCCTTTAAATGAAAGTACAATAATTGAATTGAGTTGAAAACATGGTGACAAAAGGAGAAATTGCTCGTTTTGAGCAATTTCTTCTTTTGTTGCCAAGTATTCAAAAAGCTGTCTCCTGCAGATAACCTGGATAAGTTTTAGCCGGTTGTTGCAATGGTTATGGTTTTAAACTATTTTTTTTCCAGATCTGTATATCATATCACCATGTTAGCAGTACCATATCTCACACAGACTAAGGGATGCATTGTTAACGTTTCATCTATAACTGGATTAAGATCTGTAGGTGAATGTCTAATGATTAACAAGCAATGGCACCTAAATTCCCATTGTTTACCAAGAAAAATGATTTAACACTTATAAAGACTTTATGGCAAGGTGATTAACTGTGGTTAAAAAATACTAATTTAGATACAACCGTTTCACGCCAAGCCCTCGATTTGTTTTTCTTTTTTGAAAACATTCGTACTTTCATGTATCCTCAACTGATCAGTTTTGGTATTTCTTTTATCTATAAATTGCAGGAAATATGTATTTGAAACACAAAAATGCATATAATCTATAAACTTAAATTTATCCACATGTAATGGGGGATATGTTGTTATTGCTTGGATTGTGTGTCTGTCACAAATATTTATTGAAAGGCTTGAAAGATTTTGAAATAATAAGCTGCAAATGTTCACCATATTGAGACAATGTGCATGTTTCTTCCAGCTCAGTTGAAGGTCAAGGTCACACTTAGAGGGTCAAAGCTCCTTTGACTATATTGTGTGTTGGCTCCATATCTCTTATGCCACTTGAAGGATTTGGAAATAAGGCACTATAACTGTTCACCATATGGAGATGATGCGCAAAACGTGCAATTTCTCCTTTTGCCACAATGTTTTCCACTTTTTGTCATAGGTTATCCATTCAATTATGGAGATTTTCTATGTTTTGACAAAATACGTTTGCTGCAGAATTGTCGTATGAGGGAAAGGGTTAAAAGGTCATATGACATATTTTGTGTCCATCCATATCTCTTAAGATTTCGAAAAACTCGACACAAATATTCACCATATTGAGACGATGTGGAGAGGACATATTTCTGCCAGCTCAGTTGAAGGTCAAGGTCTCACTTAGAGGTAAAAGGTCATAGGACTTAATTTTGTGTCAGCTCCATATCTCCTAAACAGTTTGAAGGATTTTGAAAAAACTCGCCACAAATGTTTACCATATTGGGGCAATATGACTATAAGAAACATTGTTGAAAATGGCAGTAAAACCCAGTAAAACCCAGTAAAACCCAGTAAAACCCAATCAATCAATTAATCAATTGAACCTTTTTTTTACTTCTAGAAAACCTTGTTGAAACCAGGGGCATTGGTGTTTCACACACACACACACACACACACACACACACACACACACACACACACACACACACACACACACACACACACACACACATATCTTGTTTCTACTGCATTACTTTAGTTATTTTGCTATTTCATATTTTTATTTCAGTTCCCTAATGTATTGTCCTATTGCATGTCTAAGTCTGCCATAGACCAGTTTACTAAATGCTGTGCATTAGGTAAGACTTCTTTCACAACACATTTCTGAAAATCATTGATCTGTCAGGCTTCAGAATTAACCCTTTCCCTAAAACAGACAACATTAATTTTGAAAACATGTGGGAAAATGAGTAATTTGTCATATTAAGCATTGGGATTTTTTAAGGAAAAATGTGTTATAGCTGAAAATGTTGAACTTTGACATGGAAACAGAGTAGAAAACATTGTGGGAAATGGAGAAATTGCTCAAATAAAGCAAAAGTCTCCTTTTCCCCTCGCCTGAACATGTATGTGGAAATGAAATTAAATAAGCTATATTTCAGCACTTAAAGTTACATGTAGCTTTCCATATTGATTTGCTATTAAATTCAAATTGATTGTGATTAACCATTTCCCACATACAATAAATCTGCTATGGAAACATGTGGACAAAAATATAGAAAATCCCTACAAATGAGGGTATATTTACTGAAAAGAGTTGAAAACCTTGAGGCAAAAGGAGAAATTGCTCTTTTTGAGCAATTTCTTCTTTTGTCACAATGTTTTCAATAGTCCTCTGATGCAGAGGCATCACAAAGCGTCTATATGTGGTAAAGTGTTAAATTAAGACATTGGGGTTTTAATCAGATTTGGAGATTAAGTTTTGGGAGGTGTTGGTTTACGTTGTTTTCAACAGTATTTCAGTTATATTAATGAGACAGAACATTTATGAACATTCATGAACCCTTTGCTAGAGGCTTTCCACCATGACACTCCGCAAGCGGGGATTAATCCTTGGATGTTTTCATATGATCAGGACTAAATTAACAATGGTGACAAGTGCACTATTGCAGATTCTGTCATTGGTCCGGTGAAAAATCCAAAGACGGATAAACTTTTAGAATGATAACTATTATCAAGTTACGTTGGTTTCTTTTAACAGATCTGGCACCAAAGCAAGTCCGAGTGAACAGTGTCAAGTAAGTGACAATTTGAGGGGTATTGACTGTTTAACCCTTTCCCACCTGTAGACCCATTTTGAAGCACATTTTCAGTAATTATACCTATAATAAATGAGATTTTCCATATTTTTGAATAGACATTTGTAAAGTCGTCTGCTGCAGATTTGTTGTATGTGGGAAAGGGTTTACCCTTTCTCACATACAATAAGTTTACAGCAGACATCTTTGAAAATATCTAGGTAAAGATAAGAAAAATCTCTATAAATGAGGGTTTAATTATTGAATGGAATTGAAAACATTTTGGGAACTTGCTCAATATGAGAAAATCCTCCTTTTGCCATAATGTTTTAAAATATTCTGTTGCAGATGCATCGAAAATGGTCTGCACTAGGGAAAGGGTTTAAATTTGTCTACTTTGAATATGTTGTACTTTGATGATTGGAAGTATCTCTCTGATACAGATTGTAAAGCAATATAGCAAAAGGAGCATTTGCTAACCTTTTAGCTTAATAGGATAGAAGAGCTTATGGGATGGCATTATTTCCATCATCCTGCCACTTCCATTTGTCTGGAATTTAATTTTTCTTGTGAACACAAAGGAGTTGACGGTTTTTATCCAATTATTTCCAGTTTTGCTTTAATTGTTTATATAGACTAATATTAAAACCTGTTGAAATAAGCAATTTCCATTAATAAAATATTAATAAATCCTTAATCACCTGATGAATCACCCTCTTTCCCACATAAACAAATCTGCAGCAGACGAGTTTGTAAACCTCTAGGCTAAACTGTTGAAAATATTTGTTAATGTATGTTTAACTATTGAAAAGAGTTGAAAACATTGTGGCAAATGTACAATTTGCTCATCCATAGCAAATTGTCCTTTTGCCACAATGTTTTCAAAATTTGTCTGCATGTTTAAAAATTGCATATGCAATTCGGAATTGGATAAAACCCGCCTCCCATTTCACCTTACGTGATGCATATGTGTTTATCTATTTACAGTCCTGGTGTAATTGTGACAGAACTTCATAAACGTGGTGGGATGGATGAAGAGGCATACAAAAAGGTGTTAAAAGTTAAAGATTTAAAACCATTAGTTTATACTTATGTATTTTACGTAAGTTGCGAAAGAAACTTCCAGCTTATATAAATCCCTCCCGAATGTTTGCTTCCTGGAGAGACTTAAACAGAACATTTCTTAGCCTATTACTGGTCAGTCACCCAGGGATCATGTTTTGTTGAATGACTGAAGGACTGTTTATAAACGGTGTAAAATCACAATAAAGCATAGCAAACTAGGACAAATGCACCTTTTGTCCAATTGTGTAGCACAATGACATATATCAAAGGTATACAAGGTATGGTCATGAAATTTAATATGAATGTTTATCAACATTACTGCTTGCATTAATTAATGAGACAAAATAGTTCCAACGCGTGAAACACACTCAGAACTATGATGTACCTGCAAATCACTGTAAATACAATTATTGAAAGGAGTTGAAACCATCGTGGCTAAAGTAGAAATTGCCTACGATAAGCAATTTCTCCTTTTGTCACAATGTTTTCAATTGTCGTCTGCTGCACATGCGTCTGTAGGCGTCTGTAAGCGGAAACTTGTTACATCCTCCCCATGGAAGCTGAACTCTTTCCGTGATACTATAACAGTTCGAATATTGAAAATATTGTTGAAAATGGAGCTATTGCTGACAATGAGCAATTCCTCCTTTTCACACAATGCTTTCATACACGTTTTAAATTAATTCTTTTGATATATGAACGTTTTACTATGGACATTCTTTTACTCGACACATTTTGAATAACATGCTAGAGATGAATGATAACGAGCAATTTTGCCTTACATCAAGGGGAAAAATATATAGTTGAAACATTTGTGGAAATAGAGGAATGGGTCACGATAAACAAACCTGCAGTCGTCTGCTGCACATGCGTCAACAAGCGACTGTAAGCGGAAAAGGGTTAAACCGTTTCCGTTATAGCTACTTAGTTACATACGAATGTTGAAAGTGTATTTGCAAACGGAGCAATTGCTGACAATGAGCACTTCCTCCTTTCCAAACAATGCTTTGGAACATTAATCTTTTTTTTTCCTATAACCTAGATAACGAACACTTTTGTCTACAGTTATTATTTTAACCTTTGCCCCTTTTAGACACATTTGACTCACCTTAACAGATGAATGATAATCAGCAAGTTGTCTTTTTCCACAATGTTGACATCACTATTCAAAATAGGAAATAGAAATTAAATCTACAAATTAGAGATAATTTAATTTTAACATTGATTGATAGTTGTTAACGCCGTTTGTCAACATTTCCTCAGTAATACCACGGCGGCCAGTTCACCTACAAATGTATTTCCTGGTTTTCTCACACCAGTACTCCACACAACAATCTTCCCAAGCAACTGGCTGCTCATCCACATAGGCTTAGCCCATTGGCGAAAGACGAATAACGCATGTCGCGTTGACTTTTGTCAAACGTCGGAAAGAAATTTGGCCGAAAACGTCAACATACACACAAGTTATAACCGCAAGGTCATTATTCATTTTATAATTGAGGCGCTTCTAGCGATTTTGGGACAAAATTTATTATATATATGCATTTGCGTTAATTGAAGACTCAACGTCCTTCAACGTGTAATATAGTCCTAGATGTATCTGTTGACTTATACACTAAAGATGTAGTCTAAATGTTTTTGTTTGAAAATTAACCTTGTACGGTCCCATTTCGGAGACGCATCGAACCAGTCTTCTGTAATTAATACGAGTTGTCTCTGTCTGTAAAGCTTGGAGGTATAATCCGGCGTCCGGCCGGCTGTCTGCCTGAATGTGCATTCGTCCGTCCGTCACGGATTGCATGTATTGGTCAACATGTTGTTACTGCATGGCAGATTTATTTCAAAGTGGTCACACTTATACCGTGTGATCAGGAGAATGGCAAAGTACTAGGTACATAACTCTGGTCTGTTTATTTAAGTTATCTCCATCTTTCCTTATTTAGTTGAGCGATTGTCTCAATTAATTTCCATTGTATCCATTTCAAACTTGGTTTGTAGGTAACGTATGACCTACAGATTTGCAGTGCACCATTACCATAACTTTAGCATGCTGCGTTTGGAGTGTTTATATTGTTGTCTTTCCATGTTCTCACTTATTATATGACTTTCGCATGCAACACATGCGTTCCCGGCGTGAAATGCCCTTGTTTGTTATCCGAGCCGCCGGTTGCTCAGTCGGTAGCGACGCGGGCTGTCAATCCAGGGGTTGTGAGTTCGAATCCCGGCTCGGCCAACTTTCTTTCCGACGATTGACAAAAGTCAATGCGACATGCGTCATTCGTCTTCCACCAATGGGCTAAGTCTATGTGGAAAAGCAGCCAGTTGCTTGGGAAGATTGTTGTGTGGAGTACTGGTGTGAAAAAACCAGGAAATGCATGAGTAGGTGAACTGGCCACCGTGATATAACTGAGAAATTGTTAAAAACGGCGTTAAACCCCAATCAATCAAAACCCCTGTTCGTTAATGAATGCTTCCCCAAGCTGTGTACTTTGTCCGGAGCGACTGACTGTCTGACCGTCTTTGTGTTCATCCATCCGTCCGTCTGTCCGTTACGGTTTGCATTAATGGGTCAAAACTTTGTTTCTGTTTCGCGGATACATGTCATAGTCGTCGCACGTATACATTGGGATTAGGAGATCGATACAATATTTTGAACACAAATCTGATCTGGTTTTTTAGGTGTAAACTCATTTTTTCATTTCTTTGGTTATTGTCTCAATAGATGTCCAATGTATCAATTTAAGACTTGGTGTATAGGGAACGCAGAGCTACAGATGTGCAGTTCAAAAAGAAACATAACTCTAGCATGCTTTCAATTGTCTTTTATTTATCAGCATGATTACAATATACATTGTTGATCTTTAGTGATTTCTGAACTTGAAAAACTTTAATTAAGGGTCGCTGTTCGGTATTTTGTCAATCTATTGTCCTTCCTGATTTTTTTTTGTTTATACAAGAAAAGGGTCAAACTTTGATAAATAAGGTATATGTTATTGGCAGGCAGTATGGGTTGCTTCACACATTTTTGGTTTGGTTTGTTTTAAAGTTCATTATGTCTCCCCCTGTATACATGGGAGATATATTGTTTTTGTCCTGGGCGTCTGTCTGTCTGTCCTTCTGTCTGTCTGTCTGTCTGTCCGTCTGTCCGAAATCGTGTCCGCTCCATATCTCCAAGACGGCTTGAAGGATTTTCATGAAACTTGGCTCACATGTTCACCTCATCAAGGCGACGTGCAGAACCCGCGTCTCGACAATATAGGGTCAAGGTCAAGGTCACGCTTGAAGGTCAAAGGTTTGAGGCTTTATTTCGTGTCCGCTCCATATCTCCCAGACGGCTTGAAGGATTTTCATGAAACTTGGGTCACATGTTCACCTCATCAAGGCGACGTGCAGAACCCGCGTCTCGACAATATAGGGTCAAGGTCAAGGTCACACTTGAAGGTCAAAGGTTTGAGGCTTTATTTCGTGTCCGCTCCATATCTCCGAGACGGCTTGAAGGATTTTCATGAAACTTGGGTCACATGTTCACCTCATCAAGGCGACGTGCAGAACCTGCGTCTCGACAATATAGGGTCAAGGTCAAGGTCACGCTTGAATGTCAAAGGTTTGAGGCTATATTTCGTGTCCGCTCCATATCTCCCAGACGGCTTGAAGGAGTTTCATGAAACTTGGGTCACATGTTTACCTCATCAAGGCGACGTGCAGAACCCGCGTCTCGACAATATAGGGTCAATGTCAAGGTCACGCTTGAAGGTCAAAGGTTTGAGGCTTTATTTCGTGTCCGCTCCATATCTCCCAGACGGCTTGAAGGATTTTCATGAAACTTGGGTCACATGTTCACCTCATCAAGGTGACGTGCAGAACTTGCGTCTCGACAATATAGGGTCAATGTCAAGGTCACGCTTGAAGGTCAAAGGTTTGAGGCTTTATGTTGTGTCCGCTCCATATCTTCCAGACGGCTTGAAGGATTTTAATGAAACTTTGGTCACATGTTCACCTCATCAAGGCGACGTGCAGAACCCGTGTCTCGACAATATAGGGTCATGGTCAAGGTCACGCTTGAAGGTCAAAGGTTTGAGGCTTTATTTCGTGTCCGCTCCATATCTCCAAGACGGCTTGAAAGATTTTCATGAAACTTGGGTCACATGTTCACCTCATCAAGGCGATGTGTAGAACCCATGTCTCGACTGTCTGTCTGTCTGTCTGTCCGTCCGTCTGTCCGTCCCAAATCGTGACCGCTCCATATCTCCAAGACGGCCTGAAGGATTTTCATGAAACTTGGGTCAAATGTTCACCTCATCAAGGCGATGTGCAGAACCCATGTCTCGACTGTCTGTCCCAAATTTATAGGTTGGAATGTTTTGAGAGATTTTGACAGATATTTGAGGGGAGACATCTGTTTTTTGCAAAAACAATTCTAGTTGTTTATTGTTTCAACTTTGTTTGTCGATAGTATCTATGCCATATATTTTCAACTTACATATGCCCCTATACCATCAGCGCTTTCAGCGCTTTGATTAAACTTTAAATATAGTATACTATCTATAATCTGGAGTTCAGCACCTAGTCATCTGTTGCAGATTTTTTTGTATGTGGAAAAGGATAACAGTATTTATAATATCTGTTTTTAAATTCATCTGCTGTAAAAAAAATTGTATATGGGAAAAATTAAAGTATATATAATATATATTTTTTCAGTTCCTTGAGAAGAGTGCTGCGACCCACCCTCTAGGAAGGCCTGGCCAAGTACACGAAGTAGCGAGTACAATTGCCTTTCTCGCCTCAGACAATGCCTCATTCATCACCGGGGCACAAATACCGGTGGACGGGGGAAAACATGCATCTTGTCCTCGCTAACCCATTACTTCACATGACTTTCAAAGGGCGTCTGCTTTACAATCATCAGACGAATAATTTCAACAATCTAGAAAATGTTAAGATTTATATTGATAAAGAGTTGAAAATATTTGAATAAGAGGGGAAATTACATGTTTTGAGCAATTCCACCTTTTATTACAATGTTTTCAAAAGTCATGTTCAATGGCAGGTGTCAAATGTCTACTGTGTGAAGTAATTAGTTAAACGATAAATGAATAAACCCATTTCATTTGTTAGAAAAGAATAATAAGTGAAAAATGAGCAAGTTCTCTTTTTCCGGTAATAATTTCTAGTCTTAAAAGTGTATTGTTTCTTTTTAAAGATATATATATGTGACAATTTTTAAAATTTGAAGTGTCTTTAAAAAACAAATCATAGAGGATAGTTGTCTGCTTAAACCCTTTCTCACATGCAGACACATTTCGATGAATCTGCATGCAGCATACACATTTTGAGAACATTGTAATAAAATGAAAAATTACAATTCTGTTTATTGAAAAATTCCTCCGCTTCAATTTTGATGTGAGATGGAAACATTTACGTTTACCAGATGCCACAATGCACTCAAATATTGTTTTTGTCAGGAAGAGGGTTAATGAATGTCAGTCAAAAAGGATATTTTCATATTTGAGATTATTAATAATTTTCAGTTATTGTTTTGAAAATGTGTTCAATATGTAATACTACACAACAGTAAAGTAGCTGTAGACGTTCAGATGTAACATTAGCTATAACGAATTATAATAAAAAAAAATATGCAAACACCATTTGCCAAATGTTCGTTGGAAATGTTCACTATGATACTAACCCCCCCCCCCCCATTAGTTCCGTGAAAGATATAATAGTAGTGCTGATACACTTTGACCGTCATTCTTACTGCTAGCTTAGTCAGAATGATCTTTTGGTACTTAATTAACATTAATAACTCCGGGTGCTCTGGATTGTTATCACCAGTACTCCTTACAACTGGTCTTGCCTTTACAGGACGATTTATTCCTGGAAGTTTCGTACAATAAATAAGCTGCTCACATGCTGATCACTTTGTTCCAAGGTGCCGAGCCCTGGTAGATCAGTCGGTAGCCATGTGGGCTGTCAATCCAGGGGTTGTGAGTTTAAACATCAGATACGCCAACATTCTTTCCGACTTTTGACATAAGTCAATGCGACACATGCAATTCGTCTTCTACCAATGGGCAACCGGTCTATGTGTAAGAAGCAGCCAGATGCTTGGCAAGACTATTGGTAGAAAGACTAGGAAGCACATGGCACATGAGTAAGGTATACTGGCCGTCGTGATATGACTTAAAAATTGTGGAAAACGCGTTCATACCTCCCAAATCAATTGAGAATTTTTACTATGGTGAGCTATCGTGATAACCTTAATCGGATTGGAGTTTAACACCGTCTTTCTGTTATATGACGGTGTTAAATTAGTTAATAATGTTTTTTTCCTGGCTTTCCCATGGGAAGGAGGCGAATGACGTTATAGTCGTGAATGGACGAGATAGAGTTCATTACCGCTGGACTTAAAGCCGTCCGCGTTGCTACAGACTGCGCTATCGCAACTCGAGCGCTCTATGGGAGTCGTCAAGAAAATGTGTTTGAATGAAATCGCCCCACACGAAGACGTCGATCGACACGCTAGTAGTGGTAACTAAATCACTTTTGTTCCTGCAATCTTGATTAGTATGGAATTGTTATGACATATAAATTCACGCACATATCACAAATGAAAGGATGGTGTAATGCAAGAGTGTCCGCCCCCCGTTTTGGCAGAACGTGGGTTCGACCCATGGCCGGTTCATACCAAAAACTTTAAACAATGGTAGTTATGGCTTTCACACGATACAAACGTGCACTCTTGATTCGTATTGTACCGTAACAACATGGGAATTCGCGCTCATTCGAAATAACCATACAACAAATGAATGGCTGAGCCGATACATGTACATGCACTATATTATTTGAATAACTTTTAATACCCCTACACCACACAGCCATGGGAAAAATCGTATATTGAGCTGTGTGGCTTGCTTAATGGACACGTATTGCCGAAAACGTTTATCAATTGCTTGAAAATTTCGTTTCCACCAACAAAAAAAAAAATGAATGGATAGTCGGTGGTTTAAGTACATTACCAAATTAAGAAAAAATGCAAGGTTAAAAAACAATAGACGGAAGTTGTCGGCCCGGATTAGCCGTCGCGGACTGCGCAGGCTGTTCTGGGTCGATACATTACACAGTTCCCATAATATTGGTTTTCTTGTTGAACGGCTCATAGTATTATGATCTATTCATGTCTGCCTTCTCCTTAACGTCACAAAGAACAGAACATAATTTTATTGATTTGATCTAGAGTTTCCAAACTAGTGGGATGCATCATCAGATGGGTTGTTTTTTGGCCTGGATCTTTAGCCCCTGGTCATATTTGTTTTGAGTTGGCAGCCTGCCAGTTGCTGTTAACACCCTACGCATTTTAGGATGAGACTGCGCTAGAAAAAAAAAGTTCATCATGGATTCAACAAAACTGCATTTAAAATGTTAAGATCATCCGAAAAAGATCATTATAATGTTGTTATAAGTGAAAAACTTCAGGGTGAGTACTCCAATATATACGAAGTAAGCGCTTAAAATATCAACAGATTGTATTAAATATTCATTTATTAGATTATCTCCCGCACATGATTTGTTTGTATTAAGCGATCGAATCGTAGTTTCGACACAAGCAACAGTAATAGGTTTGTCTAAATGTTCAAAATTACAAGAAGTATAATTAAAATCATAGAGAATGGAATGTAGAATGTTTTCACCATGACGTGAACATTATTGTATAAGGGTAAGGCGATCGTGTTGTTATTTCCGTACTGTTGTACAATTAGCAGGAATTCCATTAATGATGATTCCAACAGGTGGTCATTATTTAATGTTATCGGATAATACAATCCTATGCCTGTAGAGTAAATATACATGTACACTCAGTTCCAAAAGAAAGTGTGCACTTTTTAATTTTAAATATTTTAATATTTAGCAGACGTATCGGTTTCAATTTTCGCACACTATATCTCAAGTGTATTTGTCATCGATCGAGTCCAAAATCTACCACATGGTATGAAGAGATTTTCAGTGTATTCGATTAGACGTGCTTTTGCCTGATTTGCACGTCACCGGAAACGTGTACGGGGGTAATCCTTAATGCTTATACAAAGGGAAAATCACATTTGAATTCACATGGGTACACAACGAACATGCATAGATTGAATGAAAATCAGCGAATTCTAGCATTAACGATGCTTGCTCGTGGCGACAACGTAACTAACGGTAGTATGCCACAGAAACACAGTAATTCGGTTGCACCAAGGTTTTCAGCAAACAGGTGGTGTAGCAGATCGCCGCAGATCTGGTGGACCTAGGGTAACACATCAACAAACTGACAGGTTTATTGCGTTGACGCACCTTCGACGTTGTTTTCAAACGGCGTATAGTACTGCAAGGCAGTACGGTATCAGCAGACAGACCGTATTGCGTCGCCTCCGGCAAGCTCGGTGCCGATCCGGGTTAGGAGGCCCTATGTGGGCAGGTCTTGACAGCACGTCAATCGGGCTGCTCGTTTACAGTGGGCCAGACGTCATTTCCGTTGGGGCTAAAATGTTCGCCATATTGTACGTAAACAGATCTCAATTTTGGTACCAAATATATAGGCTTTCAGAAAAGTAGTCGATGAAAAATCACAGAAAACAAAGTGCACACTTTCTTTTGGAACTGAGTATACTACCCATAACTAAACAGGTGTGCTCTATCACTCGATATTAAAATGTTTATCCACCGAGGTAGACTTGTTAAAAGGCCATAACTCGCAAGCCTATCTCTTAATGTTTCTAAGGCATCGCGTGTTTCATAGATTACGTTTCTGGATTATGCCGACACACGTTGGTAAGATTTAGTTTGTTGTGCATGCTCCTGATAACTGAGTTGTTCTCTCATTGTTGTCGAGCCCGCTGTCACAATGGCGGTTCAGTGTGGAGTCCGTCCGAACCTTGTCCGGCCCACATCTTAACCATGCATTATAGGATTTCCAAGGAACTTTGCACACACTTTCACCATGATGTCGCGGCCCGCCGCACACAATACCAAGGCCAGTCTCTCAAATGACAAGGTCACACTTAGATGTCAAAGCTCAACATTAGTACTTTTTGATAGGACTGTACCTTGTCCGAGCCGCATCTAAACCACGCATCATGACGTGTCGGGCACAAGACCCAGGTCCGTACCTCAACTGTCAAGGTCGTACTTAGAGGTTGAATATCAAAATGAGTACTATTTGATAGGACTGTACCTTGTCCGGCCCACATCTCGACTATACTCACACGAAAAAGAAAGTGTGCACTTGGTTAGAGGGAATTGTTTTATACTTATAGAAGCAAAATATAGGCAAATTTGGTATCAAAATGTGCAAAAATGTATTGGCTATACGATGTTTTACTTTTAATTGAAATTTGATAATTATCAAAACATTGTTTTACGTGTGAATAACGTAGGGATGAAAAATAAAAGTTGCACATTTGTAATGTTTTGTAACTGCTTTTTTGTCTTCGGATATTTGTCAAGTTACGTGACACAGGTAGCACGAGCGAAAAGTTGCATAATATTGGGTAAATGGGTGCAATGTGTGAAGGGTTATTTTCTTCACTCATGATAATAAATCCGTATGTCTAAACTTTGTAACAAAAAAGTTATTCCCAATTTAAATGTGCACACTTTCCTTTTCGTGTGAGTATATGTATCATAAGATTCCCAAGTTACTGGGCACACATGTTCACCATGACAAGGTAAAATATCGCGATAAAGACCCAGTTCTGTACGACTTCTCACCTGTAACAACTTGTACAATTAGGATGAAACTTCATAGGTAGCATATTCCTAATGTCCTCTCCTAAATTCCTTCATTTGTTTTTGCAAAATGCTGCTTCCTACCATTACCGCCAGTGTCATGTCTGTTTTGCCTTTTATGGCTATAATGAAGATTGTCAATATACAAACTTACACATTTTTAGAAAGTGTCTCCTCTGAGAAGAATCCAGGTCAACTCGGCCTTGTGTCGACTCGTTCGGGTCGACTCGGCCGGATCAACTTCGCCTGTACTGTATATGTTTGTATTATCCGATTGTGTAGAAAAATGTTCCCTTGGTTAGTTTGTACCCAATTCCTCGTATCCTGACACCAGCGAGTTATCCCAAATGCAAACCCGCTCATCACGGGAATCGAAACCGGACGTTCGGTACGACAGGCCGACGCTCTACCACTGCATCATTGTTTTCCACAATACACTACTTATTGACACAAGTGGTAGGACAATGGTATTTTCACATACATGTGATACTTTTTTGGTGACCTTTCCGGGACAGCTAACGAAATGACCATCAGCAGGCCAACACCATAATCAACTGAAAATGTAATCCTTTTTAACGCCGCTGTCATGTCTAGTTTTGTTCATTCGGTGACGGAAAAACAACGATGATCATTTGAAATACAATACACAGTCCCCAAACAAAGCTCTTTTCAAATGAAAAAAATATTCATTTTTACGCCGCCGTAATGTATTGCGTTGGTCTATATATGGATGAATACATGACCAGGCGGTCAAACAAAGCTTTATTCAAATGCGACAAATGTTAGATAACAACCTTGACCAATGTTTAAACAAAAGAACTCACTAGTAAGCGGAAACAACTTGATTTGAAAAAAATAACAGGTTTATACGACATTAAGGGTAACCAGACATTAGCTACTTCGGTTTTGAAGAGCGGATATTAACCCTTCATCATTTTCAGGCCACTTCGCTATTTTTACAGGGCGGACATAAGCCCCTTCGGCATATTTACAGGGCGGAAATCATCCATTCATCATATTAAAAGGCGAACATAAGCCCCTTCATCATATTTACAGGGTGACATAAGCCTCTTCGTCATATTTACAGGGCGGAAATCATCCATTCATCATATTATAAGGCGAACATAAGCCCCTTCATCATATTTACATGGCGACAAAAGCCCCTTCATCATATTTACAGGGCGGACATAAGCCCCTTCGTCATATTTACTGGACGGAAATCATCCATTCATCATATTATAAGGCGAACATAAGCCCCTTCATCATATTTACAGGGCGAACATAAGGCCCTTCATCATATTTACAGAGCGAGCATTAGACCCTTCATCATATTAACAGGGCGAACACTGGCCCTTCACCATTTTTACAGGGCGCCACTGCTTTCTATAAGAAACTACTTAATGACATAGGTGGTAGGACAATGGGATTTTCAACTGAAAATTTAATCCTTTTTAGCGCCGCCGTCATGTCTAGTTTTTTTGATTCGGTGACGGAAGAACAACAATGACCTTTTGAAATACAATTCCCAAACAAAGCTCTTCAAAAAACCATATTCATTTCAAAGCCGCCATAATGTATTGCGTAAGTTTATTCATGTATGAATACATAAACAGGCGGTCGAGCAAAGCTTTATTCAAATGCAACGAATCAACTAAGATTTATGTTAGATAACAACCTTGGCCAATGTTTAAGCAAAATAAGTCACTAGTCGGCGGAAACAACTTGATTTGAAAAAGATTACAGGTTTATACGACATTCAATCTCACTAAAACCAGATCTTAACTCGCAGACTCATATATACCAATATACGTACATAGAAGTTTTTTTGGTCTGATTTTAATGAGATTGATACGACATTAAGGGTAACCGGACATTAGCGACTTCGGTTCTGAAGAGCGGATATTACCCCTTCATCATTTAACTCCTCCATAGACGAACATTACAGACATAAGCCTCTTCATCATTTTCACATGGCGGACATACGCCACTTCGTCATATTTACAGGTCGGACATCATCCATTCATCATATTTACAAGGCGAATATTAGCCTTTTCATCATTTCCACATGGCGGACATTAGTTCATTCGTCATAATTACAGGGCGGACATCTGCCATTCATCATTTTATAAGGCGAACATTAGCTCCTTTATCATATTTACATGGCGGACATAAGCCCCTCCATCGTTTTTACATGTTAAAAGATCTTACCTGAGGTAAGATAAACTGGTTATCAATGGTTAAACAGTTTCTTCAACAAAACGGATTGTTATATATATGGGAAAATCCGAATTTAGTTAACCACAAGCATTTTGTTCACATATTTAAACAAAGATTGTTTGATGATTTTTTTTCAAACATGGATGTCTAATTTGGCATCTAATAGTATTTTATCTTATTTAAACATTCATATAAAATCAGAATTCAGAATAGAAAACTATATGAATACAGTAACGTTTAGGAAATACAGTAATTATTTTACAAAATTACGCACCTCTTCTCATAATTTACGTATTGAAACCGGTAGACACGGGCGAGTAAGAATTCCGAGGAATGAAAGTGTGTATTCACTGTAATTTACAAACTATCGACGACGAATACCACTTTATACATTAAACGTTACTATTATGTCAAGCTTAGCATGCAAAAGTTTACACACATAATGAAAATTGAAAGTCCAGCTATGTAAATTCATAAAATATGCTTTTGAAGAAAGAAATAGTCACATTCCTCCGTGAGGTTTTACACGATAACATAAACAGAAAACATTTACCCTAAATCATTTCTTTTCATATTTTCTCGAATAACATCCTATAAAATCCCATTGTGTTTAACTAGTATATATGTCACGATATGAAATTGAATTTGTATTTGTTTTTTTGTATTTGTATATAAAATTGAATTTGTATTTGTAACAACGATGTACTTATTTTGTACAAGTTGAAAATAAAGTATCTAAAGTAAAGTATCCATCTCTCTATCGTATTTACAGGGCGAACATAAGCCCATTCCTAATATTTACAGGGTGGAACAAGCCCTTTCACAATGTTCACAGGGCGAACATTCATCATATTCACATGTCGGACATAAGCTCCTTCATCAAATTTACAGGGCGGACATTGACCTCATTATCATATTTTCAGAACGGACATTTGCCTTTCATTATTTTTCCAAGGCGAACATAAGCCCGTTCTTCATTTTCACATGGCGGACATTAGCCCCTTCATCATATATACAGGGCGGACATAAGCCCTTTCCTCATTTTTACAGTGCGATCATTAGACCTATCATCTTATTTACAGGGTGGATATTAGCCCATTTCTCATTTTTACAGCATAGACATTAGCCCATCCCTCATGTTTACCGAGTAGACATTATCCCGTTCCTCATGTTTACAGAGTAGACATTATGCCGTTCCTCATGTTTACAGGGTGGATTAAAGCACCTTCATTTGCGGATATTAGACCTTTCATCATATTTTACGGAGAGAAGCCTTCGTCAATATTAAAGGGCGGCCAGTAGCACCTTCATCATACTTACTGGATTGGCATTAGTCCCGTAATCGTATATACAGGGCTAACTAACATTAGCCCTTTAATTGCCAAAGAAATTTATTCAGACATTTAACTCCAAGAAACGACATACATAACAAACGATTAAATAATTAATTATTAATAATTAACCCAGACTACCCCTGGAAGACCGATTATGATTTTATCGACGTTTTTACTTGATCTTGAATAGTTTTCAGAGTACTTGTCTTTGAGTTTGTAATTGCTTTGCATACAGTTTTGTTTTATTATATTACCAATTTACTTCATAAGCATTGCCAGAGCCATCTTAATAAATAAATTATCTCTTTTTTGTTTTATATGTCTCTGGTAGGCCTATTGTTTATGAAACACCTTATCAAACAGAACCATGGTAGTCTGGTTGGTGTTACAGGGTCGCTTTGGGACTCTTGTTAGACTTTAAATAAGTTTATATGAAAAGCAGCTCGCAATGCTGTACCAACAGGTATGCCTTGAAGGACCGCGCTTATGGCTATTTTTTGGAATCGACTAAATTGAAATCTTCAAAAAGTGTCCGGAACTTTCCTAGATTGTTTAACTTCATTTTTTTATGTATAGGCTTATAAATCATAACAAAGTAAAAAGGTCTCTTTCAACTCGAAAGGTTGATTGATTAATTGTTTGATGTTTTACGCCTCTTTCAACAATCTTTCGATTATATCACGGCGTTTCCTGGTCCATTAATCCTGACACCAGCCATTAATTCGTAATGCTAACCCCGCATTCCTAAGCGTCAAGGAGGGCAGTCATTACTACCATTTTTAAAGTCTTTGGTATAACCCGACCGGAGATCGAACCTGCAACCTCCCGCACCCAAGGCGGACGCTCTATCACTACATCACCGAGGCAGTCTCGAAGAAAGGTAAAATAACACACAATGCAGATAATATCGTGTCGAAAGGTTTGTCACTGGAGAAACACCCTGTCATATTTGAAATTGTTTTTTTATTTAAAATGATTGGAGTCGAGAGCCTTTTTCAACAGTATTTCAGTAAATTCATGGCGGTCTGTTCACATAACTGTGTTTCTTCTGGCTTTGACGCATCATTTCTCCTAACAGTTTACAATATACATGGTATGAACAACTGTCAAATTACTATCACATTATCTGTTACTTATTCACTCAAATATAACATTTTCATTCGAATGACAAGCAATATAATGCCACCGTAAACCCCATTGAACATGCATACACTTGCTATAAAGATACATTAGATACAGTCGCAGCAGCAAAGTACCATGGAACTCTCATACGATGCTATCCTGATGTAGGCAAATATCCATCAGCAATACTTCCAGGGATACATTCAATCAGGGCGAAGTGTATTGTCGTTATTGCAGTGAAAAACTTGACGTAAGGCCGCTCTTTTCTTTTTGGTAATAAGTGGTATTTGTAGGCAGAAATTGTTATACCTTTTCTTATTATATGATTGCCATTCAAGTTTTAAAGAAATTATCAAGACATATTTTTATTAAAACCATTTTTGATCGTAGTATTAATATGTTTTGCCTATTTTTCATCAATTTTATTTTTAGAATCTATGAAAGTATCCGGTAGTCGTTTGACGTAGGGTATGTGTATAAATGTGAATATTATAAGTGTCTTATATTATTGGTAAGGGTTATCTTTAGGCATACATTGGGTACATGTTTACTGATCTCCATATGTAGAATGTTAAAGAATAATTATATCTTTATATCCTTTATTGAGCTTGAATCCACTCATATATTACTGGGTATCATTAACCTGATTCTGACCTCTATGAAAATTAATATATTATCATGATTAGCATACATTGTCAACAGAACTTAAATTATTTGTGCAGAAGCACTAGTTGGGATAAATGGCACACAGTTTAAATTTGATGTAACAGTTTATATTTGATGAACACACACGTAAATCATAATGCTGGATTTGTATCGGCACAAATGTCAGATTTGGTTGTAGTGTCGAGTAATACTTCAATTAGATACGCGATATGCTAGTTGACTTTACCTTTTCAAAATATTCATAGAATTTATCGACTATTTTACGAACAAGGAACTACATTTTTAGACGACATGGTAAATAAGCTAAGCAAGGAGACACAGTTCAAACAGGACACATTTAAAGAAAGAATACTTCCTCATATGTTTTTTTTTTAAATGTTTTAAGTCATTTGTGCTATTTACAGTTACCCGAAAGCAAACAATTATTATTAAATTTAAGTCAAAGTAAACTACATTTATTTATTTGAAGGGTATATAGTGTGTCGAAATATAGACAGTTTTAAATACTTTACCAAATGGTAAAGTAGTAATAGACACTTTGATTGAGTATACACCATACACATAAACAAAGGTACACAATGACATTAGACCTTCTAAAGAAGAAATGTTTCCCTTCGTTCCACTTAAATAGATCTTAACAACCCTTCGTACGAGAGACACTGGCACCAAAACTTGTTTCCCTTAAACTAATTGTTACTAAGGATCGTCATTCGACTTTGACTTCCATAAAGGCTTGACGTATATTTTATAGATTGAAAAGTTGTGTGCATGAGAAGGAAACATATGTATTTGTATTAAACAACAATAGTATCGGTAAATGTTCTTTAATTTTATTTTTATTTTTATTTGATTTTGAAAATGTCTATTCATACATAACGAAAAGGAGACCAACCAAAAATGACATTTTATTTTCATGAGATTGTCTAAAACAAATATGTTTTTAGTAATTTCATTCTGATAAAAAAACACAGCATTTTGCCTTTTTGTTTAAATTTATAGTACGTCAGGTGAGCGTTATATGTCCGTTACAATTACAAATACACTTATGTAATAAAACAAAATCTTTGTCAATATATTATGACTCTTTATAAAACACGGACACGTCTGATTTCACCGAAAAGTACAATATAAAAGTATTGACATCTTGATAGAAATTTCAGTGACAGTAAGTGTATTTTGACAACACTAGGATAGAAACAAATCTTTTTTTCAAAACCTCTCTGTAAACAATAACCTTTTTTAATGATGTTTTTGAAAGACGATAAACGGTCGTATTATGGGATTTCCTTATGCGGGTGACTTTAAAATACGGACATACGTTTTTATTTCTTTGAGATGAATGTGTTTTCCTATGTTGTAAGTATAGCCGATAGTTGCTATTCTGGTATCATAAACATATATTCCTATTGATTGTTAACGGTTAACAGTAAGCTGCAGAATAAGGGCAACACTGATCTGATTTGTTTAAACAATGTGTAAGATGTTTTTACTCAATGAGTCGGTCCACGAATCATTCTTCTATAACACAAATTTTATCTCTCAAAACAAATATGTATAAAAATAAAATCAATCACTTTAAATTCAACACGTAATGCTAGGTTTACATTATGTTCCCGGCGGCCAAAGCCCCGTTTGCCCGAAACGTAGTGCGCTGTGGGATTTTTGCCATTTTTTCTCTGTATTCAAGTTTTGTTAGGTCTTGCTAAGTTTCTCACGGTCTATCACGGTATATCCGTGACGGGCCGTGGGGGAAAGGGGCTGAGTCCCGGAAGCTCCAAGACGCCCTACGGTTCTGCCCGCGGTCTACCACGGATGCCAGTACGTTCGCTCCCGGCCCGTCACGTTCTGATGGGTTCCCTCACGTTTCTCACGTTCTGATCAAGGTCTAATACGTTTTTCACGTTCTGTCACGGCTTTCTACGGATGAAACGTGGACGCCAGGCAGCTTTGGAGCACGTTTGTGCCTACGGTATAAAAAGAAGGCCTCCTAAGCAATAGCAATCATTGTATTCTGAGATTTCGACGAGGCAACATCGCACTATTATGAATGCCTAAGCTGAAGAAGATTTTGTGTTTGCATGTTTACTGGGTGCATACATCCAGTCTTTGCGTCAGCAAGAAGAAAGCAGAGATATCAGAGTGCGGCAGTCAGGAAGAAGGCGAAGGAGGCAGATGTGAAGGCCAAGACCCATGTGGCTGCGCGAATGGTTATCCTAAGACAGAATGTCAAATTACGCTAAATACATCCGCTAACTTGCTGATCTACAGTACTATAGTCCCTAAAAAAACATTTGTTTGTGTAGAAATGAGTGTATACCATCACCAGAATGTATTGAATATATGACATTGAGTTTAAATGCATTTTGAATGTGTATAGGATGCACTGGAAATGATTGATTTGATCACTTTTAGTATTTAGACCTTGTTTAAAAGTGAAAGTAGAGAATGCTAAACACCGGTTTTGTCCGGGTCCGATTTGGTCCAAAATGACGGTTACCATTTTCGCCTGGTGAGTTCTTTCTTGCATAATGTATGACCCCACATTTTTTCTGGATTATTTTAAAGCTAGGAGGTAATTCTTTTCAATGATATATGGTGTTCTACATTAGAAACGCTTAGAAAGTGTGACACTCGAGGACTGAAACTGGTCGATTTACATGGAAACAAAGAAGGAATTTTGTTGGTGTATTGTAACCAGAAGGCAGCAACCGGGCACTCAACATTTCTCACCAGAGAGCTCCGCACCGAATATGTCAACGCCTTCCAGAACTACCTGAGGATGCCTCCAGAGCTCTTCGACGAGATCCTGGAAAGAGTAACACCAGCCATCGGGAGACAAGCTCTGCACTACCACCTGGACTGTAGCTGTCAGTGAATCTGAGACATTTGACCACTGGGGACAATTACTCGTCACGCTCCTATGCGTTCCGGTGCAGTTAAGCAGCCATCTGCCATATGGTGCCATAAGTGTGCAAGGCCATCGTGGACGCATACACAGATGAAGTGATCGCTACCTCCACGGTCTGTCTTTCGCAGCCGCATCTTTGTAACCAGCAAGACTATTGGAGTACAGCGTGGAATTCTGATGAAGGAAGTCAATGATGAGCTCCTTCTCATCCTTCGATAAGTTGGTGACGACCCTGAGGGCTGCCCTCCTCATAGCGGGTGTGTCTTCTTCAGCCTCCTCAGCCTAAGGTTCAGGTTTCAGTTCAGGGACCGCGTCAGCAGCAGCAGCACGCCCCTCTTCATCTGACGGCGGTGAACGACGAGGATCTTCTGGCTGTTCCTGCTCCTCTACTGGTGATGGTGGTGCAGGACAGGAGGTGTGTGTGTGTGGGGGGGGGGGGGGGGGAAGGTTCCTAAGTCTTGGTTTCTTCGGTTGCATAGTTTGGCCTTCTTCCTTTGTCTTCTCTCTTCGTAGTGTAGATGTGTAGATGCAGTAATGTGTCGTCGATTGCTCAGACTTAAATGAAGCTTCTCCTGCTTAGCCCGGATTTTATATATTCCCTCCCAGACCGAGCGCGCCATATCAGACCGTAGTAGAACGCAACTCGCCGTAGCGCGCCGGGCCCGTAAACCGTCACACGCCGGGACGCGCCGTGATTGAACATGTCAACCGTAATAGAACGCAACGTGCCGGACCCGTAAACCGTAACACGCCGGGACGCGCCGTGATTGAACTTGACAAAACTTGAAAGGACCGTGAATTGCCGAGGAATACACATGCTTGCCGTCCCACTACAGACCGCCTCCAAGTTGTGTTACGGCCTTTTACGTACTGTCACGTTTTGTTGCGTTCACCCCGTTTTACTTCGGCCTACTAGGTTTCTCATACGCACCGAGACTGCTGTGGCACTTTTTTGACAGTTTACAAATCTGGCCCAGCATCCACGGCAATCACGGCCTGTCACGTTTGCCCATTCCGTCCCCCCGCGTTGTCTCACGTCCATTCCGTTTTGTCCACGGTGGTCTGAAACTTGATTGTCGTGACCGCCGGGAACATAATGTAAACCTAGCATAACATAATGACGCAGTATGCATAATTTATGTGTCATCAATATTTCGGAAATTGGTATTCTTCTAGGTTCATTAGCAACATTTTTCAATGCAATTTATGAAAAAGCAGTAACAAATGTTTAGCCTTTTGTGATTTTTGTGTTATTATGTAACCGGGTTTGGTGTAAATTACCAAGTCGATTTATGATGATGAAATAAATATTTACATCAATTATGAGTATAAGAACAAGTAAAATAGTAAACACATAAATAAATAGGTTTGCTAAGTAAACACAATTAATATGTTTACAAATTAAACGCAAATTAATACATTTGCAAAGTAACAAATGTCCGGTTATTATTACAGTCAAATAATAATAATGATCATATTGACAATAAATGCAGAATATAATCTGCTGTCTTGTTTCTAATGAGCTCATAAACTAGAAGATCTCTATGAAAGAGTTTTTTTTATCGTGTGTACTGATGGAAGAGCAGACCGAAAATGCAAGATTGGGATCAGAACAAGAGAATGCGGCTTAAGGCGGGAAAAGAAAACTAAGTCACACGCTTTCACAAAAACTAGTCCAAATCATTTAGACAAGTACTCTGTTATTTATATAATAACCGACGTCTACAAATATGCAGCTCAACACTTTAATACGTGAAAAGTGAATTCACATCAGCAAAACATTTGAATAGTCCGCCATTTTGTTTCCTTCCAACCTGCGGTTAAATTGATTTTACGAATTAGGTAACAACAAAAAAATATAATATAATTATTTTGTTAAATATTTGATTTGATTATTTATCATATTCGGTAAAGAAGCGACACCTGATTGAATATACGATATAGAAAACGTTGCGATTTGTGTTTATCGTTCTGAAGGGAATTTTATTGGTTCTCTCTTCTAGAGACCCTTAAAGTTGGTCTTCGTTTCTGTCCGTTTGTTTGTTTGTGGCAAGCGTAGCGCCAAAACTATTCAACGGATTTCGACCAAACTTGGTAGGGATGAAGGGTCTAGGCTCTAGTTGTGCCTTTTGTAGTATGGTCGCCATATAAACCACCGTTGCTATGGAAACGGGCGAACACTGGTGTGCGTTCAGTAGCCCATCAGTTGCTACATCTAATGATCGTCCCGATTTTTGATCCGTCTCTTCGTTTTCTTAATATTTGAGTTGCCGTAAGGGGTACGTACCATTTCTGCGGAAAACACAGACACGTCAAAACTAAATATATCGACACAAAAAGAAATGGTTTCCTATTACCTGATCGCTGATTGGCTAAAAATCCGGACACGACCAAATATCGACCAACCAGAGAGCACTTCACATAGCCATTACAACTTCCGTTTCCCGTACTTTTACACGAGGAGAAGAAATATTCAAGTGAATTTGACGCTGTTCTCGCGACAACTCGATAGCTTGTTTCATTATTCGTGCGGTGTCGTGAGAGTAGAGACAAGAGAGAACCATCGTCGCAGTATGCTTGTTTGTTTGTTTGTTTATGGCAAGCGTAGCGCCAAAACTATTCAACGGATTTCGACCAAACTTGGTAGGGATGAAGGGTCTAGGCTCTAGTTGTTTCTTTTGTAGTATGGTCGCCAAAGAAACCATCGTTGCTATGGAAACGGGTGAAAACCTGCGAAAACTATCTCCTTGAAAGGCAAGCGTCTATCAAATATCGGACATACGGACCGATTTTTTGTTAGCAATCGTCGGTCCGGATCAAAATTTGCCGGTCATGTCGTCGGAGCGACGACTTTCGGGAAGACTGCCTGGCGGCCATAGATTAGACAATTAGGCTTGAAGGAATCTGAAAGAGAGTCTCCCTAGGAACATTTCCACACAATTATTTGAAAATCGGCCAGACACTTACGGAGGAGAAGATTTTTTAAATGTTCAGTATACCCATACATGTATAAGGAAAAATAATGTTTTTCGACCAATCAACATGGCTTGAAGGAATCTGAAAACTATTTTTCTGTTTATGTTATCGTGTAAATCTCACGGAGGAATGTGACTTTTTCTTTCTTCAAAAGCATATTTTATGAATGTACATAGATTTACTTATGTGGCTAGATTGATGTATAAACCTTTGCATGCTTGGCTTGACGTAATTGTCACGTTTAATGTATATTTCTCGAAGATTCTGGTGACAAAGGCATTCGATAATAAAGTGGTATTCGTCGTCGATAGTTTGTAAATTACAGTGAATACACACTCTTTCATTTCTCGGAATTCTTACTCGCCCGTGTATACCGGTTTCTATACGTAAATTATGAGTTTGCAAACTAATTTCTGTGTTTGCTAAACGTTAATGTGTTCTGATTTTATATGAATGTATAAATAAGATAAAATACTATTAGATGCCAAATTAGACGTCCATGTTTGAGAAAATTCGTCAAACAATCTTTGTTTAAATATGTGAACAAAATGCTAACTAAGTTAGGATTTTCCCATATACATGTATATATATAATCCGTTTTGTTGAAGCAACTGTTTAACCTTTGATAACCAGTTTGTCTTACCTAAGGTAAGATCTTTTATCATTACTTCATACATTGTTTTTAATAAGATATTTTTTGTTTGTAGGAGTTTTATCCAATATTTGATTATCATTATCTGCCTATTTATAAATACTGGGTAACGACCCAACTCCCCATATACAGCTGCATTACAAGTTGATTGTTTAACTCCTAATATTGTTTTGCACAATTTCAAATGGATTCGTTCTTACTCTTTAGACTTGCTGAAACCCCATGTTTGACTCCTATAATTCAAAATTGGATTTACAAATATGGCAGCGAGACTTTTTGATTAACATTGTGTTTAAATATATTGCTTACATGCATAGCTTTAAGTGATTTACCTACCATATATTGATTATTTAGTGCAAAAGTACCTGTACAATTAAAAACCACTCCTAAATAGTTAAAGTTATCGACTATTTCAACGTCATTGTTGTTATAAAACCATTTTCCTTTTGGTAGTAATTTACCTCTTTTTCTAAAAAACATGATTGTTAATGTTTACCCCGAGTCCCCATTTTTGTACAATATTCATATAACAAATTTAACCTATGTTGAGGTCTTCTTGAGAGTTACCAATAATTACCATATCATCTGCAAACATTATAATAAAAAAAAAATCGAGGTCCTCTAAGAAGAGAGCAAAAAGTGCCGGAGAGTTCGTTTGGCCTTGGATGAGTCCAATCGAATTATCGAAAAAGTCAGAAAATGAATTGCTTAGTTTCACGCAGGATTTTACTGAGGCATACATAGACCTGAAGATTCTGAGAATCTTTCAGCCATCCCCATATTAAATAACTTATACAAGGCATTTCTATTTACTGAATCGAACGCCTTTTTTAGATCTATAAAGGCGCAAGGTGATCGTAATTTTGTATTAGGTATATATTCTACAAGATTGGATAATATAAATATTGCGTCATTGGTGCTACAATCTTTTCGAAATCCGAACTTTTTCGAACCATGATTCAACTCTCGCGTTTAGAACGTTAGTAAATAACTTACCCAAATTACTCAGAAGAGTTATCCCTCGATAATTGTTTGCATCTCCCTTTTAATGTATCGGGATAATATAACCCTTTGACCATGATTCATGGAAGTAACCCCTATCAAATATAATGTTAAACATATCAGTCAAATGGCCTGCAATAATATCCATTGATTCTATCAAGTATTCATTAAGCAAATTATCGCTTGGGCTAAGGGCCTTGTTTTTATTTAAACGCTTTATAGCCGATTCCACTTCCGACACTGTAATTGTTTTATTGAGTTCTTGAAATGTGTTTTCGCTTGTTTCAAAAACGTTGTTTATGAGGAGATTTTTGTTAAAGTTTTTCCAAAACAAGAGGGCCATATGGCCCCGGATCGCTTCCCTGAGAATGGGATGTTTAAGACTTAACCCTTTCTTCTCCTCTAAAAGTGTCGGACCGATTTTCAAATAATTTTGTAGAAATGTTCCTTGGGTGACCCTCTATCAGATTTCTTCAAGCCAAGTTGATTGGTCGAAAAACATGACCGCAAGGGGGCGGGGCTTTTTGTCTTATATGGCTATAGTGAAAACTTAAAAAATCTTCTCCTCCGAAAGTGTTTGTCCAATTTTTAAATAATTTTGTAGAAATGTTCCTGGGGATACCATCTATCAGATTCCTTCAAGCCATGTTGAGTGGTCGAAAAACATGGCCGCCAGATGGCGGGGCTATTTTGCCTTATATGGCTGTATGGAGATTTAATTTTTGCCTAATGGACGAGGGCCTCTTGTTTTTATGTTGTCATATACATTATTTGCCAGGTTGACACGACCTGCCTTTCTTTTAATTTTATTTCATTTCTAGTTGTAAGATAAATATTGGCAAGATTTAAAATCACAAACAGAACATGTTCAAAACTGTATACACTACCTTGTGTATTTTAAAGATGACAAAAGTAAATTTACATGTGTCACACCTTTCAAAAATTAAAGTTTAGAGGTTTTGAAAATGTCAATAACTATCGATTTTTTTGCCAATATAGTGGTAGTTTTCCCACTTACAGAGATTGACGCATTGTGGCAGATGACTATTGAAAATATTGTGGTAAAAGAATATTTAGCTTATAACGAGCAGTTTCTTCTTTTGCCACAAAGATTTCAACTACACAATAGTTATACTTTCAATCTGAGAGATTTTCCATATATTTGCCAACATATTTTCAAAATCATCTGCTGCAGACTTAAAAAATGCGGTCTCTATAGTTTTAACAAGATTGTTCTACAATTTGACCTAGTGCCTTAGTTTTTCCCCTGACCTGACCCATATTCAAACTTAGCCTAGAAATCACCAAGACAAATATTCTGACAAAGTTTCAACATGCTCAAGCCAAAAATGCGGCTTCAAGAGTTTTAACAAGATTGTTCTTCAATTTTGCCTTGTGACCTAGTTTTTGACCTGATTTGACCCTAATTCAAACTTGGCCTAGATATTTCAAGCTGCTCAGGTCAAAAAAGTAAAAATGCAGTCTCTATAGTTTTAACAAGATTGTTCTTCAATTTGGCCTAGTGATCTAGTTTTTGACCGGACATGAGTCATATTTTACCTTAGCCTAGATATCAAACAGTCTAAGGCAAACAGTCTATTAAATTTGCAACATGTTCCCGTTAAAAACACGGCTTCCAGAGTATTAACAAGATTTTCCTTCAATTTGGCCTAGTGACCTAGTTTTTGTCCCGACATAACCTATATTCAAACTTGGCCTAGATAATACTAAGACAATTATTCTGACAACATTTCAACATGTTCAAGATTAAAATGCGGCTTCCAGAGTGTTAACACGATTTTCATTTAATTTGATCTAGTAACCTAGTTTGTGACCCTCGTTACTCAATTTCAAACTTGGCCTAGATTTAATGAAGATGTATATTCTGATTAACTTTCATGAAGATTGGATGCAAAATGTTGCCTCTAGAGTGTTAACAAGCAAATGTTGACGACGAACGACGAACTACGGACGACGGACAAAAGGTGTTCACAAAAACTCACCTTGATTACTTTGGTGAGGTAAAACTTGAAAGGACATTGAGAGGATGCTTCTAATGAAGTTTCATCCTAATTAGCCGAGTAGTTAGGGAGGAAAAGTCATTTGAAGCAAAACGTTGACGCACACACATTCACACACCACACACACCACACACACACACGCACACACACACACACACACACACGCACACACACACGCACACACACACACACACACACACACACACACACACACACACACACACACACACACACACACACACACACTCAAAAGTTCAGTATACTTGGTCAATTAAGCAATGATTATTAAAGAAAATTCAATTTACCTATACCGCCCAAACCTATATTTTTCCGGCGGAATCAGCCAAGTTTCATACTTTCGCGCAATACATAGCCTTATTAGATCTTCGCAAATAAGCAAAACATCACATATTTAGGTTTTACTGTGTCAAATGTTCATTGAAATGATCAAACTTAATTGTTATGCATTATTCTCAGACTTTTTAGGCAAACAGTATCATCATTTTCAACCAGTTTGACTGTATCCAATCATTTTTTGGCCTCTGAAGCTCTTTTAGACACTTTCTTTGACCTCAGAGATATGATGTTTGAGTAAATTTACAGAGTATGATATAAAATGAAAGCAGAATAGCAAATATTAGGACAATTAGGCAATTATTTTCACAGAAATTTAAATTTTCCTATGCCACCCAAACATTGGTTTTGCGGCTTGAATCCGGCAAGTTTTCTGCACACGCGCATCATACAGGCCTCCGAGAGAAAAAAATATAAGAAACACACACAATTTTAAGATTTTATTGTGTCACATGTTTAAAGAAATGAACAAATTTCATGTTTATGCCTGTTTTGGGACATTAAACATTTCATTCCCTATTCCTTATTCAAAGGTGAAGTTGGTTACTTGTTCCTTGTTCCTTATTCCTTATTCAAATGTGAAGTTGGTAACTTGTTCCTTGTTCCTTATTTGTTACTTATTCAGATTTGATCTAAGGCAATGCATATGTTGATGTTGTTGTAGATGATGATGAGAGAGACCCATTGGTACATTTTAAATCATCTGTTACTTATTCAAAAACTGGTTACTTATTCGGCCTTTTACAAGAACAGAAGCCTTTGCTATCACAAATATCATTCGAATTGCATATGTAACTGTTGCAAACCACAATTCTAATGGTGTTGTTGTTGTAGATGCTGACGAAGACACCTTAGTATATATTAAATCACCTGTTACTTATTTTAAAAACATGTTACTTATTCGCTACTTATTCGTCGGTTATCAAGATATAAGAGTTTGATATCCATAAAATCCATTCAAACGGCATACGTTGATGTTGCCAACAACAAATGTGATGTTGTTGTTGTTTTAGATGCTGACATAGATATATGAGTACCTATTAAATAACCTGTTACTTATTAAACAAACCTATTACTTATTCGGACGTTTTCACGAAAAGAAGCCTTTTTATCCAAAACTTCATTGAAACTGCATATGTTGATATTGAAAATCACAATGTTGATGCTGTTGTTGTTGCAGATGATGAGAGAGACCCATTGGTACATTTTAATTCACCTGTTACTTATTCAAAATCTGGTTACTTATTCGGCCTTTTTCAAAGAAAGAAGCCTTTGCTATCACAAATGTCATTCGAATTGCATTTGTTGATATTGCCAACCAAAAGTGTGATATTGTTGTTGTTGAGATGTTGACGGAGATCTATAAATACCTATTAAATAAGCTGTTACTTATTATAAAAAAACTATTACTTATTTAATATTTATTCAACGGTTATCAAGATGTTAGAGTTTTGATATCCAGACAATCCATTCAAATTGCTTACGTTGATGTTGCCATGAAACAAATGTTATTTATTTAAAAAACTTGTTACTTATTCGGCCGTTTTCACGAAAAGAAGCCTTTTCTATCCAAAACATCATTGAAACTGCATATGTTGATGTTGAAAAAATCGCAATGTTGATGCTGTTGTTGTTGTATATGCTGACAGAAACCCATTGGTACATTTTAAATCATCTGTTACTTATTCAAAAACCATACTTATTCGGCCGTGTTCAAGAAAAGAAGCCATTGCTGTTACAAATATCATTCAAAATGTATTTTGTATATGTTGCCAACAACAAACTTGAGGTTGTTGTTATTGTAAATGATGAAAGTGATCTACTGGTACATATTAAATCACCTGTTACTTATTTAAAAACCTCTTACTTATTCGCCCTGTTCCTTGTTCCTTATCCCTTATTCGAATGTGAAGCTGGTTATTTGTTCCTTGTTCCTTATTCAAATGTAAAGTTGGTTATATAGTACTTGTTCCTTATTCAAATGTAAAGTTGGTTATATGTTCCTTGTTCCTTATTTGTTACTTAATCAGATTGTATCCAAGGTACTGCATATGTTGATGTTGCCAACAACACTGTTGATGATGTTATTGTTGTTGTAGATGAAGAGAGAGAGAGAGAGAGAGGAGAGAGGAGAGAGGAGAGAGAGAGAGAGAGAGAGAGAGAGAGAGAGAGAGAGAGAGAGAGAGAGAGAGAGAGAGAGAGAGAGAGAGAGAGAGAGAGAGAGAGAGAGAGAGAGAGAGAGAGAGAGAGAGAAGAGAGACAGTGAGAGAGAGAGAGAGAGAGAGAGAGAGAGAGAGAGAGAGAGAGAGAGAGAGAGAGAGGAGACCCATTGGTACATTTTAAATGTCCTGTTACTTATTCAAAATGTGGAAACTTATTCGGCCTTTTTCAAGAAAAGAAGCCTTTGCTATCACACATATGATTCGAATGGCATATGTTGATGTTGCAAACTACAATTATGATAGTGTTGTTGTTGTATATGCTGTCGGAGACCCATTAGTACATTTTAAATTACCTGTTACTTATTCGTTACATATTCAGAAAATCCATTCAAACTGCATAAGTTGATGTTGCCAACAGCAAATGTAATGTTGTTGTTGTTGTAGATTCTGACAGAGATCTATAAGTTCCTATTAAATAACCTGTTACTTATTAAAAACCTTGTTACTTATTCGGACGTTTTCCAAAACATCATTGAAACTGCATTTGTTGATGTTGAAAAATCACAATATTGATGTTGTTGTTGTTGTTGTTGTAGATGCTGACAGAAACCCATTGGTACATTTTAAATCACCTGTTACTTATTCAAAAACCTGTTACTTATTCGGCCGTGTTCAAGAACAAACTTTAGGTTGTTGTTGTTGTAAATGATGAAAGTGAGCTACTGGTACATATTAAATTACCTGTTACTTATTCAAAAACCTGTTACTTATTCGGCAAATCCCTGTTCCTTGTTCCTTAATCCTTATCCCTTATTCGAATGTAAAGTTGGTTACTTGTTCCCTGTTCCTTATTCAAATGTCAAGTTGGTTATATGGTCCTTGTTCCTTATTTGTTACTTTATCAGATTTGATATAATGTACTGCATATGTTGATGTTGCCAACAACACTGTTGATGATGTTGTTGTTGTTGTTGTTGTAGATGATGTGACAGACCATTTTTTGTACATTTTAAATGACCTGTTACTTATTCAAAATGTGGTAACTTTTTCGGCCTTTTTCAAGAAAAGAAGCCTATGCTATCACACATATCATTCGAATTGCACGTGTTAATGTTGCAAACCACAATTGTGATATTGTTTATGTTGTAGATGCTGTCGGAGACCCTTTTGTATATTTCAAATCAACAGCTAGTTTCCTATGCAAAAGACCTGTTACTTATTCGTTACATATTCAGAAAATCCATTTAAACTGCATACGTTGATGTTGCCAACATCAAATATGATGTTGTTGTTGTTGCAGATGCTGACGGGGATATATAAGTACCTATTAAATAACCTGTTTCTCATTAAAAAAAACTGTTACTTATTCGGCGGTTTTCACGAAAAGAAGCCTTTTCTATGCAAAACATCATTGCAACTACATATATTGATGTTGAAAATCACAATGTTTATGCTGTTGTTGTTGAAGATGCTGACAGAGAGCCATTGGTACATTTTAAATCACCTGTTACTGATTCAAAAACCTGTTACTTATTCGGCGGTTATCAAGATGTTAGAGTTTGATTTTGATATCCAGATAATCCATTCAAACTGCATACGTTGATGTTGCCAACAGCAAACATGTGATGCTGTTGTTGTTGTTTTAGATGCTGACTGAGATCAATAAATACCTTTTAAATAACCTGTTACTTATTCAAAAATCCTATTACTTATTCGGCCGTTTTCACGAAAAGAAGCCTTTTCTATCCAAAACATCATTGAAACTGCATATGTTGATGTTCAAAATCACATTGTTGATGCTGTTGTTGTTGTATATGCTGACAGAGACCCATTTGAACATTTTAAATCACCTGTTACTATTCAAAAACTGGTTACTTATTCGGCCTTTTTCATGAAAAGAAGCCTTTTCTGTCCAAAACATCATTGAAACTGCATATCTTGATGTTGAAAATCACACTGTTGATGCTGTTGTTGTTGTAGATGCTGACAGAAACCTATTGGTACATTTTAAATCACCTGTTACTTATTCAAAAACCTGTTACTTATTCGGCCGTGTTCAAGAAAAGAAGCCATTGCTGTTACAACAATTATTCAAAATGCATTTGTTTATGTTGCCAACAACAAACTTTAGGTTGTTATTGTTGTAAATGATGAAAGTGAGCTACTGGTACATATTAAATCACCTGTTACTTATTCAAAAATCTGTTACTTTTCGGCCAATCCCTGTTCCTTGTTCTTTAACCCTTATCCCTTATTAAAATGTAAAGTTGGTTATATGGTCCATGTTCCTTATTTGTTACTTAATCAGATTTGATCTATGGTACCTATTGGTACATTTTAAATCACCTGTTACTTATTCAAAAACCTGTTACTTATTCGGCCGTGTTCAAGAAAAAAAAGCCATTGCTGTTACAAATATTATTCAAAATGCATTTGTTTATGTTGCCAACAACAAACTTTAGGTTGTTATTGTTGTAAATGATGAAAGTGAGCTACTGGTACATATTAAATCACCTGTTACTTATTCAAAAATCTATTACTTATTCGGCCAATCCCTGTTCCTTGTTTCCTTAACCCTTATCCCTTATTAAAATGTAAAGTTGGTTATATGGTCCTTGTTCCTTTATTGTTAATTAATCAGATTTGATCTAAGGTGCTGCATATGTTGATGTTGCCAACAAACAGTTGATGATGTTGTTGTTGTTGTTATAAATGATGAGAAAGACCCATTGGTACATTTTAAATGTCCTGTTACTTATTCAAAATGTGGTAACTTTTTCGACCTTTTTCAAGAAAAGAAGCCTCTGCTATCACACATATCATTCGAATTGCATATGTTGATGTTGCAAACCACAATTGTGATATTGTTGATGTTGTAGATGCTGACGGAGACCCTTTTGTACAACAGTTTCCTATTCAAAAAACCTGTTACTTATTCGTTACATATTCAGAAAATCCATTTAAACTGCATACGTTGATGTTGCCAACAGCAAATACGTTGTTGTTGTTGTTGTAGATGCTGACAGAGATCTATAAGTTCCTATTAAATAACCTGTTTCCTTTAAAAAAAACCTGTTACTTATTCGGCGGTTTTCACGAAAAGAAGCCTTTTCTATACAATACATCATTGCAATTACATATGTTGATGTTGAAAATCACAATGTTGATGCTGTTGTTGTTGAAGATGTTGACAGAGAGCCATTGGTACATTTTAAATCACCTGTTACTTATTCAAAAACCTATTACTTATTCGGCGGTCATCAAGATGTTAGAGTTTGATATCTAGATAATCCATTCAAACTGCAAACGTTGATGTTGCCAACAGCAAATGTGATGCTGTTGTTGTTCTTTTAGATGCTGACTGAGATCAATAAATACCTTTTAAATAACCTGTTACTTATTCAAAAATCCTATTACTTATTCGGCCGTTTTCACGAAAAGAAGCCTTTTCTATCCAAAACATCATTGAAACTGTATATGTTGATGTTCAAAATCACATTGTTGATGCTGTTGTTGTTGTTGTAGATGTTGACAGTGACCTATTTGTACATTTTGAATCACCTGTTACTTATTCAATCAAAGCGCCAATGGCACTGTAGTGGCGATCGTATGGAAAATCCTGCAAAGTAACAAGCAGTATATCGGTGTAGGGCTTGCGATGACTCTGGTGCGGGTATATTTGAGAATGTATCAACCCTGCATCTTTTGACAGTAGAATAATGTTAGTTTGCCAGAATGTTGTCTTGGTGATTATTTAGTTACGTTCTGAAATTGGTCATGATGTGTTCAAAATTAGGCCATTCCAAAGTTATGAAAAATCTAGTTGGTATTCGATAGACTACCGTTTTAGCTCATTAGAATGACTATTTGTAATCTAAATTGTTTGGGTAATCACATGTTTATCACCAGGTCGTTAGGCCATATTAAGATAAAATATATTTTACACTTTAGAAATGACTAAAGAAAGGAGAGAAAACAGTATCCATTAGTTTGGTGTTTGTTTCAATTATGTCCGATATTAAACAGGTCTGTTCAATTTAGTCCCTTCACATTGCATGATTGAGGGTTGTCACAGTGTATTTATATGTCTCTGAGGTTGTTAAACTGCTTCGAATAATGTGAGTGCAAAAACAAACACAAAACATGCTCCAAAAGCACAATTTCACTATTTGCCAAACTGTTTAATTTATGAAAATATAGGCATATATTATAATGCTAGATCTTCAAACTCAATTAGGCTACACTGTCAGCATTGATTGCTAATTGACTCTAGAACGTGCAGACGTGTATACATAACGTGTGTACACACTGCCATCGTGTGTCCTTTAAACCTTTGTAAACCAGTCTTATTATCTAGACGCTTTCATATATTTAAACAAGTACAAAATAAAGCGTTTATAATATTGAGATTTACAAGCTTTTCTGGTTTTTGGTCTCGCGAGCTATTTATAGAACCTTTTGGAATTTCCAGATTTGAGTATCACCAGAGTTGTCGTTATTTGCAAGGCAGAACGCGCAATGATATTTATTATCTGCCAAATCATGACGAAGATAATCAGAGTACAACCAACTCCTGCCGAATCAGGTTAAAGGTCAAAAGGTTACGGTTGACTACAGTAAAAATAAAACGAGGCACAGGAGTATCATGATACTCTGCATAGCGTACCCAAGACGCCCGATGATATTTATTATCTGCCCAAACATGAAGAAAGATAATATGTAAATAGTTTAACTCTATTTAGATATTTTCTCGATAAATCTCAAATATTAGTACCAATCCGGTATCAAAGTAGCACTAACATTATCATTATTAATCGTGTGCCTGCATCACTGATGGAACTATATATATATATATGGCGGTTTAACGGAAGTGAGTAAATTGCCTTTGCAGAAATATCCAACCGATTGTTCAAATACGACTATATAATTTTTTTTTCGTTGTTGTTGTTTTGGTAGCACTGTGGCGATTGTCAACCAATCGCCACAAAAACTGGTTACTTATTCGGCCCTTTTCAAGAAAAGAAGCCTTTGCTATCCCAAGTATCATTCGAATTACATAAATTTATGTTGCCAACCACGATTGTGATGTTGTTGTTGTTGTTGTTGTTGTTGTTGTTGTTGTTGTTGCAGATGCTGACGGAGATTTAAAATTTCCTATTAAATAACCTGTTACTTATTCAAAAAATCTCTTACTTATTCGGCCGTTTTCACGAAAAGAAACCTTTGCTATCTATCCCAAAACATCATTCAAACTGCATATATTGACGTTGAAAAAACAAAATGTTCATGCTATTGTTATCGTAGATGCTGACAGAGACCCATTGGTACATTTTAAATCACCTTTTACTTATTCAAAACCCTGTTGCTTATTCGGCCTTGTTCATGAAAAGAAGCCTTTGCTCTCCCAAATATCATTGTAGTTAACTAGATAGGATTTCAGTTGTACGTTAATGGTCGTATAAAATTATTTGTTTCATAACTGGTAACACGAATCTTATCTAGTTAACCAGTTAGTATGTGACATAATAAGTAGTTAACTAGCTAGGATTTCAGTTGTACGTTTTTATGCTCGTATAAGTCTTATTTTACAGCACGAAAAGGTAACTGGTGGCAGTTCCCGGCACTTTCATGCCTGTCGAGAATATCAAATAAGTTGTAGCACGAATCTTATCTAGTTAACCAGTTAGTATGTTACGTTTTAAGTGAAATTCGCAAACCCTAACTAGATAACCAGTTAATATTGTACAAAACATTAACTGGTTATCTTACGGCAGTAATATGCCACCATACATATCAACCCAATTGTTAATATTAACCCTTGTTCCACTACATTAGATTCTAAACAAGTCTACATATTTTTATCAAACGATTTTAACCAGCTCTTAGCAATTGTAAACATTGTAGACCAAGATTAGCATGTACTTTTGTGTAAACTTATTTATGCAGTCTTACTAGTGCATGAATATGTCCGAATTTGTCAAAACATCAAAGGCGCTATATCCATAAATACAATCGAATAAGGGAATTGCACGACTTGATTCACTTCTATTACAGCGACTTGTGATAATGGCTGAGGCACTATATAATCGGGAACTGCACACATTAATTATCTTCTATTTCAGCGACTTATGATAATGGCTGAGGCACTATTTCGTTTAACAGATACAGAGAGCAGCAGTTCTGATCAGAGTGATGTTAATGAATACGGGCTGGCCATTGACGTAATAAGGGAGGAACAGATAGAAGAAGATGGTCAAGAAGCTTCCTGTGATGTTTGTCTCTTGCACAATTTGATTGACTTTAGTAGACATGTGGCGTTTTATCTTTGTTATTTATGTGAACAATATCTGTGTGATAAATGCTTTAAAGGACATAAATCTCATAAATATATTAAATTGGTAAGCGAGAAAAGTGAGAGAGATGGAGAGATCGAGACTTTTCTGGATCAAATGAGGAAGGAATGTGAGAGAGAGAAAAGGTTTGAGGAAAAGAACGTTACTTTGGTTGATAGAGTAAATGTGGAACACGGATTGGATCATAAGGATTGTGCGATATATGGATTATGTGGGCTGAATAATACAAGGTGGGTTGTTTCTGATTATAATAATTATTGTATAAAACTATTTAATGTAGGATCCAACCTTTTACAACAATGTATACGGTTAGGGTCTCAACCTTGGGATGTTACAGAAATAAAGATTAAAAGAAAACCCACTGAGCAGGACATTATGTCCACGAGTGAGATTTCTGCAACGAACCAAATAGAGCCAGATAAACGATGTCTGCTAGCCGTTACATTACCAAGGAAACGTAGAATATTATTTATTGATGTTACACAAAATCCTACAGAATTCACTAAAAATATTAAAACTGAGAAAAAATGTTGTTCTATAGATTTTAGTGGAGATAATATTTTTACCGTCTGTTATGATGGTGAGTCCAATCATGTTGGTTCCTGGTTTGTATCCGTGATGTCCACAGACGGAGTCACGATACAAACCATAAAAACTGATTTACGGCCATGGGGGATCAGTGTTGATCCCGACACTAACCATGTTTATGTTTGTTCCCAGCTTGACGACACACTTTACCGACTGAATTCTAGTTTAGAGAATTTAGAGCCTATCTTTGATTTCAAGTTGATAAATTCGGAGTGGCCCAGAGCTCTTTGTTTACATCGAGATAAATTATATGTCGGTCATGGCCGGCTGTCTACTCATGGAAACTTTGTGACCGTAGTCAGAGATCTGTAATTCCTCTCATCCTTTATTATTATACACAATGTGACATAGCAACACTTCTCTTGCATGAAAGTGTTCCATGAATCTTCTATTGTTTCCTTGGTTACCGATGAACGAGATTACTTTCTCTCATTATTTAGTCTACTGTGATGCCTCGTACATGCAGGCGATACAAATCTTGTCTTAATTTGGATTTTGTTTTTCATCATTGAATTATATTATGTTTTTTTTTTTTTTTTTTTTTTTTTTTTTATTAATTTTTCGTTTTTCTTTCATTATTTATTTCTTTATTTCTGTTTCTTTATTTTTATTCAGACTTCAAATTTTGATGACTTAAATTTTACTTATAAAAATGTATGATTTTATTTACCCATCATACGTTTTTAGTCCTTAGTTCGATGTTTGTTTTTGAAGAGTCACTTCAATTGCTTGGTATAACGACAAAGTATTTTGTATGAACAAAGAGAAAAGGTACCATTTCACAAAACATTAGAAAGGTCAGGGTCACAAGCGATCAGTGTAGAGCCAGATACCAATTAAGTTTATATTTGTGGCCCTAGTCGCGACAAACTTTAATACCGAATTGTTTCTGGTTTTAAGAGAGATCCGAGTTTTAATTAGATTCGGCTACATTCTGTATCACATTATTTTGTTTCAATCTTCCGTTTTGCTTCAAGCACATTCGATTGTTTTTCTATTACTTTCGTTAAGAATAAGATTTTGTTCTATTTTATAATTTATTTTAAATATATCGATATCCATTCAGCTTATTGTACAACTTATATGCATATTACCATATAAAGCATTGTTTATCCGATAAACACTTCCGCTGCAGACCTTCAGACATCACTGACAGATTATTGAAAGGTCTGACTAAAAACCCTTTCTTGTCAGCCCAAAATGTCTGACACAACAGATAAAGTTGCAAATCAACATTTGAAGTTTAATTTTTTTTGTTTGTAAACATGCTTGGTTTTGTTAATTTGAACCAGTGATTAAGAAATTCCACTTTAATTGGAAACAAAGGGAATAATATGCAACCTCCAAAAAAAAAACAAAAAAAAAAAAAATCATATATATTATATTCATGTCTGAAGTGCAAGTCATCATACATGACTCAGAACTGCTCTCCAGATTGCTGTTAGTAAATTCATCAAAATTACCAAGAACTTCTTACGTTGCAAATTGTCTGGTCTGACAGGTGTGCTCAAGGTCCGACAGAAATATTTCATCAGTCAGACCAAATATCTGACATAAGTCTCACGAGTTTCGGGATGTCTGCGCACACTTATTTGACTAAAACAAGTTTTTTTTTTAATTCATAGCATATACTTCAGTGTGTTATTCTGTACATACTACCTACTAAAACTACTGCACACTGTGTTATTCAGTTTACATAATCCAGTGAAAATTGTATGTTATATATATAATAACCCTTTCAACTGTGATGATTTAATTCGTATTGTACATTAACATGACTGTGTGCGCGTGACTGTGTGCGCGAGTGGTTGAGTGTGTTACTGTTAGAGAGACATATATTTGAAATACAGCTACAGTATTTTATGTTTTAATGCATTGTCATTGTATTGGAATTATTTGATTAAATACATGTTATTTTTTATGTAAACTTAATTACTTTGTCATTTGATCATAAACATTATTAAAAGACATAATATGTATGTTTAGTGTTTTAGTTTGAAATGTCTATGAGTCCTTTCATATATCTCGAAACCCCACTTTTTCTAAAACTTAAAAAGATGTACTGGTGTAAACCATTGGTAGAAAACAAGATGAACACATTATTTGAAAAGAACCACAGTTCAATACGCTTTGTCTTGAGACTTTTGAAAACAGTGAGGAAAAGGTAGATATAGTACACTTTTATTGTGATATTCTTTCGGTAATAATTCATATTATTCATTTACGGCGAAAACCAACGGCCGTTTAGCCGTGCCACACTCAAACTAACATTTGGACGGTTAAACATTAATTGATATCACTGATCTTGTATATTCGCAGCTCTATAATTAGAAACGTTCACTAGAAGTAAGGATGTTTGAACGACTAGATCGCAAACAAGACAGATCCAGAACAGGTTGTGCGGACGCGCATGTTCATCTGAATTTGGCTTTTCTAAAAAACCTACGGGTCTGTTTTCTTGTGATGTGACTCATTTTAAGATTCTTTACGTAGACTGTGTTAATATTAAGGTTGTAGGAGCCTAATGGGCAACATTTCAAATTATGATCAGCTTGATAATTTTCTTAATGTGTATCATTTCCTGAAATTAAAAACAAATTTTAAAGAAATTTAACCTCAAATAATAATTTTATTTTAATTTTAATTACCCTACCTTTAATTTCAGAATTTTCGATAAAAACGACATCACCCGAGAGACAAGAAAACTCCTTTATTTCATTTTTCAACATTTTGGTAGTACTTTGGTATCAAAGTAACAAGAAATATATTTGCTTTCAGAAATAATACATTATTGATCACATCACCAACAAATATTATCAAACTACTGGAATAGTCATATGGTATTACGATTTTAACATACTATTTTGACCGCGTCAATACTCATGACCTGTTCTTTATTAATAATTAACTTTAACCTTTTGGGAACATTATGCCAAAAAATCAAAATATTTTAACCGTCTCATTTAAAAAAAAATAGAGTTTGAAATTCCCAACCACCTATTTCAGCCGTGACTGCAAGTAATAAAATCTTCAAAGAAACTAATATTTATATATAGAAATATATTTAATTACTTTTTAATTCAAAGTACAATATAAACTTCTGTAAAAAGTGTTAGCTAATGAAAACAAAGAAGAAAAAATAATAAAAAAATGTGTGCTTCTGGAGGGATTCGAACCACTACCTTGAAACCCTCAACAGATTTGAAGTCCTGCGCTTAACAACATAGGCTAAAGCATTACAATTGAAGAGTTTCAAGTGGAGGTTTTCATTACGCTCCTATACTCCCTTAATAATGGCTGACGTTCTTTCTGAGGTTAAGTACACGATATAACCATCAGTGTTCCGATTTATATTGACTTTTATCGTTGGAATGCAGCCTGCGAAACTCTCATGTTTTAAAGGGTAATTCGAACGACAAGTTGCACCCAAAACCACTTTTGAAAACTGACAAAAGGGACAAAAGGGACATTTATTCCAAACAAGTTATGTCTTCTTTTGCCACACTGCTGTCAACTGTATTCAAACAAAACGAAGTGTCCATAGGTTTGCCAAAATACAGTTCGTGTGCTGCAGATGTACTGCATGTGGGAATTCTTGCGTACCGCTGACCTTATATCACCGTATATCACCTTGGTATAACTTGGATGATGTACGACACAACCCTAAACATGTGGGGCTGCACATTTTGATGATTTGATAAATGTTTTTGACGTTTTCAAATGTGCAGAATAAGATCACTTGCCCATATATCAAATAAAGCATCTGACGAGGTTCTTTGGAAAATATATACGACACTATACTTAAGATCGTGGGAAAAGGGGGAATGACTGAATTACATATACCGGTTTATAGAGTTAGATGTTTTGACTTCTAAGTGAGCGGCGCTTTGCTATTCGCAGCTCTATAATTAGAAACGTTCACTAGAAGTAAGGATGCTTGAACGACTAGATCGCAAACAAGACAGATCCAGAACAGGTTGTGCGGACGCGCATGTTCATCTGAATTTGGCTTTTCTCAAAAACCTACGGGTCTGTTTTCGTGTGTTGTGACTCATTTTAAGATTCTTTACGTATACTATGTTAATATTAAGGTAGTAGGAGCCTAATGGGCAACATTTCAAATTATGATCAGCTTGATAATTGTCTTAATGTGTATCATTTCCTGAAATTAAAAACAAATTTTAAAGAAATTTAACCTCAATTAATAATTTTATTTTAATTTTAATTACCCTACCCCCCTTTCAGAATTTTCGATAAAAACGACATCACCCGAGAGACAAGAAAACTCCTTTATTTCATTTTTCAACATTTTGGAAGTACTTTGGTATCAAAGTAACAAGAAATATATTTGCTTTCAGAAATAATACATTATTGATCACATCACCAACAAATATTATCAAACTACTGGAATAGTCATATGGTATTACGATTTTAACATACTATTTTGACCGCGTCAATACTCATGACCTGTTCTTTATTGATAATTAACTTTAACCTTTTGGGAACATTATGCCAAAAAATCAAAATATTTTAACCGTCTCATTTAAAAAAAAAATAGAGTTTGAAATTCCCAACCACCTATTTCAGCCGTGACTGCAAGTAATAAAATTTTCAAAGAAACTAATATTTATATATAGAAATATATTTAATTACTTTTTAATTCAAAGTACAAATATAAACTTCTGTAAAAAGTGTTAGCTAATGAAAACAAAGAAGAAAAAAAAAATAAAAAAATGTGTGCTTCTGGAGGGATTCGAACCACTACCTTGAAACCCTCAACAGATTTGAAGTCCTGCGCTTAACAACATAGGCTAAAGCATTACAATTGAAGAGTTTCAAGTGGAGGTTTTCATTACGCTCCTATACTCCCTTAATAATGGCTGACGTTCTTTCTGAGGTTAAGTACACGATATAACCATCAGTGTTCCGATTTATATTGACTTTTATCGTTGGAATGCAGCCTGCGAAACTCTCATGTTTTAAAGGGTAATTCGAACGACAAGTTGCACCCAAAACCACTTTTGAAAACTGACAAAAGGGACATTTATTCCAAACAAGTTATGTCTTCTTTTGCCACACTGCTGTCAACTGTATTCAAACAAAACGAAGTGTCCATAGGTTTGCCAAAATACAGTTCGTGTGCTGCAGATGTACTGCATGTGGGAATTCTTGCGTACCGCTGACGACCCTATCACCTTGGTATAACTTGGATGATGTACGACACAACCCTAAACATGTGGGGCTGCACATTTTGATGCCGCTGCAGTAACATTTGAGCACTGACTCTTGGAATGAAAAATGAAACGATGAATTTTAAGAACAAATTGAGATAAATGTTTTTGACGTTTTTAAATGTGCAGAATAAGATCACTTGCCCATATATCAAATAAAGCATCTGACGAGGTTCTTTGGAAAATATATACGACACTATACTTAAGATCGTGGGAAAAAGGGGAATGACTGAATTACATATACCGGTTTATAGAGTTAGATGTTTTGACTTCTAAGTGAGCGGCGCTTTGCAACAACCAAGCGTAAAGCATTTGCGACCAGTGTAGATTCTGATCGGACAACGTATCCGCGAATATAATATGGCCATGCACTATTAGCCAATTTCCATTTGAATCCTCGTTTAGGAATGGATTAACCGATTACACAAAGGTCGGACAGTTAGTGCATGTATTTGTACAGAGTAAGACATACCATGCTATGTTGACACATCTTTCTATCGTCCGTTCCCACCTCACATACCCGTACTATTTCTAATTTCCGTCTGTTGAAGAGTCATCAACAAAGTCTGTATCAGTGACCATGTCAATCGTTTCTACACATCTCCAGATGATATATGCTTTATTGTTTATTCTGGTACCCGTTTGTGTATTCGTCTAGTTGGTTGAATGAGTTTATATAACCGTTTGAAAATCGAGTTGGTATCCCAGAACGACCATAGATTTTATCATCTGGTCCCCGATCTTTGACGGGAAATTGTTCACTTTGTCGATTGTTGTTACTCCGCTCGATGTCTTGTTGTTGTCGTTCTTCTCGACGTTTCTGTCGAGGTCGACGTAATTTGTACATCAATAAGCCGATAACTTCGACAGGGAGTTGAACGATTTCACAAAAACTAAGCCTATCCACAGGCCTATGGCACCGTCCACATCAGATAACAGTTGAGCTTGCTGAAACGTTAAATATGCATTGCTCAATAAAAACAACAACAGCAACAACAAAAAACAACAACACTTTAGCACCAGGGACAATATATGTATGTAGTGTCCCTGATTTAACCCTTACAAACATGGAAACGTTTTAGGTCGCATATTCAGCAGAAAACATAGTGACAAAAGAAGAGTGTGCTCACACTCAGCAATTTCTACTTTTGTTACACTGCTGTCAACTATATTTTATAATAAAAAAACTCTTATTTATGAATTTTCTGTCACATTTTGCCAAAACAAATTCAAGGTCCTCTGCTGCAGATTTCAATTTGTCAACGCTTCTAAAAATATTTGGGATTAGTTTGCAAACAGTGCAGAGTCAAATCAAGCTGTGTGGATGTGCCCTTCAGTTTAGATCCACGATGATCGAAAATGCCCTTAACCTGGTTTCCGCAGATAACCACTCAATTTGTATTTGATCAGTTACTTTGCCGATCATCTGATCCCTTAAGCTGATACAGACTACGTAGTTAAACGACTAGTCCGTACATTAAAGATAGTGTTTAGTAGCTATTTGGCAATCGGGTGGGTCGGAGGGTGTGTTGAGGGAGTTCAACCCCGAAACACACGAATCGTCAATACAACCATGGAACATGGCTCCCTTGGATTGCGTTGGCTTATGACTCAACAGAGCAACATGGAAACGTGACGTGTTTGAAAGACTATAGCATATGATGTGAACTCCCACACTCTTACTGATATATCCTCTTCCTCCGCTATTTCTTCATAATTCAAGTCTTCGAAGTGTACATTTAGTTCGATCATTTAGTTTGATGAAATTGTTACTGAAATGACAGAGAAGAAATATGTCAAGGTCTTGCTCCATGCCAAAAAGGACCTAAGGTACTGCAAAAAGAAAATATGGACAACAAGGGTCAACATCACACAAATTGTCAGTAAGTGATAGCTTGACAAACAAACGAACAATCCGAGAGACACCCCTACGTTTCATCCCTTAGGTAATACCTCCATTGTTTTCAAACCAATGAATGTTCTTCTTAAGAAAAAATCGAATTAAGTGGTTTCGGTACACATCGTTTCACCGCAAATCTGTTGATCTAATGACCGAACCTTTTGAGTTCGAATCCCAGCGCGGCCAACATTATTTCCGACGTTTGGAAAAAGTCACTGTGACAAGCGTTATTCGTCTTGCACCAATGGGCTAAATATCTAAGTGGAAAAGCATCCAATTGCTTAGAAAGTATGTTATGTGGAGTACTGGTGTGAGCAAACCAGGAAACAATGAAGTAGGTGAACTGATATAATTGGAAAAAAAGGTTGAAAACGGCGTTAAACACTTATCAATCAATTGACCGCAATTGACTTCGATCATACATCGGATGAACTGACCGACTGACCGACATACGACGAAGATTTGTAACCTTGCCGGTTCATAGATCCGAGATTATATCTTAAGCCAAGTCCATGCATCATGCATCACAAACAGAGACACAATTACTGGTTAAAAAATACCCGGTTCTCATACATCACATGACTGTTGGCTGTGATGCATGAACCGTATTCGGTAATCGAGTGTACCAGACAGAATATATCGATTTATTGATTGGTTAAAATACTGCATCTAATTTGCATATCGGATTTATGAATTGGGAGTTTGTTCCAAACACACGATACACGTCAGTGGTAAACGTAACTGTAGCCCTAACTTCAACATTGTTCAACACGATTCCCCAGGTTTCACGTATGATTGAACGTCTACCAACACGTTATCACCAATGGATTGATGCCAAAACCAATGCAAACAAAACATACGTTCCTAACAAAAAAAAAAATGTTTTTTCTCCGACCAAAGTTTTTGAACGAATTTCAAATAATTTGACAGCAAAGTGCCTTGAGTGACCCTGTACCAGATCCATTCAAGTCATGTTAATTGGTATAAAAAAATGTCATCCATGGGGCAGGGCTGTTAGCCTTACATTTGCTTAAGTGACAAATTAAAAAAGAAAATCCAAAATTATTTGTCCAATTTTCACACAATGTTGTAGAAATGTTCCTTGTGCTTCTCTATGAGATTCTTTCAAGCCATGTTGATTGGTCGAAAAACATGGACGACAAGTGGCGGTTATGTTTTGTTTTATTTCTAAACAGTGATTTTATCTTAGTCTAGTAACATTAGAGCGACACAAGTCATCTTGGACCTCAGGTTATCTATTCGAATTGTCGAGCTAAATATCAATCGTTTTATCTTTGTTCTGTTCCCTCCGTTATTCGAAGTACCTAATGCTAATTCCTCGGTATGGTTTACGAAAGGTCTTTAACTTATGTTTGAACAATACCTAAATGCTATTTCTGATTTTGTTTTTGTTGACTCATAAGTTAACCCTTTCCCTCATATAGACGCTTTCTGACGCTTCTGCAGCAGACGGACTTTTTAAAAACATAGTGACAAAAGAAGAAATTGCTCAATATGAGCAATTTCTCCTTTTGCCACAATGTTTTCAACTTTTAGTCATAGGTTATCCATTCAATTATAGAGAATTTCTATTTCATGACAAAATATGGTCAAAGTCGTCTGCTGCAGAATTGTCGTATGGGGGAAAGGGTTAAAACGCCTCTCGTAGTATATTTACTATAACAACAACGATGTCGATTGATTGGGTTTAACCTCGTTTTAAACATTTATTCTGTCAAGTCAGTTATCAACCAATGCGTACTCATCCTCGGTACCCAGGGTATTCACAAAATATATGATACCCTGGGCAAATTGGCTGAACAAAATCTCGTACTCATTTATAATTTATGAGGTGAAATGCAGCCGCTTGATTGGCCGCATGACACAAACCTCATGCGATACGAACATTACAGTGTAGTAACGGAGGAAATCGTGGTGCATGCTTTACGAAGTTTCGCTAGCCGACTTGCCCAGGGTATCATATATTTTATGAATAGCCTGGGTACCGAGGATGATGCGTACTATAATATATATAGTACTGTCTCGGTTGTGTTTTGGTAAAGCGTCCGCCTCTGATGTGGGCGATCGCGGGTTCGATCCCTGGTCGGGTTATACCAAAGTTTTTTTTTAAAAAAATGGTAGCAATGGCTGACAACCTTGGTACTCAGGTTTGCATTACTGGTTGGGGTCAGGATAAATAAACTAGTAGTACTGGTAGTTGACCCAAGAAACGCCGTGATACAGCTGAATACTTGTTGAACGTGGCGTAAAACACCAAACAATCAAACCTGGTTCACTACACTAATAACTAACACAGCCTTAGTCTTTCCAAACAACTGGCTTCTTTCCCACATTTAGACTGCCAGCCTTTTTACGTATAGACGTTTGTCAAACGTCGTAAGCTCTTGTTCGAAGGGCAGCTCGCGTTGCTACCGACTGAACTAATTACGCCCAACATACAAATATATATACACATGCATATTAATTTGCAGGTATTTAACACATGAAGATCGGGCGAGTTTGGTTATGATAAATAGGCAATAATATGTTGTAGTAGCTATACAGGTTTTAACCTTTTCCCTCATAAAGACGCTTTCTGACGCCTCTGCAGCAGACGGCTATTTGAAAACATAGTGACAAAAGAAGAAATTGCACAAAACGTGCAATTTCTCCTTTTGCCACAATGTTTTCCACTTTTAGTCATAGGTTATCCATTCAATTATGGAGATATTCCATTTTTTGACAAAATATGTTCAAAGTCGTCTGCTGCAGAATTGTCGTATGAGGGAAAAGGTTAAGTGTTGTATTACGAGGGGCGTGGACAATTGGTATCCCGCGAGATCCCGCGAGACCGAAGGTAGACAATACTTAAACCTGTATTGCTACTGCAACGTAATTTTTCTTTTATTATATATACCATGTTTAACGTTTAAGACAGAATAAAGAAACAAAACACAAGTTTCTATATTCTAAATATAGAAATAACATAATGTACACATACATAAAAAAATCTTACCGTTTCCTTTATGACACAATATCATAGATCCGATGTTAGAATGTTCATAGAGTATTTCGAAATATAGGCTTACGACTGCAACTTCCTTCTCTGCAGTCGAGTCCCGGTAGCTCAGTCGGTAACGACGCGGGCTGTCAATCCAGGGGTTGTGAGTTCGAATCTCGGCTCGGCCAACTTTCTTTCCGACGTTTGACAAAAGTCATTGCGACATGCGTCATTCGTCTTCCACCAATGGGCTCAGTCTATGCGGAAAAGCAGCCAGTTGCTTGGGAAGATTGTTGTGTGGAGTACTGGTGTGAGAAAACCTGGAAACACATGAGTAGGTGAACTGGCCGCCGTGATATGACTGAGAAATTGTTAAAAACGACGTTAAACCCCAATCAATCAATCTTTCTCTGCAGCTATGATATTTAATATTTTCTTTATGAAACAAAACATACATACATCGTTTGGATCGAGCCACGCAAAACCATGACTTCAGAATGTATGGGCTAGCGAAGGACCAGACCAGCAGAGGCTGATCAGGGACTTCCTTGTGCGCTACAAAGTCGCGCACGCATCCAGTAAATAACCTACATATGAACGGGTTCCAAATTTCAAACAACATCAGTTTGCAGTCTGATTAAATGCTGTCATTAATTTCGAAACCTTTCGAGGGTCGGTTTCCGTGTGACGTTTGTCACGGTATGTTAACCAACCTACCAACCGTGAATTCATTCCATGCATAACACATCTGAGCCGTTTCACGAGAAAACCAACAGTATGTACTCTGCGTAATGTATCGACCCGGATCAGCCTTCGCAGACTAATCCGGATCGACACATTTCGTCTCAGGGGGTTATAGGTATAGCGTAATGATTCCTAAACCAGAAAATCCACAGGAGGCGAAATGTGCCTGCCCGGGTTAGCCTGAGTGGCATTCTGAGGCTGATCCGGGTCGATACTTTACGCAGAGTCCATAATGTTGGTTTTTATCGTGGAACGGCTCATCTCACTTCAACAGTACGATTCACTTCTAATAAGTTTTATTTCATTGGGAGTGTGTTGTTTTACACCGCTATTAACACATGGTCAGTTATATCACGGTGTTTTCTGGTCAAGTTACCAGTACTTCTGAACCGTTTATCCTGACACCAGCTGGTCAGTTATATCACGGTGTTTCCTGGTCAAGTTACCAGTACTTCTGAACCGTTTATCCTGACACCAGCTGGTCAGTTATATCACGGTGTTTCCTGGTCAAGTTACCAGTACTTCTGAACCGTTTATCCTGACACCAGCTGGTCAGTTATATCACGGTGTTTCCTGGTCAAGTTACCAGTACTTCTGAACCGTTTATCCTGACACAAGCTGGTCAGTTATATCACGGTGTTTCCTGGTCAAGTTACCAGTACTTCTAAACCGTTTATCCTGACACCAGCTGGTCAGTTATATCACGGTGTTTCCTGGTCAAGTTACCAGTACTTCTGAACCATTTACCCTGACACCAGCTGGTCTGTTATATCACGGTGTTTCCTGGTCAAGTTACCAGTACTTCTGAACCATTTATCCTGACACCAGCTGGTCAGTTATATCACGGTGTTTCCTGGTCAAGTTACCAATACTTCTGAACCATTTATCCTGACACCAGCTGGTCAGTTATATCACGGTGTTTCCTGGTCAAGTTACCAGTACTTCTGAACCATTTACCCTGACACCAGCTGGTCTGTTATATCACGGTGTTTCCTGGTCAAGTTACCAGTACTTCTGAACCATTTATCCTGACACCAGCTGGTCAGTTATATCACGGTGTTTCCTGGTCAAGTTACCAATACTTCTGAACCATTTATCCTGACACCAGCTGGTCAGTTATATCACGGTGTTTCCTGGTCAAGTTACCAGTACTTCTGAACCGTTTATCCTGACACCAGCTGGTCAGTTATATCACGGTGTTTCCTGGTCAAGTTACCAGTACTTCTGAACCGTTTATCCTGACACCAGCTGGTCAGTTATATCACGGTGTTTCCTGGTCAAGTTACCAGTACTTCTGAACCGTTTATCCTGACACCAGCTGGTCAGTTATATCACGGTGTTTCCTGGTCAAGTTGCCAGTACTTCTGAACCGTTTATCCTGATACCAGCTGGTCAGTTATATCACGGTGTTTCCTGGTCAAGTTACCAGTACTTCTGAACCGTTTATCCTGACACCAGCTGGTCAGTTATATCACGGTGTTTCCTGGTCAAGTTACCAATACTTCTGAACCATTTATCCTGACACCAGCTGGTCAGTTATATCACGGTGTTTCCTGGTCAAGTTACCAGTACTTCTGAACCGTTTATCCTGACACCAGCTGGTCAGTTATATCACGGTGTTTCCTGGTCAAGTTACCAGTACTTCTGAACCGTTTATCCTGACACCAGCTGGTCAGTTATATCACGGTGTTTCCTGGTCAAGTTACCAGTACTTCTGAACCGTTTATCCTGACACCAGCTGGTCAGTTATATCACGGTGTTTCCTGGTCAAGTTACCAATACTTCTGAACCATTTATCCTGACACCAGCTGGTCAGTTATATCACGGTGTTTCCTGGTCAAGTTACCAATACTTCTGAACCGTTTATCCTGACACCAGCTGGTCAGTTATATCACGGTGTTTCCTGGTCAAGTTACCAATACTTCTGAACCGTTTATCCTGACACCAGCTGGTCAGTTATATCACGGTGTTTCCTGGTCAAGTTACCAGTACTTCTGAACCGTTTATCCTGACACCAGCTGGTCAGTTATATCACGGTGTTTCCTGGTCAAGTTACCAGTACTTCTGAACCGTTTATCCTGACACCAGCTGGTCAGTTATATCACGGTGTTTCCTGGTCAAGTTACCAGTACTTCTGAACCGTTTATCCTGACACCAGCTGGTCAGTTATATCACGGTGTTTCCTGGTCAAGTTACCAGTACTTCTGAACCGTTTATCCTGACACCAGCTGGTCAGTTATATCACGGTGTTTCCTGGTCAAGTTACCAGTACTTCTGAACCGTTTATCCTGACACCAGCTGGTCAGTTATATCACGGTGTTTCCTGGTCAAGTTACCAGTACTTCTGAACCGTTTATCCTGACACCAGCTGGTCAGTTATATCACGGTGTTTCCTGGTCAAGTTACCAGTACTTCTGAACCATTTATCCTGACACCAGCTGGTCAATCGGTATGCTAATCCAGAACTCCTGAGCGCCAAGGAAGGCCGCCATTCCTACCATTTTTAATCTTTGGTATGACCCGGCCGGGGATTGAACTCGAGACCTCCTGCACTCGAGTCGAATTAATCAACGAGAATAAATGGGACCTGCCATGAGTAAAGGTACACGTTTTTTTCTTTTGTAAATAGCATTGATTCAGATCTGTCCGTCTAACTAACGTTTGCAAGTGATGTGTTTTTGGTTTTACAACGCATTCAACGTGTAAGATCATATCGAGGCGGATGGGTAAGATGATGTTGGTTCCATGCATTATATTAAGATGGAGATCAAAGATTTAATGCAAGGAACCAGCTGGAGTTCAAGGGATGAAACTTTAACTCTTTCAGCGCCGAATTGTTTAAAGTAGACTCTTCCATGTTCGAAATCGGTTGTGTCCATTTCTTAATTTATGAAAGTTTTTGACTATTTTGGTAACTAAAAGGCAAACAATGCTGATTTCAGGTGAGACAGCTCGTTACGAGCTGACTCACCTGAATCTGCATTGTTTGCAAAAACCTCAATATTGCCTGTGGCGCTGAAAGAGTTAAGCCGGCCTTTACGGTCCAATCAACGGTCATTGAGCGTCACCCAGCGACAGGGGAAAATAGTGTGTTGAACTGTGTTGAACTTAATCAGAGGGTTCCCGATTTACGACCATCGTTTATTTACATGTTTTCTCTAGATACAAGTGGTATCTTCACTTCATTATATCACGCTTGTCCTTATATTTATTGTGCAAATTAGTTGTTCTTTGGTTGATTGATTGATTGATTGGGGTTTAACGCCGTGTTTAACAATTTCTCAGTTATATCACGGCCAGTTCACCTACTCATGCATTTCCTGGTTTTCTCAGACAATCTCAACAATCTTCCCAAGCAACTGGCTGCTTTTCCACATAGACTGAGCCCATTGGTGGAAGACGAATGACGCATGTCGCATTGACTTTTGTCAATCCTCGGAAAGAAAGTTGGCCGAGCAGGGATTCGAACTCACAACCCCTGGATTGACAGACAGCCCGCGTCGCTACCGACTGAGCTACCGGGGCTCGGCAGTTGTACTTTGGAATACATCATTCGGTCAACTTGAAAGTATTCCACTGTGTGGAAGACAGTGGCAGATCCTCTGCCTCTGGTACAAAAGGTCACGGGTTCGAGTCCACACAAACGGCGCGAGTGCTTGTTATGTATCCAGGAAGCAGGCATCGATAGTGATTTATAGAAGCTTAAAGCTTGTTTTGCAATCGATGTAAAGTTATTAAACAGCGTCCGTCGAATTGGCGAGTGCAGCAGTGGACCGAATGTTGTGCATTCCTTGTTTAATAGAAACAATGAAACAGGTGTTCAACGGAAAACATGTATCCCCTTCCAATAGTTCAGTAAATGCAAGCGTGAATGGCAGACGGACGGACGGACGGAGAGACAGACGGATAGACAGACAGACGGACGGACGACGATGAAGAGATCACGTTGATTTCCCTGATCATACAATCAATACTACAGGTAATAAATAATAAATCATTCTGAAAATTGTGTCAAAAAGACTTTTCGGATTACTTAACGACCTTCATGCAAATCAGTTGTAACTACATCTTATACAAGACGTAGTTACAACTGTTTTGCAGGAAGCCCTCGATCTGTCTCAGCATGGTTTGATTCTCACCTAATTGCATCATGTGCTTCCCCCATTGCATTAATGCTATTTTAAGTAGCATTATGTACTTATTACTTTATAAATTAATTGAATAGATTGATTGATTAAGTCAAAGGGAAGTGATTTATTTTCAAAAAACGACAATTATAGAATTATGGGTTATAGTTCGTTCCCAACAAGTCCAACACAACACATTCCGTTAAAGCTCATTCGTAGAACTACGAGCGCTGTTGCACTCTTCACGTTAAATCACGGCGGATAGTTCAACTACCAATGCTTTTCCTACGACGCCTCGTTTGTGAAGTGTTAGAGCGTCCGCCTCCGGTGCGGGAACTCGCGTGTTCGATCCCTGGCCGGGTCATATCAAAAACTTTAAAGAATGGTAGTAATTAATGCCTTCTTTTCGCTCAGAATTGTGGTTTTAGCATTACGACTCCGACCGGCTGGTGTCGGGATAGATGGACCAGTAGAACTGGCAACTTCACCCAGGAAATGAAAAATTGAATGGCGGATGAATATTTACTACAATAGGCCACGCACCTAGAAAGAATTATATTACGTAAGTCCCGACTAACAATCTTTGTTTTGAGGGTGAAAATAACAGCACAATCTTTATTTGAGGGTTTTTATTTAATTTGACGGTAGGTTTTCGATACATGAAATAGAAACGATTTTCCTAAATAGTACTGGTTGTCTGCATATTGTACTACGTAGCGCAGATTCACAACGGGAACCTCGCTAAAAAGTAGTCCGCGCATGGTCTGACGTCACAATTCCGTATTTTACGGAATTTTAATCTGTCGTGTCTGAACTCTGCATGTTTTTGCACCGGAAAATGTACAGGTATATAATAAAACAAATGCATACAAGTTCAAACAAAAACATACAAAGAAATAAAAAATACATACATAAGCATATACACAAAAAACAAACAGATATATACGTATATACAAACAAATATATACGTATAGACAAACAAATACATACAAAAACATACAAAAACATACAAATACATACAATTCACCGAAAAAAAGACATTTTAGAAACAGCAATATTGTGAAGGGTATATATTTTTTCTAACTGATATAGCTTCCTTTATTGTAGAGTTAACAATGGATATTCAGTCCGAATATAATACGCATAGGAATCTAATTATTTGAGCGTGTGAATAAGCTATTAAAATATTCAATTATCCTTTTTTGTAA
>JASEVX010000005.1:44356276-44393663 GCA_031761405.1 Serripes groenlandicus
ACAATTACTTCATTTGCTACAATGCTTTGAAAAGTCGTCTGCTATAGAGGGGTGTGTATGTGGGTAAGGGTTATTTATCAGATATCACTGTCCGTAGTGATTCTTATTTCCTTTCCTATATTTTCTTTTGAACACGCTTTACGAGAGCTTGGCGTGAAACGGTTGTAACTAAAAACCTATTTTGAAAATCCTGGTTTAGGGGCAATTTTGACCCCTTTGTAAACAATGCAAATGTAGGTGTCATTGCTCATTCTGAGCAATGGCACCTAAATTTGCATTGTTTACCAAGAAAAATGATTTAACGATTATAAAGACTTTATGGCGAGGTGATTAACCTTGGTAAAAAAATACCAGTTACAAACCGTTTCACGCCAATCCCTCGTTTAGTTTCCATCCGGTTTCTGTCATGGTATATCAGTATATTGAACCGTATAATTATTTAAATTTCAATTACAATTTCAGGTGGCAAGAATAAAGTTAGCTGACATGTTCCTGAGATCTCGTCGGAGTTACTTCGCGTTTTTAGCCCTCGTTTGTCTAATATGCGGACTGGTTATATTGATCAGAAAGACAGAACACGTGCCTTTTGTGCCGACTTTCATTGAACAGATAGTGCTTGTCAAATCGTACGAATGTGAAGAAAAAACCGAAAACGACGGTCCCAAAATTATTCACCAAGTCTGGAACAACGATATTTTTACCTGCAGAGTTTATTGAAAGCGTCGAGTCTTTGTCACGTGACAATCCCTTTCCCGAATTGGCATTACTATTTTTGGACGCGAGCATCGGGAACTAAGTTGTTGGTGGATAAATATCCATATTTACTGAAGAGGTTTGATAACGAGACTGGTAAGTATATATACATATGAAACGTCCCGCAAGGAAAAACCAACATTGTGGGCTCTGCGTAAAATATCGATTAAGCTAAACCCGACAGTACACTTTTCGCATCCTGTGGATTTTCTGTTTCAGGAATCATTACTTTATAACTCTATCCCCCTGAGACGGAATGTGTCGGCCCGGATTAGCCTGCGCGCGACTGCGCAGGCTGATCTGGGTCGATACATTACGCAGATGCCATAATGTAGGTTTTCTCGCGAGACGGCTCGTGTATTATAGATTTTTAATGTCAATACCGTGATATTAACTCCTATTTCAATCGTGATATCACTTTAAATTGGAGATACAAACGATCGCTTATATAACCCTTTCCCGCGTGTAGACTCATTTCGACGTATTTGTACAAGACATTTTTGTTCTTCAAAACATTGCGGCAAAAGGGAATGTATGCTTAAATAGGTGATGATTTTTTTTATTATTTATTTGCATAGGACGGTAAGATTTATAAAAAAAATAACTCTAGAAACGGTTGACACTTTGCCACAGAAAATAAGTCTGCTGCAGACGACTTTCAAATGGTCTAGCCAGAACTATGGTAAATCTTTCTTAACGAAAGAATACTAAAGGAATATGCAGACAATGGATTAGAAAATGATAAAGATTGTTCACCTTGAGTGTAGCCGCATGCTTAAGTAGTCATATTCTAATACTGTTATCTAGTTTAATGATTTGCAAAATTACTAAAGTACAATTTCATTGTGTGTGTGAGTTATATTTCCTAAATTTCGCTCACTACATAGTTTAATAATTGTAATGATGATATATTTAAAAAGCATGTATAGGCAGGAAAGTAGATAATTATCTACGTCCCTGGTATAGGTAACACAAATAAAACTGTAAACTTTATGTGTTATGAAATACGCTGGAAGTAGAAAATTATATACATCTATGGAAGAAAACATGAACAGAACGTTTATGTTTTCTCCCATAGATGTATATAATTTTCTACTTCCAGTTTCGCGTAACACATTGCAGGTAGACATGTTACGGTCAGCATGAAATTGACATATTCAAACACTCTGCAGTTCATAATTGTTTTTCCACCAATGGGCTAAGTCTATGTGGGAAAAGTAGCCAGTTGCTTGGAAAGATTGTTGTGTGGAGTACTGGCGTGAGAAAACCAGGAAATGCATGAGTAGGTGAACTGGCCGCCGTGATATAACTGAGAAATTGTTAAAAACGACGTTAAACCCCAATCAATCAATCAATCAGTCATAATTGTTTAATTGTATATTATTGTCTATTTCTAGGTACGTGTAACACAATGCGGGCAGACATGTTACGGCTCGTGGTGTTGCATGAGTATGGCGGAGTTTACTTCGACCTTGATACCACGAGCGTCCGACCACTGGCGAGTTTTGTTGACAACCACGAATGCTCCCTCGCACTTGAGCCTGCTGAACACTTCTTTGGACAAAACCGTGAATTCCTGATTACCAACTCGGCTATGTTCTGCCGCGCAAAGCATCCGTTCTTCAAACATCTGTTATATGTACTCTCGACGCTCACAGATGACTGTGTAAGGCCCTTCCGTTGCACCGGTCCCCTGTTGATAACACCGCTTTACGAGCAATTAAATAGATCAAACGGGGACGCAGTGAAGTTACCGGAAGTGCAATCCTCTAAACTGTTTCAAGATAAATACGACGCGAAAGGGGCAAAGCAAATTATGTACAAAAATTGTGGTAACATGACGGAAATGACACCGAGGTTGTCGCCATTTTTTAGGAAGGTATGTATGGAATGGCACGAACGTGGAAGAGACAATAGAACAATTAGTGATTTGGCATACACATATCACACGTGGTTTCACGTTTACGGAAAAAAGCTGGAGGAATTGCCCACCAACAGTATATTCAATATAATACCCCATGCTAAAATATATGGTTTCAATTTATAATACAAATTGGTTCCTATTGTAAGACATATATTGCCGAAAATGTGTAAGGCATAACTTCGCGTAACTTTACAAGACATAACAATAACAAAGAAAATTCGGGATTGTTATAGAGGCAAATATTAAGGTCTGACTAAGGTCGATAAAATGTTTTTGCTTTTCGTCCATTAGTCGCCTTCCGCAATAATTATCAGCTAATCAGTTAATGTTCGATCCCCGTCCTGGACATATAACAAATGTTGATTATATTTGCATTTAACAGTATACACAAATGTTGAGCATATATTCATACATCAGAAAATATAATTATTGCTAATATTCATTTTCATGTTTTGACTATACAGGTGAGATAGTATCTTTACTTCAGTTATGGCACGGCTGTCATTATAGATAGTGTGCAAATTAGTTGACCGCGTACTTTGGAATGCATCATTCGGTTAACTCGAAAGTATTTTACTCTGTAGAAGACAGTGGCAGATCACCGGCCTCTCGTACAGACGGTCACGGGTTCGAGTCCACACAAACGGCGTTAGTGCTTGTTACATGTATGTATCCAGGAAGCAGGCATCGAGAGTGAGTTATATAAGCTTAAAGCTTGTTCCGCAAACGATGTAAAATAAAAAGGTTTAAACGAAATAATTTATATGCGAGTAGTTTTTTTATAATCAAAATGTAAATTAAAACCCTAGTGTAACGTTCACCGGCGTTCAGCCATCGCGGGTAACCCATCCAGGCACTAACCCCGATGAACGTTGCTTAACTTTACGAAAAGATCAACCACTCTACCAACGTCGCTATAAAAGCAGGCTTCCACAGCAGGGCTTTAGAAGTGTTATTTATACCTGTTCCCGTTACATTTCTCCCTCTTTTCTCTTGACTTCGACCCGAAGTCACCCAACTGAACACAAGCAGTATACCAGAGTCGAGTCTATGTTATATCACTGGGAACCACCGAGGTTTTAATAACAGAAAATGGGCATATTTTCATAAATGCGAAGTTATTGTGCTAAATTTTGCGATTTTAAGAATATATTAAAAGACAAAAAGGACGCGTATGCGCAGACAAATGTTAACAATAATTTTGGGAGATCGAGGTCAACACGTTGGGAAAATTGTTTTCGTTTTACGTATTTAACTAAAAAACTATTATTATCATATATTTATATCATATATTTATAAGCGGATTTCGTGTTGTTCTTAAGCCATTCAATGCTGATTCCCGCGCTAACATGGAACTGCTGCATCTTGCAGCAACTATTGTGTACTTATTACTTTATAAATGAATTGAATAGATTGATTGATTAGTACGAAGGCACAGATACGGTGGCACAGAGGTGATATGTGTATGTTTTTATTTATTTCGTGCGCACGACATACTAAGTCGTGCGCACGAGATAATTAAGTCGCGCGTACGACTTAGTAACTCGTGCGTACGACTTCGTAACTAGTGAGCACGACTTAGTAACTCGTGCGCACGACATAGTATCTCGTGCGCACGACTGAAGTATCTCGCGCGCACGACTTATCATCTCGTGCGGACGACATAGTATCTCGTGCGCACAACTTAAGTATCTCGTGCGCACGACTTAGTATGTCGTGCGCATGAGATAAAAAAAACATACACATGTCACCTCTGTGCCACCGTACATACGTCATAAAGCTTTATGGTAACTTTTTTCAATATTAAAAGGTGTTCCAGCCGAGAAACGCTAAGAAAGTGAGAAAATTGAGGTTTGAAACTGGTTGATTAACATGGAAACACAGAAGGAATTTATTTGGTGTATTGTTACCTTAATTGATGAATAAATTTGAAAACAATAACTCAAAATAATGAATTTCTCGTTATGAGCAATTTCTCTGCTGCAGAGGCGTCAGAAATCGTCTTTATGTGAGAAATCAAGGTTTCAAATGTATTGGCACTAATTAATGGCATGGCCTTTGTCCACAAAACACGTAATGGCAAAGCCAGACATAAGACATGAATTTATACAAAAAAAATACAAATACATACATATGTAAACATATACACACAATACACACAATACATACAAGTACAAACAAATGAATACAAAAACATAAACATACAAACATATAACAAGCAAATACATACAAATACAAACACATACATACACATACTTACATATACAAACAAATACATACAAATACATACAAATACATACAAATGCAAACACATGCATACACATACATACATATACAAACAAATACATACAAATACAAACACAAACACATAAATACACATACATACACATACTTACATATACAAACAAATACATACAAATATATACAAGTTCAAACACAAACATACAAAAGAATAAAAAAAATACATAAACATGCATTTACAAACAAATACATACACATTCAAACAATTACAAACAAATACAAACAAATAAATATACACAAGTTCAAACACAAACATACAAAAGAATAAAAAATGCATACATAAACATGCATTTCCAAACAAATTCTAACATACACATACAAACCTATACAAATAAACACATACAAATATATACACATACAAACAAATTCTAACAAACAAATAATTACAAATACAAACCAATACATAAGAATACATACATGCATATACATACAAATATATTTATATACAAACAAAAACAAACAAATATATACATACATGTATACAAACAAATACATACAAAAACATACAAATACATACAATTCACCGAAAAAATACATTTTAGAAACAGCAATATTGTGAAGGGTATATTTTTCTAATTTAAATAGCTTCCTTGATATATTTAGCAGGTTTGTAGAGCTAACAATGGGTATTCAGTCCGATAATACACATAGGTATCCAATTAAAGATTGTTAACGATATTTGAGGAGGGCGTCTGAATAAGTCTTCAAAAGAATAGATTTCAAGATATTCTTTAATTTTTTGTTTACAATCATATTATGCTTTTTCGTAAATAGGTAGCACATATAGATTTATTATTGAATATGTGAATGTGAGTTTGCAGGCTATTTGCATCTATATGTGATGAATTGAAAGTATTTAAATTCGAGATTCTTTTTTAAATTAATGTGATCCTTAATTCCCAGGTGGCACACGAAAAAGAGTTATCTGTCAGCTTTAATAACAAAATCAATAAAAAGCGGGTAGAGCGGGGATCATGTATTATATAAGAGAGGCCGTGACACTCTTAGACCTGTTAGAAAACGGCCCTGTTTGCGACACCGTTTCTTTACTTGTACTTTACGTGCAATGTCAAATTCTCCAAAATCTCAGATGTGTATTTATTTAGTAATGTGTCACCTTTTACTGAATATCATTGTGTTTGTCTATAAGATAAGGGTTTCTCAAGGAACGTTGTGTGAGTGATCATATAAAATACAGACATAAAATGATTGAAATTATATTTAACTTGTCTCACATCTGAAGAAACGCACATGGCAAATTATATTTACCTTGTCACACATCTAAATAAACGCATGGCAAATTATATTTACCTTGTCTCACATCTGAAGAAACGCATGGCAAATTATATTTACATTGTCTCACATCTGAAGAAACGCATGGCAAATTATATTTACCCTGTCTCACATCTGAAGAAACGCATGGCAAATTAAATTTATTTATCATTTTATGTGTGTATTTTACATGATCACTCACACAATGTTATATTTGAGACCTCCCTTGAGAAAACCAACATCATTGACTGTGCGCAATGTATCGATCAAGATCAGCCTGCGCAGTCCGCGCAGGCTAATCCTGGCTGACCAATTCCGGCCCAGTTTGAAAGATGTATAGAGTAGTGATTCCTGAAACAGAAAATTCACAGGTCGAAAAGTGTCTGTTCTGGTTAGCCTGCGTGGCGTGCTTATGCTGATCCTGGTCAATACTTTACGCAGAGTCCACAATGTTGGTTTTCACATTTTTTCTCAAAATGCAGCTGCGGCGATAGACATCTGCGTAATGTATCGACCAGATCAGCCGGCGCTGTCCGCGCAGACTGATCCGGCCGACACATTCCGTCTTAGGGGGATAGATGTATAGAGGAGTAGTTATTCCTGAAACAGAAAATCCAAAGGAGGCACGTTTAGGCTGATCCGGGTCGACACTTTACGCAGTGTCCACAATGTGTGTTTGCTCGTGGAACGACTCATGGTGAACACACACGACTGATATCGATACAGAAACGTTCACCACAAACACAAATCACTTGAAATTGAGGTTGGTGATTGACCAAGCAAAATACGCGTATCAAACAAACAAACAATTCGTGCCAATTTACTTTTTCTATTCAAACAATAACAAATAGTTGTGACAATTGTCATTCCACCAACAGATAAAAAAAGTATATTTGGGAAGATAGCCATTTGCCTAGGAAGAATGTTGTGTAGTGTTGCAAGAAAGCCAGGTAACGGGGGATTATGTGAAGTAGCCACCGTGATATAACTAAAACAACGTTGAATACGGCGCTTATCTCCATTCAATCAAATAAATAAAACACGGGTTATACTAGATTCGTTGTGTATTCGTATTTATAAGTACAGGTACTAGGTTAAGTGGGAATAAAACGGGATTTGTATCAGATTTACTTACGCTATTACTCTGTATCTGGTCATTAAGTTAAGCATAAAGCTGAAATACCGACTTGTCCGATTCATCAAAAAACCTCTCTCCCACATCAAATCAAATAAATATTCAACGGGCGGCATCTTGGAAAAACTAAGGAGGGAATAGAGTTGAAACCATATGGCAAAAGGAAGAATTGTTCATTGTTAGCATGAACAGTACATCTGCAGAAGAAAACCGTGAGCATATCTTTGGGGGGAAATATGGAGAATGCAATCTAAATAGAATTGCTACAAGTGTAGCAAAAGGAGATAAACTAACTGCCCGTCTAAGCATGTTCCCTCGTTTCCACATTTTTGTTCGAATGTTGTCTACTGTTTAAGTCAAAAAGCGTCTTAATATAAGAAAGGGTTTGTATATTTAAACAACGTATTTTTTCTACTTTCTATAAGTAAATTGTCTATTTATTTAAAAAATTATGCGATTAAAAAATACCTAGATCCTACCCACACATTGGGGGCTAAATCATTATCATGTAATGAAAAAACATTTCTGTTCAAAAAGCGATTATCTTTGTCTCTGAAATAAACAAAGTATTCTAGTTACATACGACATTTTATAACATTGTTGGAATATGAGAAATGTGCATTTTCAGAATCTTTTCTTTTCTTTTTATTTTTATATATTGAGGTTTTACGCCGCTTTCAAAATTATATCAGTTATTCCCGGCGACAGGTCACTTATTCACGATACCTGGGTAAACAAACCAGTACTATATGACGTTTCCATTTTGATGTTGTTGGGAGGAGGGGATTGAATTTTTTTTTAAAGGAAAGGGTGGAGTTTATTGTCTACTAGGCTAGGAAATGTGCCTTGCCCAGGTTACTCCACCATGACCGTCATGCCGCGACTCAGCGGATCGAACTCGGGACGCCCGGTTTCAAATCCCCTACGATCACCACTCGACCTCGGCAGATTTCTATTTCAGAATCAAGGGTCATGGTGCACGTCGATGGAAGGTGCCGACTCCGGTTGAACTGTTCCCTGCTCGTCTGAACTTAATATATAATCTTTTCGTAAAGAGATACATTTTAGCAAAAGAAGTCGTATGGCAAAGTGTTTTGCTATTTATTCGACAACAATAGATGTTTCTCTAACTTTGAGAGATATCATTATGAGCAATTCCTTCTTTTGCCACAAAGTTTCCACAATTCGACTACTTCAGAGGCGTCAGGAAGCATGTGCAATGGTTAAATAAGGATTTTATTTCATTGAAAACGAGCCTGTCATCTGCTATATTGTTTGTATAAAACACGTACCAATTACAGTCGTAGTTTGACTCACCATTAGCAGACGACCTTTGAAAACATTGTGGCAAGAGATGGTGAGCATTTCAAAATAATTTAACCCTTTCCCTCATATAGACGCTTTCTGACGCCTCTGCAGCAGACGGCTTTTTGAAAACATAGTGACAAAAGAAGAAATTGCACAAAACGTGCACATTTCTCCTTTTGCCACAATGTTTTCCACTTTTTGTCATGGGTTATCCATTCAATTATGGAGATTTTCTATGTTTTGACAAAATACGTTCAAAGTCGTCTGCTGCAGAATTGTCGTATGAGGGAAAGGGTTAAGAATAACTCCATGTACATAGAATGTCCGTAGTTTGCTAACAGGTTTTCAATGACGTTTTGGTAAAACCCCTTACCCGTATATGGACGTATTTTAACACATCTGCAGCAGACGAGGTTTTAAAACAATACGGGAAAGGGAGAGATTGCTCATAATGACTTCGATGTATTGAATTGTAGATAATAAGAAAAAAAAATGTTATCGTAGACTCGTGCATACTTCCTTCGGACCACTGTCTTCTGTACTCGAAAATGGGTAAATACGGAACCTTCATATGAATAATCGAATAATGATATCGTCGAACGTAATCGAGTATCTGTCTCAACGATATAGGATCGTGTTCATAGCATAGCTGGGTTCTTCGAACCTTCACGAATTGACCTAGGTTTTCCGTGCAGAGATCCAACAGATGAATTGTTGTGTCCTCGATTAAATTTGTATTTGTTTGTTTGTGTTTATTAACCCTAGCCGTGCATAATTAACTTTTTAACAAAGAGACAATGTTAGATATAGGGTGCGGTGCGATAACCTAGCTCTTTCCGAAAAGACCCCTTGTTTTTTGTACGTGCCCTGTGTATAGCACCGATACACACGAGGTTATTTTTCCGAGAAAGGACCAGTTTTTGACCTCTAGTTGAGTGGGAGAGGCTTAAAAGCACCTCTTAACTTTCCAGAGCCCGGACGGGATTTGAACTCGATTAAATTAGTTTTCACAATACCATATATATCAAACTATATTACGTTTTAGGGAATGTAAGCGATTTTTGCATACTCAAATTAAATAAGGTTTGGCTAGTTATGTCTCTTTGATGTTAAAATAGGTTATGTCATTTTCCGAAAATTATAGGCCAGTAATACTTTTGCACTATACTTAAGATATAGAATTTTCCGCAAATCATTTACTATATATATATAAATAAATAAATAAATATATATATATATATATACATGTATGTGAGCTGAATCTAGCTAATTGGGGCTTTGGTGACACTTCGCAGAGACCCATGGAGTAGCTCAGTCGGTAGCGACGCGGGCTGTGAGTTCGAACCCCAGCTCGTCCAACATTCTTTCCGACGTTTGACAAAACTCACAGTGACTAGCGGTATTCCACTTTCACCAATGGGCTAACAGTCTATATGGAAAAGCAGTCAGTTGCTTGGAAAGTATGTTGTGTGGAGAAAGCCAGGAAACAGATGAGTAGGTGAACTGGTAGCCGTGATATGACTGACAGATTGTTGACAACGGCGTTAAACCCCAGTCAATCAATCACCCCGCACTGACATCAGTCAAAGTTACTCTAGCATACACTGAATGTGGTTAAACTTTCAGTCTTTGTCACAATGGGTATTAAGGTATGTATGATATACATATGTTGAACAGACGGATGAACCAAATTATATATGTTAATTGGTACATGTATGCCAATGTACACAATGTGTCAAGCCTTCTATTTATATACATTGTATAATTTAAAACTGTATTAACTTATGTCAATAAACGTTTGTCCAGGTTTGTTGTTGTCTTTATTTCGATGAAAAATGGCAATACATTTCCACTAAGTGAACATAGAAACGTTAACGTGATATGTTCACGAGTGACTATGCCAAGAGTTAAAATAGAGCTCGACCGGAAATAAAATTTGATGTGACGTTTAAGTCTTTGTGACATACAACAATCTTCAGCAGACGACTTTGCTGACATCAAAACAAAAGTACAGAACATTTCTATAAATGAAAGAATAATTAGTGAATAGAATTGAAATAATTGTGGAAAATGTTGAAACTGCTCGTGATGAGTTAGAAATTTCTCCTTTTGCAACAATGAACTCATTATTCATCTGCTTTACAGGCTTTCGAAGGCTTCTACATGCGGGAAAGGGTTTATCAATGGATTTATTCATTTATCTCATTCTTTATTTGACTTGTGACAGGTAGTGACGAGATAGAGACAGAGTAAACATTGATAATCTTTGCTTGATAAAAACATTGTTTTAAACAAAGCTTGCCACAATATGAACCACTGTTAACCCTTTGTATAACAGGAATACTGTATGACAGGAACACTGTATGACAGGAACACTGTTTAATAGGAATACTGTATAACAGGAATACTGTATGACAGGAACACTGTATAACAGGAACACTGTATGACAGGAACACAGTTTAACAGGAATACTGTATAACAGGAATACTGTATGACAGGAACACTGTATGACAGGAATACTGTTTGACAGGAACCCTGTATAACAGGAATACTGAATAACAGGAATAATGTATGACAGGAACACTGTTTAATTGGAATACTGTATAACAGGAACACTGTATGACAGGAATACTGTATGACAGGAATACTGTATAACAGGAATACTGTATAACATATACTGTATAACATTTACTGTATTACATGTGATTTATAACAGATATTGTATAAAATATACTGTATAACAGGAATACTGTATACAGTTTATAAACTGTATAACAGATACTGTATAAAATATACTGTATAACAAATACTACATACTAACTACTGCATAGCAGAACATAAACTGTACACAAAATACTGTATAACATATTTTGTATAACAAACTTGTACTGTTCAACATAAAGCTGTATGACAAAAACTGTATAACATATAGGAATACTGTATAACATATACTGTATAACAATTACTGTATTACATGTGCTGTATAACATATATTGTATAACATATACTGTATACCAGGAATAATGTATAATATAAACTGTATAACAGATACTGTACAAGAGATACTGTATAACAAATACTACATAGTAACTACTGCATAGCAGAACATAAACTGTACACAAAATACTGTATAACATATTTTGTATAACAAACTTGTACTGTTCAACAGAAACTGTATGGCAAAAACTGTATAACAGATATTGTAAATAAAAAAATAAATAACATATGCTGTACAAGAGAAAGTTGATGCAATGCATCAATGTCGCAGGAAATGCATACTTCAGTGATATATAACACTTACATTATAGTAGTTGAAAAAAACAGTATGAAATGTATCATAACTTGCAATTTGTTGTCAACGAAGTGAATGTCTTCATTGAAATATAATTGAAGCCTTCCATTGTTTATGATCAACCTCCATTCTAAGGTAGGTTGACCATACACACAGCCAACTAAGTATTAATCATAAACAGTAATGAAAATGAGTAATCCTGCCAATAATTAGTCTTAGTATGTATACAGTGCTTTCATTAAGGAATAATTATAAGATTTGTGAATTTCACATACACTTTTCAAGATGTTTGTCAGATTATTTGAATTTTATTATTTATCAATAAAACCACATAACAGACACTTTAGGATTTGCATGCAATAGCACGTCTAAACAGTTAAATTACATTGAAATTGTTGTATAATTTCAAACTTAATTTCGAACATAAACTGAACCCTACAACATGTTAATTTATTTTAGTTCTTTCTTTCTTTTTTTATAATAAAAATTACAAACTACTCATATTTTAAAATTAAATTATATTATGATGAGCGCCCCTGTATCAATGATGCATAACAATATGCAGATCGCAAGCAAAATGCCTGTAGGGAATCTAATGACACATTTAAAATTGTTAAGGACGAAATAATCAAGGACGAAATAATTGTGTACGAAAGACCTGATTCGTAAACCCATTCTTCTTCGAAGCGTTGTAGTTTTTTACACTCTCTATATAGGCAGAGTGTTCATTCAAAGTAATATAGTTTAGTTTGTCAACCAAATAAACATTTTAAATCACCTATAATTAACGATTTGTAAGTGAGTGTAAAGAACGGCTCTCTGCAAAGGATATTGATCTTCGCAGTAGATATTCGCTAATCACGTGATCAACATTTTTAGCTTAGAAACAGTTCATATTTTAGATATACATGGATACACATTATTAAATGCATTTTTCAAAAACCAAGACATATCTTTGAACATGAAAATAACATTCAGTAAGTTAAAATTGCTAAAGGAGAATTCGACGTGATTTTTATCTCGATGTTGACACATAACAGTCTGCTGCTAGCAGGTGCGCGTATGTAAACAAATTAAACTGTGCGACGTAAAGGTTTGTAGTTATTGTGTTGTGATTACATGTAGTATATGAAAAAAAAGTACCTCAGTCTAGCTAATAGGGACTGTTTTGTCTTCGTAAATAAAACGAAAAAACATAAATGCGAGTCAAAATAAAGAAACTGCACATACTTAAAACATCGGAATATTTAATCATTTTAGATGTGTCATAACTTAGCGTTTTTAAACAAACGTAATTGTAATATGTTAAAGACATTTAATTTTTTTTTTTTTTTAAATAACTCGTCCTCCCATGTCATTTCTGAAAACCTATTAAAAATATATGTCGCGGGCTTTTTCCCGGCGACTAATAACAAATACTGTATAACTAATACTTTTACATAACTTGAATGGTGTTTAAAACATGTAACAACATGCATGGTAGGTATAGCTGTCACATAACGTGAATGGTGTTTAAAACATGTAACAACATGCATGGTAGGTATAACTGTCACACAACATTATGGTGTTTAAAGCATGTAACATCATGCACGGTAGGGATAACTGTCAAATACTGTAATGGTGTTTAAAACATGTTACAACATGTGTGGTAGGTATAACTGTCACATAACGTGGAGGGTGATTAAAACATTAAAACATGTTACAACATGCATGATGCGAACAACTGTCACATAAACCCTGTCCCACATACAACAAATCTGCAGCAGACGACTTTGAAAACATGGTGACAAAAACCTGAAAGATCTCTATAAAGGTCACAATACACCAAACAAGCATACTGCGACGATGGTTCTCTATTGTCTCGACTCTCACGACACCGCACGAACAATGAAACAAGATATCGAGTTGTCGCGAGAACAGCGTCAAATTCACTTGAATATTTCTTCTCCTCGCGTAAAAGTACGGGAAACGGAAGTTGTAATGGCTATGTGAAGTGCTCTCTGGTTGGTCGATATTTGGTAGTGTCCGGATATTTAGGCAATCAGCAATCAGGTAATAGGAAACCATTTCTTTTTGTGTCGATATATTGAGTTTTGACGTGTTTGTCTTTTCCGCGAAAATGGTACCCCTTACGGCAACTCAAATATTAGGAAAACGAAGAGACGGATCAAAAATCGGGACGATTATTCGATGTAGCAACTGATGGGCTACACAACGCATACCAAGTGGTTTCTAAATTCGAAAAACTGTTGGAGGAGATAGTTTTCGCAGGAAAAGCGGTTTACGCCCGTTTCCATAGCAATGGTGGTTTCTATGGCGACCATCCTACAAAAGGAACAACTAGAGCCTAGACCCTTCATCCCTACCAAATTTGGTCGACATTCGTTGAATAGTTTTGGCGCTACGCTTGCCACAAACAAACAAACAAACATTTTACAAACAAACAGAAACGAAGAACGACTTTAAGGGTCTCTAGAAGAGAGAACCAATACATTTTTACTATCAAAGTAGTTACTATCAAAGAAAATTATTTTTTTCTATATCAGCCAAATTAAGATTTTTTGGCTAAATCGGCCAAGTTTTATTGCTTCGCGCTATACATAGGTCTTCGCAAAGAAAAAAATAAGAAAAAACATCACAAATTTGGTTTTGTTGTGTCAAATGTTCATAGAGATGATCAAACTTTAGATTTATGCACTATTTTCAGACATTTTAGGCAACCAGTATCATCATTGTCAACCAGTTTGACTGTATCCAAACATTTTTGCAAACGACACAAAATTGACCTGTCATTTTCATGGACTCTGAAGCTCCTTCAGAAACTTTCTTTGCCTTCAGGGTCTGGTTTGTGTGTAAATTTACAGAGAATGATATAGAATTAAAGCAAAATAGCAAATGTTAGGACAATTAGACAATTATTTTCAAAGAAATTTCAAATTTCCTATGCAACCCAAACCTAGGTTTCGCGACTTGAGTCCGGCAAGTTTTCTTCGCTCGCACATCATACAGGTCTCCAAGACAAATAAAGCATAAACACATAACATTTTTAGGTTTTAACTGTGCCCCATATTTAAAGAAATGACTAAACTTCATGTTTATGCCTGTTTTAGGCAATTAACCAATCAGAGAAAAAAATTAATAGCTGGATAAACATCATTTTTTGAGGAAAAATGTCAAAAAGGCTATTACCTAATGGCTGGATACCTCCATGAGCCTAAATTACACTCCAGGCACCAGTTTCATAATTTTTCAAGCAATTTTACTGAATCCCACCCCGTCAAGTATCCTAGAATGTTTCAATATGTGCAGCTGACACAAAATTGACTTTTGATATTGGTGTCACAATACACCAAACAAATTCCTTCTTTGTTTACATGTAAATCAACCAGCTTCAACCCACGTTTGTCACACTTTCTAAGCGTTTCCCAGGTAGAACACCATATATCATTGAAAAGAGATACTTCTTACCTTTAAAATAATCCATAGAAAATGTGGGGTCATGCATTATGCAAGACAGAACTCGCTCTGTGAAGATGGGGACCGTCCTTTTTACCACAATCCAGCTAGGCTGAAACTGGGTTTCCATATCCTCTACTTTCACCTTAAAGGGACTGAATCCCGTATGAGAAAAAAGCGAAAAAAAAGAAAATTGTTAAAAATTGCTATTACCTTGATGCTTTTGCATGTAACGCATTGAGATTTGCTGACTGATGTACTACAATATATGCACACTATTAATATTGCGGAGATATTTCGTTATTTTGAATTGTAAAATCTACTGGGTTAGTAACCCAGTAAATCTAAAAGTATCGCTGTATATTTATCACGTGATCACTACAACCGAATTGACAATCTCCTTCCCAGAGTTGTTTTTCCTTACACTCATGCATACATGAATGTAATGAGTCGATAGTGTTAGAGAATGCCGTATTGAATCCACAAAATCAAATGAGCAAGAGGAAATTCCACGGTATTTTTAAACGGGAAAACACGGAGCGGACGTTTTTTTAACTGCTTATTTCCTATTAAATAATGAAAAACAAGACTTGAACAACCTTCTACAACATTCCGTTACATATATATCGACGTATTTTGGATTAATTAGAATAAGTATAAAATATAACGATTTTGGACCATTATGGTGTTCAGTCCCTTTAACACAAGGTCAAAATACCTAAAATGATAAAATCAAACAGTTCCAGTTCATCCTCTACATATTTATAAAGACTTTACACCCATTGTCACATATCCAATGCAGTCTGGGCCAGATGTACAACCATTTCTAGGCAAACAAAGTTTTGTTTACGCACTATGGTGCTGTAGATCAAAGGGGCCCGCCGATGTATTTTAGCGTAATTTGACCTAAAAGTATATCTTAATTGTTAAATAAAGTTAAAAACATTGTGAACAACTGCTTAATAACGCAAATGGTGTTTGAAACATGTAACAACATGCATGGTATCAACAATTGTCACATAACGTGAATGGTGTTTAAAACATGTAACAGCATGCATTATGTGTACAACTGTTTCACACTATGAATGGTGTATTGAAAATGTTACAACATGCATGGTAGAAACAACTGTCACATCAAATCAATGATGTCAACAAACATTAACCATCTGCTTGGTGAGAACAACTGTCAGATAACGTGAATGGTGTATACAACATGTTACAACATGCATTGTAGGAATATCTGTCAAATTAAACCAATGTTGTGAATAAACACTAACTATTTGCATGGTAAGAACAAATGTCACATAACCTGACTTGTGTATAAAACATGTTACAATATTAATGGTATGAACAACTATCACATAACGTGAATGGTGTATACAGCATGCATGGTATAAACAACTGTCACATAACATGAATGATGTATACAACATGTATTGTAGGAATATCTGTCACATTAAACCAATGGTGTGACTATAAAGCTTAACTATATGCATGGTAAGAACAACTGTCCAATAACGTGAATTGTGTATACAACATGTTACAACAAGCATGTTATGAACAACTGTCACATTAAATCAATGGTGTAAATACACCTTAACCATCTACATGGTCAGAACAACTGTCAGATAACGTGAAAGGTGTAAACAGCATGTAACAACATCCATGGTAGGAATAACTGTCACATAACGTAAATGGTGTATACAACATGCATGGCATGAACAACTGTCACATAACGTAAATGGTGTATACAACATGCATGGCATGAACAACTGTCACATAACGTGAATGGTGTATACAACATGTAACAACATCAATTGTAGGAATAGCTGTCACATTAAATCAAGTATGTGAATGAAACGTATCTATATGTATGGTGTGTGTAGTTGTCACATAACGTGAATGTTTTGTAAAACATGTAACACAATGCATGGTGTTAACAACTATCACACAACGTAGAAAAACTGTCCCTTTAAATTAAAAGTGTGAACAACATAAAACAACATGCATGATGTTGTTGATGGAGATGTTGACTATTGTTTATTATTCAATCATCTATAACTTATTCGTTGACTATAATTATAGTTTTATATTCTGATGTAGGCCGTGTCTAGTAGCTATTGCAGTTCATAATGAACTACTATATCTGTTTTTGGGTTATTGGTTGTAAGTTTACGAAGATAATGTTAACAAGTTTATTTTCATATAATTATTGTTCAACTGTTAACGAAATGTTCGAGACATATTTTGATTTAAACTATTGTTAATCGTAACATAAAAGTTGATTGTCTACACGTATACATTTTATTTCTAAAATGTAGCAATCTATCAGTTGGTTGTTTAACGTATGGTAACGTGTATACATGTGAATATTGTGAGTGCCAAATGTCCTGGGTAAGGGTTAACCCTAGTCATACCATGGGTACCACATGTAGAATATCCCATTTCGTGTATTATCAATACAGCAGTATTAAAGAATGATTACCGTTTTACCCTGTGTTTACTTTGAATACAGGCATATATTACTGTACAGTATTGACATGATCCTGACCTTCATGCATGTGTATTTTTATTATGATTTGTTGTCATGGCCTTTTCAAATAGTATAAGATGGTATTGAAGATCTTCACGAACAAAAGGTTAACATTTCAGACGATATAGAAAATAAGCGAGAAAAACATCTCAAACTGGGAACGGTTAATAAAAGAATACGTCATCATACGATTAGTTTTATTCATTTGTGCTGTTTACAGTCACCTGAAATCAAACAACTTTAAATCAAATGTTAGTCAAATAAAAACTACACTTCTGTGTTTAAAGGTTATATATTGTGTCGAAACATTGACCAAGTTTAATACTGTACCAACAGGTGAAGCAGTAACACACACATTCATAAAAACGTACCAAATGACATTAGACTGCAGATAAGGGTCCTTCTAATCACAGGCGTCCGAAATTCTATCACAGCAAAAAATGCGGAAAAAATACTCAATACCTCGTTAAAAAACTCAAAAAGTCTCTCTATATTGTCCATACGCTGTGATAACAATGATCGTAATAATACGGGAAATTCCGCACGTGTTACTATAAATAGCCCATCTATATGTCCATATAGTGTAATAATAATGACAATGTGTGCAACGGCATTTTACCCCCTCGCTCGATTGGCAAATATTGATGTGGTGGATCACGAGAAAAATCATTTATGAACATGTCTCTACCTGGGACCATGTCGTTTAAGACGTTTTTCTGCGTGAATTATAGCCCGAATCGAGCGAACGGCGAATGAACGAGTGTTTGGTTGATTGACTCTTGTAGTTAATGAATGTGTTGGTGATCGAGAGCATGAGTGAGTGAATGTATGTGTGTGTGGCTTATTGAGTGTTGGAGTGAATGAATGTATGGGTGTTTGAGTGTTTTGAGTGAATAAGTGTGTGGAGTGAGGGGGATTGTTAGATTGTTTTTGGCGGGTGGTAAAATGAATGGGTTGGTTGATGAGTAGTTGAATATGTGAGTGGTAGAACCAAATTGATAAGTGGTAATGTATATCGGGCAAACAACTTTACATGTCATTGAATGTATCCTTATTTTTCCAAAAATTGCTTTCTAACATGAAATGCCTCAACGAGATACTTTGTAACAGACCTTATTGTGGCTATGTTATTTAATGTAAAGATACTATTGAATACATGTTCATTTCTACAACGATTCCAATACGGTTTGAAGTAAATCAGTCTTAGTGGTTCATATTTAGGACAATCGAAAAATAGGTGGTATTCATCTTCAACTAAAGATAAATTTGATTCTTTACACAAAGGACATTATCTCAAAGCTCTATCTATTCCAAGGTGCCTACCTCGTTCAATCATCAGATCATGGTTAGAGCACCTAAAATTAGACAACATTTTTCTGTGGACATATGGTATATCTACACTTAGGTATAATTGGGGGGTAAGGGCTGATTTAAAATGCTTATAGGTTAATGCTTTAGAGGTATTGTTTATATTTGAGATCCAAAAATGAGTAGAATTATCTTCTTGTCTCTGTGTAAACTGTTTGATAAATATATCATCGTTGCCAACATCGTGAGCAATCCAGACGTAGCCATAACCATACAGATAAAGCAGATCCTTTATACATGTGGCCCAGGTGTGTCTACCAACTGTATCCAATTGTTTTAACATTTCGTAACATTGTTTTGGATATCTTGTATTTTCCATACTATATGGACGTATAGAGGGGCTATTTATAGTAACACGTGAGGAATTCCCCGTATTATTACGATCATTTTTATCAAAGCGTATAGACAATATAGAGAAACGTTTTGAGTTTTTTAACGAGGTATTGAGTATTTTTTGCTGTGATAAAAATTCGGACGCCTGTGTTCTAATGGGCATATTTTCAAACGCTTCCCTTTGTCCTTCTAAAATAACTCTTAACAACCGATACAATTATAGATTTGACAACATTATGAGGAAAGGAAATAAGTCTAAACATTGACATTTCTCATTTCTATTTAATGATTTCTAACACTGTATGTAACTCATGCATTCGCATTTCAATTTGTAAAACCTTTCAGAGTATACGATTCAAAATTACCGATTAAGTGTTATAGGTTAAATTTATTTATATCACGGTTATTTTTTTATGAATTTTCTTTAGTCTTGCATAACTATTTTCAAAGTTATCTGCTGCAGATTATTGTTATCAAAATAGAGCTATATCATAGTTATGTTTCTTTGTTCATGGCCGGTCTATTCTAACTCTGTTTAAAGTTTCATACATATTAAATTGCCGCGACCCCACTGTGTTTATAAATTCCCATCTCATGTTACCAGATATCATCACCCAAACCTGTCAGTAAAATTACTTTTACATTGGTGATTGTCCAATCATAGAACAGTAATGTTATTAAAATACTCCGTTTAACCAATCTGCCACTGTGGGCGGCACTGTGGGCGGGTACAGTTATTCATAACCTCCTTATATCAAAAGCGTCCGCATAGCGTAGTTTACTCACCGTCCGCATGCAGTGCTACAAAGATTTAACGCGTCGGTCAGGTATACCTTATCAGGAAATGTACCACGTGAGTTTTGACTCATATTAACATAATTACTGAGACCCGCCATTCGACTTTGAGCTTCCACAAAGGCCTGACGTACATTTTACAGAGTAAACAGAAAGCGTGAATGAGAAAGGAATTAAATTTATTTATTTATCAACAACAAGGATTTTGGTAAGTTTTCTTAACACACTTATTAGCATGGCGTTACCTATTTCCGCCCACCTAACGATATAATGTGAAGTATTCAAAATATATGATGATCAATACTAACATTTGTCTTTTGTTCGAGTAAAACAACTGTTTATATAGCTTAATTCAGTTTAGTTTCTCTTGCAGGCTATTTTGATTAGATGCTGTGCCATATTTGTTTACAGCATGCAGTCACGCGAGAGTTGACGTGGCGTCACCTATTTCCGACCGGTTTCATAAATAGGTCAAATGACGTAATAGCTGCAAGAATGGAACAAAAATAAAAACAAAACGGAACTGTATTATCATTTCATGCAATTGTATCGTGTTTTATTGTATTTATTACTAGAAATAAATCAAATGCAACATTTACCCTGGAATGTTGTGTTTAAGGGGTACAATACTTTAGATGTACCCAGTGGGAACAAATTGTACATTGGACCCAATTAGTGATTGACAGGCACTCAGTCTGATTGGCGTAATTTTTTTTGCACACGCAGTATTTCTCAGAGTCAGATATATTTGATTCTGTATCAGATTCAGACATCTCTGAGTCTGAAAAGTATAATGTAATTCGTGAAGGTCCTGGCTGAGGCGACATCACAGATACATGTTATTTGATTAGGTAAATATCCGACCCTAACATGTTGTAAAAAGTCATACTTGAATTTTGATGACCATAGACATGGCATGGTTAAAATTTAAAAGTCAATGTAATTCTGTTGAACGGCAATTTTAAAAAGGAGTTATTCTGTAGATATGCCTCACATCCCACACTCGACTCTTTAGGACGGTTTTTGTGAAAAGCAAATGACCTCGTACATCTGAATCCACTGCGTTCTTAATTATGCAGCCACGGCTTGAGGTACCAAGTCTATCTATAGTATCTAATTAACGAAAGTATTTTGTTCAACTGTCGATCTTTTCATATAGAAAATGTATTGGTGTACTGGCCGATCTTAACATTTCAAAAATGTCTTGAAGTGCAGGCTGATCTTTACATTTAAAAATACCATTGATGTGCCGGCTGATCTATACATTTCAAAAGTGCTGATGTTTACATTTTAAAAATACCTTGAAGTGCTGGCTGATGCTTACATTTCAATAGTATCATTGATGTGTGGGCTGATTTTTACTATTAAAAAATATCATTGATGTGCCGGCTGATCCTTACATTAAAAAGGGTCTTTATCCTTTACATTTTAAAATATCATTTGTGTGCAGACTGATGTTTACATTTCAAAAATATCTTGAAGTGACGGCTGATCATTACATTTCAAAAGTATCATTGATGTGTGGGCTGATGTTTACTTTAAAAAATATCTTGATGTGCTGGCTGATCTTTACATTTCAAAAATATCCTTGGTGTGCGGGCTGATCTTTACATTTCAAAAATATAAATCATATACCGGCTGATCTATACATTTCAAAAATATCATTGATGTTTGGGCTGATGTCTACGTTTCAAAAATATAAATGATATACCGGCTGATCTATACATTTCAAAAATATCATTGATGTTTGGGCTGATGTCTACGTTTCAAAAATATAAATGATATGCCGGCTGATCTATACATTTCAAAATTATCATTGATGTGCCGGCTTATTTTACATTTCAAAAATATCTTTGATGTGAGGGCGGATCTTTACATTGAATAACATCACTGAAGTTCAATCTGATTTTTATATTTCAAAAATATCATTGATTTCCAGGCTGATTTTTACATTTCAAAAATATCATTTAAGTGCAAGTTGAACTCTACATTTCAAAACTATCATTCATGTGCTGACTGGTTTTTACATTTAAAAAATATCTTTGATGTCAGGGCCGATCTTTACATTTCTAAAATCAATAAAGTGCAAGCTGATCTTTACATTTCTAAAATATAATTGAAGTGGCGGTTTATCTTTACTTCTCATAATATCATTAATGTGCGGGTCGATCTTTAGCGTTCAAAAATATTATTAATGTGCGGGCTGATCTTTGCATTTAAAAAAGATCTTGATGTGCAGGCTGATCTTTACTTTTTAAAATTATCATTGATGTGCCGGCTGATCTTTATTTTTCAAATTTCATTGATGTTCAGGCTTATTGTTACATTTAAAAAATATTTTGAAGTGCAGGCCGATCTTAATATTTTAAAGATATCATTGATGTGCGGGCTGATGTTTACATTTTTAAAATATCATTGGTGAACTTGCCAAACTTTACATTAAAACAAAACCCATTGATGTGCCGGTCGATCTTTTCATTTCAAAATATCATTAATGTGCGAGCTTTTTACTAAAAAAATATCATTGTTGTGCAAGCTTATCTTACCCGTTTAACAATGTTATTGATGTGCGGGCTGATCTTTTCATTTAAAAAATATCATTGATATGCAAGCTTATCATACTCTTTTAACAATAGTATTGATGTGCATGCGGATTTTTTCAATTCAAAAATATCATTGATGCCTTAATTGATCTTTACATCTAAGATATCAATGAAGTGCGGCCGATCTTAATATTTCAAAATTAACATTGATGTGCGGGCCGATATCAATATTATTGATGTGCGGGCCGATCTTAATATTTCAAAAGTATCATTGTTGTGCGGGCCGATATCAATATTATTGATGTGCGGGCCGATCTTAATATTTCAAAAGTATCGTTGATGTGCAGGCCGATCTTAATATTTCAAAAGTATCATTGGTGATTGCGGGCCGATCATGATATTTGAAAAATATAATTTATGTGCAGGCTGATCTTAAACTTTATTTTTTAAAAATATCATTGATTCACAAGCTAATCTTACTCTTTTGAAAATATCATTGATGTGCTAGCCGATCGTACCCTTTTAAAATATCATTGGTGTGCAATGGTCAAACTTTACATTTAAAAATATCCTTGATGTGCTGGCCAATCTTTTCATTTAAGAAAAATCATTGATATTCAAGCTTATCTAACCCTTTTAACAATATTATTGATATGTGGGCTGATATTAACATTTGAAAAATAACATTGATGTGCAGGCTGAGCTTTACATACAAAAAAATCATTGAAATGAATGCTATTCTTTACATTTCAAAAATATCACTTATGTGCCGGCTGATCTTTACATTAGATAATATGATTTATGTGTTGGCTGATATTTACATTTCAAAAAAATCACTTATGTGAAGGCTGATTTTACATAAAAAAATACCATTGAAATGCATGCTATTCTTTATATTTCAAAAATATTACTTATGTGCCGGCTGATCTTTACATTAAGTGATATGATTTATGTGTGGGCTGATATTTACATTTAAAAAATATCACTTATGTGCAGGCTGATCTTTACTTTAAATAATATCATTTATGTGTGACCTGATATTTACATTTCAAAAATAACATTGCTCTGCAGGCTGATCTTTACATTACGAAAACATCATTGATGTGCAGGCTGATTTTTACATTTAAAAAGTATCGTTGATGTGTAGGCTGATCTTTCCATTTCAAAAATATCATTGATGTATTGGCCGATCTTTATATATTTCAAAAATTTCCTTAGTATGCGAGCCGATCTTCAAAATACATTTCAGAAATATCATTCATCTGCCGGCTGCTCTTTACATAAAAAAATATCATTGGTGTTCATGCTGATCTTTACATTTAGAAAATAAAATTGATGTGCAGGCTGTTATTTATATTTTATATGTGCAGGTTTATCTTTAAATTAAAAAATATCATTGGTTGTGCGGGCTGATCTTTACATTTTAAAAATATCATTAAGGTGCCGGCTGATCTTTGGAATAAAAAATGCCATTGGTGTGCATGCTGATATTTACATTTAGAAAATAAAATTGTTCTGCAGGCTGATATTTACATAATATCATTGATGTGCAGGCTGATCTTTAAATTGAAAATCATCCTTGGTTTGCATGCTGATCTTTACATTAAATGATATCATTGGTGTGTAGGCTGATCTTTACATTAATTAATATCATTGGTGTGCATGCTGAACTTTACATTAGTTAGTATCATTGCTGTGTGGGCTGAACTTTACATTAACTAATATCATTGCTGTGCAGGCTAATCTTTACATTAAATAATATCCTTGGTGTGCATGCTGATCTTTACATTAAATAATATTATTTATGGGCAGGCTTATCTTTACATTAGATAATATCATTGATGTGCGGATTGGTCTTAACATTTAGAAAATAACATTGCTCTGCAACCTGATCTTAACGTTAAGAAAACATCATTGATGTGCAGTCTGATCTTTACATTTCAAAAATATCAATGATGTGCGGACTGATCTTTACATTAAGGAAACATGATTGATGTGAGTGTATACTTATCTTTACATTTCAAAATTAGTATTGATGTGTAGCCTGATTTTTACATTTCAAAAATATGTGCAGGCTGATCTAAACATTTTAAAAATAACATTGATGTGTGGGCCGATGTTTACATTTTTAAATTTATCTATAAGATGGTTGCTAGCTGATACTTACACTTTAAAAATAACAATGATGTCGGGTTCGGTTCTTACATTTCTATAATAACACTGGTCTGCAGGCAGATCATAACTTTTTCTTTCTCAAAATACCAACAAGACGAATTTTGATGCAGAGCATCAAAGGACGCCGCGCATGATTTTGAAGCATGACTTAAAGGAAGCAGATGTAGTTCAGTACATTTAAATAACGTGTGAAAACAGACAGGATGTAAATATTTCGAACAAGAAGGCCAAATGTCCCTTTATCATAACCAAAAAGGCCAAGATGTGCCTATATTGCTCACCTGGCTACCATAGCCTATAATAAAAGGTTACCATACAACATGAAGTTTCTTAATTTTTTACCAATACACGGTTTCAAATCGATATCTCGAAATGTTCGAGGGAAAAAAAAAAAAAAAAAAAAAAAATATCAAGATATCGCAAATTTCTGAGATAACGAGAAAAAAAAAAATCAAAAAAAAATAATCGAGAAACCGAACATATTGATATCTTTTTTTTTTTCTTCTTTTTTTTTTCGATATCTCGAACTTTCCGATATCTCGAACTTTTCGAAAAAGAAAATTGTATTTTTTTTCGATATCTCGAACTTACCATTTTTTTTTTTTCATTTTTTTTTCGATATCTCGAACTTTCCGATATCTCGAAATTTTCGAGATCTCGAACTTGTCGATATCTCGTACTTGTCGATATCTCGAACTTTCGGATAAAGTTCGAGATATCGAGATTTTTTTTTTTAAAGATATCGAAAGTTATTGGAAAGTTCGAGATATCGAGAAGAAAAAATAAATAAAATAAAATAAAAAAATAAAAAAAAATATCATTTTTTTTTTTCGAGAAATCGGAAAGTTCGAGATATCGAAAGTTCGAGATATTGGAAAGTTCGAGATATCGAAAGTTTCGAGATATCGATATGTTCGATTTGTCAATAAATGTTCAAGTTAAAAACATTCGTTTTATCAATGTATTCGAGATATCGATGTGTTCGAGTCATCGGTATGTTCGAGATATCGATATGTTCGAGTTATCAATATGTTCAAGTTATTTGATCAATAAGACATTCGTTTTTTGCGTGTACAATGACCTCAGACAAATTTCGTACCTAAACCTCTTAATTTGCGAATGTCTAATCGAATGTCTAATGTCTAACTGATCAATTAGACATTCGTTTTTTTAATGTACATTGATCTCTGATGAATTTGGTACATACATCTCTTAATTTGCGAATGTCTAATCGAATGTCTAATGTCTAATTGACCAATTAGACATTCGTTTTTTTAATGTACATTGATCTCTGATTAATTTGGTACCTAAATCTCTTAATTTGCGAATGTCTAATCGAATGTCTAATGTCTAACTGATCAATTAGACATTCGTTTTTTGCATGTATAATGACCTCCGACGAATTTGGTACCTAAATCCCTTAATTTGCGAATGTCTAATCGAATGTCTAATGTCTAACTGACCAATTAGACATTCGTTTTTTTAATGTGCAATGACCTCCGACGAATTTGGGTTATAGATCTTGTAATTTGCGAATGTCTAATCGAATGTCTAATGTCTAACTGACCAATTAGACATTCGTTTTTTTAATGTACATTGATCTCTGACGAATTTGGTACCTAAATCTCTTAATTTGCGAATGTCTAATGTCTAACTGACCAATTAGACATTCGTTTTTTGCATGTATAATGACCTCCGACGAATTTGGTACCTAAATCCCTTACTTTGCGAATGTCTAATCGAATGTCTAATGTCTAACTGACCAATTAGACATTCGTTTTTTTAATGTGCAATGACCTCCGACGAATTTGGGTTATATATCTTGTAATTTGCGAATGTCTAATCGAATGTCTAATGTCTAATTGACCAATTAGACATTCGTTTTTTTAATGTACATTGATCTCTGACGAATTTGGTACCTAAATCTCTTAATTTGCGAATGTCTAATCGAATGTCTAATGTCTAACTGACCAATTCGACATTCGTTTTTTGCATGTATAATGACCTCCGACGAATTTGGTACCTAAATCCCTTAATTTGCGAATGTCTAATCGAATGTCTAATGTCTAACTGACCAATTAGACATTCGCTTTTTTAATGTGCAATGACCTCCGACGAATTTGGGTTATATATCTTGTAATTTGCGAATGTCTAATCGAATGTCTAATGTCTAATTGACCAATTAGACATTCGTTTTTTTAATGTACATTGATCTCTGACGAATTTGGTACCTAAATCTCTTAATTTGCGAATGTCTAATCGAATGTCTAATGTCTAACTGACCAATTAGACATTCGTTTTTTGGATGTACAATGACCTCCGACGAATTTCGTACTTAAATCTCGTAATTTGCGAATGTCTAATGTCTAACTGACCAATTAGACATTCGTTTTTTTAATGTACAATGACCTCCGACGAATTTGGGTTATAAATCTTGTAATTTGCGAATGTCTAATCGAATGTCTAATGTCTAACTGACCAATTAGACATTCGTTTTTTGAATGTACAATGATCTCTGACGAATTTGGAACCTAAGTATAGTAATTTGCGAATGTCTAATCGAATGTCTAATGTCTAACTGACCAATTAGACATTCGTTTTTTTAATGTACAATGACCTCCGACGAATTTCGAACCTAAGTATAGTAATTTGCGAATGTCTAATCGAATGTCTAATGTCTAACTGACCAATTAGACATTCGTTTTTTGCACGTACAATGACCTCCGACGAATTTGGTACCTAAATCTCTTAATTTGCGAATGTCTAATCGAATGTCTAATGTCTAACTGACCAATTAGACATTCGTTTTTTGAATGTACAATGATCTCTGACGAATTTGGAACCTAAGTATAGTAATTTGCGAATGTCTAATCGAATGTCTAATGTCTAACTGATCAATTAGACATTCGTTTGTTGCAAGTACAATGACCTCCGACGAATTTGGTACCTAAATCTCTTAATTTGCGAATGTCTAATCGAATGTCTAATGTCTAACTGACCAATTAGACATTCGTTTTTTTATTGTACGTTGACCTACGACGAATTTGGAACCTAAATATCGTAATTCGCGAATGTCTAATCAAATGTCTAATGTCTAACTGACCAATTAGACATTCGTTTTTTGCATGTACAATGACCTCCGACGAATTTGGTACCTAAATCCCTTAATTTGCGAATGTCTAATCGAATGTCTAATGTCTAACTGACCAATTAGACATTCGTTTTTTGAATGTACAATGACCTCCGACGAATTTGGGTTATAGATCTTGTAATTTGCGAATGTCTAATTGAATGTCTAATGTCGAATTAGACATTCGATATTTAACATTTGCGATTTTTCTGAATGTCTAATTGAATGTCTAATGTCTAATTAGACATTCGATAATCAAAATTAGCGAATGTCTAATCGAATGTCTAACGTCTTATTAGACATTCGAATATATTTTTTGAATGTCTAATGTCTAACGTCTAATGCTCTGCCAACTTCACACACTTTTATAAATAGGCAAAAACATCCGGCGAATTTTGGGCCCGTAAACTAAACAATTAAAAACGCGTAGCCTAGAAAGTTTGGGAAAAGTGAACTTTTTCTCTGAGCTTTGATGAATTGGGTCAGGGCCGTAAACCAAACAATCAAAAACAGCGTAGCCTAGACAGTTGGGGAAAAGTTATTAAATACAAATTAAATGTGTATAAAGTTTTGTAATAACGGTAGAAGACAAACGTATTTTGTATCTTGTTGTTTCTTAAATCAGTTAATACAATTTATTGATTCATAAAGGTTGTTTTTTTCAATCAAACAACAGAGGTTTTTTTAACAATAATAACATTGGTTTCTCCCTTTTCGATTACGTCACCCCATGGTACAAAATTAAAACCTATCCCATACTGACGCCGCGCTCCCACGCGGCGTCAATGATGTGAATGCCGATCATAAACTTGATTCCTCAAAAATACCGTTAATGTGCATGCCAATCTTCAAAAATACCTTTGATGTGCATGCCAATCTTCAAAAATATCTTTTGTGTGCGGGCCAATCTTCATATTTACATTTTAAAAAATACCGTTGGTGTGCATGTCGATTGTCATATTTTATTTTTTTTTAAATCAATTGATTTGCGGGCTTATCTTCATGTTTACATTTTTAAATAAAACTCACAAACGGACCAATCTGAAATTCACAAATTAAATTACCAATAATGTGCATGTTGATTTTTATATTTACAAATAAAAAGAACATTGATGTGCTGATCGGTCTTAATATTTTACATTTTAAAAACACTATATACGTGCGGGCCGATCTTTAGCTTTACACATAAAGAAAACCATCAATGTTCGTGCATCCCTTTATCTTTGCACTTCAAAAATAACATTGATGTTCACACTAGTCTTTATTTTTACATTTCAAAATTAACGTTGACAAGCCGGACATAGTTACACTTTATAGTTACACTTAAAAAATACCCCGGATGTGAAGTCAAATGTTTCTTTTAGTCCGTTGTGTCTCTTGAAATCTAAAAAAAAAAACATCGATAAGAACTCCGGTCTTTATCTTCTAATTTTAAAACTACCATACATGTGCATGTCAATCATTATCTTCACACTTTAAAAATACCATCGCTGTGCGTGGCGATTTTTTGTTCTTTACACTTAACAAACACAATTGATGTGCATGCCGATCTTTTACTTAACAATTCAAATTAATGGCAATGCTATATGCATGCCGATTTTAATGTTAAGACTTCCAAAATATCACCGCTATGCATGCCGATCTTTATCTTCACATTTTAAGAAAACCATTGTGTGCATGCCAATCTTAATCTTAAATCTTTAAAAATAACATTGGTATGCGGACCAATAATTATCTATAAACCTTAAACAAAATCTAGTGAATGCCGCTTTTAGCTTCACACTTTCAAAAAACACATTTATAGGCGGACTTATATTAAATTTGATAGATTACCGAATTTTCCGACGCTCCCCATTTAAGATTTACGTAATTTTCGACTTGTATCTGAGCGTTTTGTACACATTGTGTAACACTCTGTCACTCAAACACAGGCCTGTATGAACTTGATGTGTTAGATGGTAAGAACCTAGAATCGCATGATTACTCGACGAATAGAGATTCAAATAACAGTTCGTATAAGACTAATTAATTACTTTTTCCATTATGATTTTATGTTGAAGTGACATCATTTTCTACATTATAGTATATAATTTATCTTAATTTGTGTGACAGACATTGATCTATCTAGTCTTTATAAAACATGTTATATGTAAACAGATTATTTTTTGTGATGAACCTTGATGATATTTTGATCTCGATATGATTATCTATACCAGACAAAGGCTTTTGCCGAAATGATCTTATTAGAGAAAGTTTCGAGTAAGGTTTCATTTATTTTGAAAAAAAAAATCAGTTATTAATCTTTTCGATTTATTATATTTCAGATTGTGACATAGTTTGTGCCTTGTTTGGTATATATACAGAAAGGAATCGGGTATGTGCGCATTTGTTTTACTTTTCATTGTCGTTTATTTAAATATATCTTGATGAACGCATTTTATAATCATCATTATGTCTCGAGATTATGTTAATCCAGGGACTACTATACGTTTAAGCAGACCCTGGTAAATATAATGGGTAAACGTGATTAAAGGATAAGGTGAACACCATTTTCATAGTTCGTTTTATTCACTTCTATAAACAACGGATGCAGATAACACCTCAGAATCGTTCCCGTATAAACAAGCAGTAGCCATTGGTGAGGCAATATGTCTCAACGCGTTCTGACGCAACTTCAGTGGACGAATTTTAAAACATTTATTTTGATCAATTACTCCTCTTGCTTTTACCACAATGTTTTAAACTCCATTAACCAATTTTACATTCAAAGCTCCATTTGTCTGCTGCAACTTTACTGTGACACTGTGCTGGAAAGGGTGTAACAAAAATAACACTTTCGTGTCCCCATTATTTTCAGGTAGCCACCAGTAAAGTGACATTGTGACTGTTTGGTGTAAAGTGATATCGATATTCAAAGAAAATAATAACGTAAGACTGGTTTCATATTTTTCCCGTAGAATTTCGGTAATGACCATGGGTGTTATATCATAGACAGTATAATCTAGTTATCCTTTCACGTCGTTTCCTAATCGTATTCATAGATGTACATGTCGAATACATTACAATACATCCTATTAATGACCTGCATATATACAAGCTGATCTGAATCTACACATGTATTAAATCTTAACTATCCGAGGATCTATTTTTCTAGGTCAGGCCAATATTAATTATTGCTTATAAAGAGTCACGTTCTAAGGCTAATTTCCTCATAGTTGTGGTCAAGATTTTCCTTTATTGGCTAAAACAACGTGATTTTCCGTCCCGTCAACATTTTCATTTTTTGTTATAAAGTTCGTAACGGTATTTAGCCTTAATATTAAATTATTCATTCATATCTTTTACAGGATCTTGTGAAAATGGCTGAGGCAGTAAGAGATGAAGAAAGAAACCAGACGACGTTGGCCTTTGACGAACTAAGGGAAGAAAGCATACAAGTTGAAGAGGATGATGCCATTTGTGACGTTTGTTTTATCAGAACTTTTAGTAGTTCAGGTGCAAATATCGCACTTTATTTGTGTTATATATGTAACAAGTACTTATGTCAGGATTGTTTTAAAGGACACGAATCACATCGATTCATTAAGAAAAGTGAGAAAGAAAGAATGAAGAAATATTTTCGTGATGAAATGATGGATGAGAGTGAGAGTGAGATAGAGGAAATGTTAGATGGAGAGGATGTTTCTATGGTCAATAGAGTTAATGTTAAACATGAATTGGATAAGAGTGAGGAATATTGGATAACTGGAGTATGTGGACTTGATGACACAAGATGGGTTGTTTGTGATTATCATAATGATTGTATTAAACTATTCAGTATTGGTTCGCACATATTACAACGCTATTTACGGTTAGAGTCTAAACCTTTCGATGTTACAGAAATAAAGGTTAAAATATATGTATCTGAGCAGAGCATAATTCCCACCACTGATATTTCCGTACCCACCCGATCGAAGCCCGATAACCAATGTATGCTAGCTGTTACGTTACCAGGGAAACGTAGAATATTGTTTATTAATTTAACACAAAATCCTGCCGTTATCACTAAATCTATAGAAACGAAGAAACGCTGTTTTTCTATAGATTTTAGTGAAGATAAGATTTTTACCCTCTGTATTGATGGTCTGTTCGTTAAAGGTAGTTTCTGGTTTGTATCCGTGATGTCCACAGACGGAGTCACGATAAAAACCATAAACACTGATTTACACTCTTTTTGGCCTTTTCCTCATCTCGCTGTTTGTCCTGGAAGGTTCTATGTAACTGACAGGCTTAGCGACAAAGTACTCTATATGAACGATAATGATAATGTAGTCTCTCACAAAACAATAGAAGTGTCAGGGCCCTTAGGGATCAGTGTAGACTCCGACACCAATAACGTTTATATTTGTGCCCTGGGTCATCACAAACTTTACCGACTCGATTCTCGTTTAGAGAGTTTCGAGTCTCTCGTTGATTTAGAGCTGGTTCATTCGGCGAGGCCCAAAGCTCTTTGTATATACAGAAATAGACTCTATGTCAGTCATGGCCAGGAGTCTACTCATAGAAACTTTGTAACTGTAGTCAGAGTTTTATAATATCCCATCCTTGGTTAATGTATACACTGTTACATAGTAACGCGTATCTAACATGAACGTGTTCCATTGATGTTCTTTTGTTGCCATGGTAACCGAGTAACGAGATTACCTTCTCTCATTAATATGCATTGATTTGTTTACATTATTTATTCTGCCATGTTGTTTCGTACACTCAGTCGAAAAAAATCTTATCAATTGGTTTTTGGTTTCCATTCCCTTATTTTTTAAATTAGTTAATACATATATAAATATATATTTCTATTTATTATTTAAAATTCATTAATTCAAAAATTGATCTTTATTTGTTTCATTTATGATGACCCACATGTTTAACACTTTTGATAAAATTTATCTAGCAGTGTTTATCCGGCAACTGTTTTCATGCGTCTTTCAGATCATTTTGTTTATCCTTTGCTTTAATCTTTAAACTGGTTTACTGTACTTATTAGCAAAGCCTACCTTGTGTACTTCAGTAAAAATAATCCACTTAAAACTAGATGATTGATTTTTTATATTTGATAATTCATTTCTTGTTTACATTATTTAGTCTGCCGTGTTGTTTCGTACACTCAGTCGAAAAAAATCTTATCAATTGGTTATTGGTTTCCATCCCCTTATTTTTTTAAATTAGTTAATACATATATAAATATATATTTCTATTTATTATTTAAAATTCATTAATTCAAAAATTGATCTATATTTGTTTCATTTATGATGACCCACATGTTTAATACTTTTGATAAAACTTATCTAGCAGTGTTTATCCGGCAACTGTTTTCATGCGTCTTTCAGATCATTTTGTTTCTCCTTTTCTTTAATCTTAAACTGGTTTACTGTACTTATTACCAAGCCTACCTTGTGTACTTCAGTAAAAATAATTCACTTAAAACTAGATAAGTGATTTTTTTATATTTGATAATTCAATTCGTAGAGAGAGAGAGAGAGATAGAGAGAGGGGAGAGGGAGAGGGAGAGGGAGGAGAGGAGAGAGAGATTCTAGTGATTTACGTTTTCCTTATTTTTATATCATTGTATTATGCATGTAGTTAACTATGTTTTAAAGACCAATGCAATTATTTAATGTTTTATATTTTCCTATAAAGTTTTAACTTGGTGTTTTTTTGTATACACATTCATGGATTAAGTATAAATATCGTGTCAGGCGAAAACAGATCTCCAACTTTGGGCAACACATGAAGATGTACTGAAGAGGCAGGCGTTAATCATAGGAAGTCAACAGTTTGAAAATATTGTTCGAAAAGTAGCCCAACTTATCACTGTCATTATCACTATCATTGAGTTATTGTTATTAAAATATCTTCGTCCTTTTGAAAACATTGATAAACATAAGATAAATCGACTGACGTCGATGATATCACGGCGACAGTCCAGTAATTCGTTACTGCCTGTATAAGTCAAAGACAATGTGTATGCGGTCAACCAAAATCGCTGGGCAGTTATCGAACACAGAGCCCTGATCTTCAATCCCACATACAATTCAACGCTGATCCAGGAAATCAAACCTATGCGTTATGTGACATTTATACACAAAGAGGTCATGCAGACGAAATTCTGTGAAAAAGGAAACTAATTCTTGGAAGTTTCTAGAAAGCTTCTAGGATTTATTAACGAATACCCAAATGTTCCTGAGCGTCTCTCAATCAACATGCAGCAGATGACTTGGAAAAAATCTTGAGAAAATGTGGGAGATCTTTAGAAGTGAAAGTATAAATATTCAATCACAAAATTCAAAACATTGTGGAAAATCGAGACAAATCTCATTGTGACCAGTGTTTCCCCTTTGTCACAGAGTTTTCACAAGTCGTCAATTAGCAAATGTAATGGGTTAATGAACCATAAGTAGCGACCGTGTATGTATATTTGGACACAGGCGAAAGATATCCTTGAGAAAAGCAAAAATTGTATCAACCAGCGTTTTAAGCTCACCTGTGCACGAAGTGCAAGGTGAGCTATTGAGGTCACATTTTGTCCGGCGTCCGTCTGTCGTGCGTCGTGCGTCGTCAACAATTGCCTTGTTAACACTCTACAGGCTACATTTTGCATCTGATCTTCATGAAAGTTTATTAGGACATTCATCTCCATCAAATCTTGGACAAGTTCCTAAAATAGCATATACAATTACGAAAAGTAAAATCTGTGTTGGACTGAAAAAGGGATTCAGTAGAGATAGCCTTTTTTTTTTTTTTTTTCTTTATTTTTTTAATATTTTATTTTTATTTTTGTTTTAACAATATTTTCAACATTTTATGTAGTACATTTATAATAAGCCCAGCAAATAAAGGGTTAAAGAGATACATAAGATTCAAAGCGAGAGAGAGAGAGAGAGAGAGAGAGAGAGAGAGAGAGAGAGGAGAGGAGAGAGAGAGAGAGAGCGAGAGAGAGAGAGAGAGAGTTTAATTAGTATTATGTCTCGATGTATTGAACGAGCTTAAAATAATATAAATAAAAGCTCGTGGGTGAATCAATTCGAGTGGGTATATAAGTGAGTAAGTTGTGAATGAGTGAGTGAATGTCTGAGTGTTGATTGATTGAGTGAGTGAGTGAGTGAGTGTTTTATTACTACACTAAACCGATGTTATATTTTGGAGTTGGGGATGTTAGGGTTTTGCTGCACGATTAAAGGTTGTCGTGAAACCTGGTGAGGAAATAGTCGTTCGTAGATATTTTTTTCGGTTACTTTCCAAAGATAGTTAAATTCTTGTTTAAAAAGTCTATATATGTCATACGATTTTGTTCTGCTATCGCTAAGGAAATATGCTTTATATATGCAGAAACAATATAAAGAGAGTATGACATTAAGATAATAATAGTTGGACTGGGATAGCTTATATCCCATTACCACTGTTTGCATAGAGCATAAGTTTTTGTCTATTCCACACGAAAGGAGCAAATTGTGTAATTTTAACCAATTTGCTGTTACTATCGGACATCTTATAAATAAGTGTTCATAAGATTCTGTTAGATTACAGATGTTGCAACAAGGAGAAGAAGACATTTTCCATTTGAAACGCACTTCTTTCGACGGGATGATTTTGTGTATTAACTTGTACTTGAATTGTTTAATTCTATTGTCATACAAAGTGTCATTGAAATTATATATTAATGACCAGTCAGTCTTTTGTTTGAATAATTTATCCCAGTTATCGTGTACATAAGTTACACTGAGCTGTTTATTTATTAGAGATGTATAAACATGTTTATTACTATAACAAGTCAAGGGTTTATCGAAAATGTTAAGGTCGAGTTTGGTTTTGACCTTTGTTTTAACGGACGCTTTAGTTTTAATAATATTTAACCAGGTTTTTGGTATGCAAAGTTTTGACGCATTTATTTCAGCTATCCAGTTAGTTTTTATCTTTATTTTAGCGTATATTGTTTTGACACAGAATATGCCATTTTCGTCTATGAGATAATTTATGAATAGTATGTTACTATCGATCCAATTTTTAAAAAATAAACATTTTTTGCCAAGTTTTATGTATCTATTGCCCCAGATTACTTGTTTTCTTATATCATAGAACGTTTTTGTATTTCCTTGAACGTAATTTGTTGTTTTAATCCATAGTTCGAGGATATTTCTGTAAAATTCACTCAATTTGACTGTATCTAGGCTTTTTATTGAGTCTATGTTCATACTAAATACCAAATAATTGCTTCCGTATCTATTTAAAAAGTATCTGGGAATAATTTGCCAGTCGGCGTTAGCATTTTGTTCTTCTGTAAGCGACTTAACCCATTTTAACTTTATTGAAGTGATGTAAGAATCAAGTTGAATAAGCTTAAGCCCGCCTTTCGGCTTTGGACCTGTGATAACAGATCTTTTGATTTTTATCTTTTTTGTTATTCCATAAAAACTTAAATATCATTGTATTGATTTCTTTTATAATCGGTTCAGTTACGATTAATGAGTGAAATAAAAATGTGAACTTTGGAATAATGATGCTGTTTATAACCTGGATTTTACCGTAAATTGTTAATTTGCGTTTAGTCCAATTTTCAATAATGCTTTTACATTGTTCTATTTTATTGTTCCAATTCAGAAGATTACAATCTTTAGGATTTGTTCCAAAATAAATACCAAGGGCTTTAATTGGACTTGAACTCCACGAAACATTTCCTGGCTTTTCTGTATTTGCCTTTTGGTTTCCAATCCACATAGCCTCTGTTTTATTTGTATTTAGTTTGAGTCCAGAATGCTTTCCGAATATATTTACTATTTCAAGTGCGTTTTCGACGTCAATTGTGCGTTTTAAAAATAAAGTGGTATCATCCGCTAGCTGTGATATACGTATATCATTTTGATTGTGTTGGATTGTTATGCCTGTTATATTTTTGGAATTACGTATTCGGAGTGCCATTATTTCTGCTGCAATTATGTATAATAGAGATGACGCCGGACATCCCTGACGGACGCCCCTCTGTGGTTTGAACGTTTTTGATTTCCAGCCGTTATTTATTATACAGGTTTGGCAATT